>CM076580.1:1441758623-1441940339 GCA_034641835.2 Pinus albicaulis
GGAAAAGTCTCACTACAACATCTTCTTGAGTTACTCCTTTTAGATTAACTGACAACATGAAATTATTTATGTGTTCCTCAGCTAATGTTCCAGTATCTGGATTAAACTTTGGTAACCATTTCTCAGGATAATCTGGTAATGGATGTAATGGTGCAGGCATAGTGACTGCGCCAGGACTATTCCATGGGTTTTGAGCCATCTTGGGAGTACCAACGTTTGACTGTGATGTTCCAGGTGATTGGGGAGGAGGTAGTAATAAAGACTGTAAAGGTTGTGATGTTGAAGGTGGTGACCCCTGGTGAACAGTAATATGTAATGGGGAAGTGGGTGTTTGACTTCGCACTGGAGATGATGAGATGGAAGATGATGGAGAAAAGGTCTCACTATCAGAACCTTCAGTGTTCTTTTTTTCCTTTTTCCTTCGGGGTAAAGGTAACTCAGCTGGTTCAATGCCAAGTTTTTCGCTTTGAAGTCTGGTGAGATGATGAGGTAGGTGGAATTGCGAAGTCTGGCTGCCTTGAGATACTTCAGATCTCTGAGGTGATATGGAGAAGTCTTGAAGTTTCTGGATGATAGACTGAACTTCAGGGGACTCCGGACTTAAATGTTCTGAAGTATGGTGTGATTGAGCAGTGATAGTTGATCCCTCTTCTTCTCGTTTAGACACTGGTAATTCATAATGCAAACGGGAGGTCTGAGGTGAGGTGGAGGGTGATTTACTCTGAGAATGGTCTATAGGTTTTGATTTACTCGCCATTCATAGTTGACAAGGCCCTCCTTCTAGCGCCAAAAATGTTGATGCCCCGAAAATCGTTACATCAACATTGGGGGATAACCACCCGGTCCGGATCTTAAACAGCTCCTTTTCCGTTTGGGATAGTGGCTCCGACTGGATATAATGGGACCAGTTTCCCGATAAAGAATAGAAAAGGGTGAATGAGTGATTGGTTTTCTAATAAGTGATAATAAATGGGGTACTTAATCTATAAGCGAAAACGTAAATGACTATTTTATCCTGGGAAGCTTATATTCTTAAGTGCAACGTTTGATGATCTATGTTTGTCAATAGGCATATAGATGACACTATTCAATAAACAAAGATATTCATTTAAATAATAATTACTTCGTTCAATTAGTTGAACGAAGTAATTGATAAAACATTGTTACACTTATCTTAATTTATATTACCGATACGTAAATGATTTGAAGAATAGCAACCGTAGTAAACATCCAAAGAGGGAAAGTATAAATATTTTGCTGTTTAAAACACATTTAAATATGCAATAATAGAAAAGTAATCAAACAAACACCTATATAAAAAGAATGAAATCGTATAGATAATAGTACCATATGAGCGTAAATCTTCTCAACGTCAATTGCAATTTGAATTCTTCTTCCGACTCGTAAATACTTTTAAAATTAAAGGTGTGTGCACATCCACATAAAAAGCTTCATATCAAAATTCTCGAAAAATTGGTCCGCTTTTCATAAAAAATATGCCCGAAGTACAAAGAGTGCAACTCGTGCTCTCCAAATATATTAAAACTTACTAATCTTCTAAATACATGAAAGGGTCTATAAATACTAAATTAAACCAACAAACTACAAAATTAAAAGGCTATCAAATTGGTATAACCCGATCTTGAATATATCCTCTTGAGCAATCTGGTAATCGGCATCATGACTCATCATTCTGACTCTTTGCTCTTTGTCCTGAGTTGGCATATTGCTATCATTGGTTCCACTTCTTGGGGGCGGCTAAGACGAGAATTGATTTGAGCAGCATAGGTGGCATCATGTACTTTGGGAATGATACACCCGATTGCATCTGTTAAGCACTTGAGGGCGGCTTTCTGGCTGTATGGTTTTACTAGGAACAACCAATAGGTGTCCCAAGTTAAACTTGTAATTCCTGTAATCAATTTCCATTCTTTTCTAGTTTTGACAACATGATTGCTCAATGTCTTCGTGATACACTTACCTAGAGTACATCGAGAGATTCATGTTAGACAAATAGAGAGTATTATCGATTAAGTCAATCAAATTGTTCGTAGATAATCTGCATCTAGAAACTTCTCTCTCTGCTTTCATCAACTGGGACTGCCACTCCATGAACAGAATTTCTTTATGGGATTCTAAGATTTTAGGCAAGTTTGCTGCCTGTCCCTCATTAGTGTTATGCCAAGTAAGAAAATCTGTTAAAGTCTCATCGGCTTGCTCTAAGTCTTGCCTGGCATCAACTGATTTGTTTATTAAAGATGTTGTTATCTCACACAGAGGTTCAACTTGGGCAATTTGATGACACAACAATCTTATTTGTGTTATGAGTGCCTTATTAATCTGTATTGCTTCTTCTCTGAAACTGGCAGGCTGGGGAAGATTCTTGAACTTTTCTATTTGAGCTGTTAATTGAGAAATTTGCTCATCTTTTGTTTTTACCATTTGTTCATTTATTGTTTTCAATTTTGCTAATGCTTCCGATGATTCTTTCTGCTTCTGAATTGCTGCTGAATCTGCTTTCTGTTGTGCCTCCAATAGTTGTGTTTGTAGTGAAGCGATTACTTGATCCTTTTCTTTCAACAAATTACTCACCTCCGATGCCTTGTCCATGGTGGCCGCTGAATAGGCACCAGAATATTGAGACAACTTTGTCAGGTCATTGGAGGGGTTGCATTCTTCCTTCCAAACTACATTGGTTGTTACTGTTTTCTCAGGAAACAGGGAAGGTTGATCAATCCTTCTCCTTTTTCGTTGTTGCTTTATTACAGCCTTGTGTTTTGGGCTATAGAAAACATCCCATGGAGGAATATCTTCTATCTGCAAAATAATTTGATCTGAGGGATCCTTGGGAATTATTTATAATCCTTAGTCGGGGGTAGACCGCTGGTTTCTTTGCTTGAAACCCTTTTTGATACTGTATCCTATGTATTGGCCGCTTTGGATGTATCGGCATTCTTTGAGTTGTCAAGATTGCTTATAATTGAATAAAATTGCTACCATTCCTGGAGCAATCTTGAGTCAATCTGAGTGTCGACATTCACCTTCTTGCTGCTCTTCTCCTGCTGCCTTTCCTGTTCCTGATCACGTATTCTCTGTGCTTCCTCTTGTTCTTTCCTCTTTGCCTCTTCATGTTCTTTCCTCTGGAGTTCCTCCTGCTCTCTTCTTTTGACTTCTTCAGAGATTTTGGATGTAGCAGGATGTTTGCTGGTAAGCTGCTGCTCAGGCTCGCTTGATTGTATCATCGGGGCAATGGCTAACAAATCTAGAGGCAGATTTTGCAACCTCTGCTCTCTAAGTTTGTTAAACTCAACTAACCCGTCGTCATGGTATCTAATCTTAGCTATCTCTTGAACCTGAAATATTGACTCCGCCGAGGAGAAAAGGTCATCAAACTCGTCTTCCTTATGTTCAAATTTAGTGAGATTGGCCTGATCTAGAACATTATAGACGACCTTTTTCGGATCAAAGCGTCTATTAGGCAGAGTGGTGAGTTTTAACATATTAATCTTTTCTTCTTCTTTCTCTGCGTGTTTATAATCACGCAGAGTATAGATGCCGCACCCTAGAGGGAAAGGAGGCCAGACTTGCTTCTTTGAATTCCTGAGAGTCTTTGTAGCTGATGCGGATGTAAGCTGATATGCTATCTCTCGAGCTAAAAGTTTGTCTGGTATATACAAGGGGAGGACATGAGGTCTAGCATGGCTGCCGAAAACTCTTACATAAGTGAATTTATGCTCTCCGAACCAGGTTCCTAGGGCTGTCAAGTCAATCTCTGCTTGAGAGGAGATCTTAGGAGTAGGTCTAGCAAAAATTGCATAGTAAATAGGTAGCATGAGTCCATTGCAGAGTTGATATAGGTGGTATTTATAATGGGCTTTCCATAATTTCTGGTGATATATATGAATGGGCATGGAGTCTTGTGGAGTCCATCTCCACCCTAACACTGGAAACTTGGAGTTAAAATAGAGGGTATCTAAAATGTAGGCACTAAAGTAAAATGGAGGGATGATTCTATCAGTAACACGGGATTTGTTTCTGAAGTCAAGAATAGCATTTGCTAACTTATCCGATAATATATTCCCCCAATCCATGATTTCACTATTACATGCTGCTTCCATCAAAGGTACCATCTCTATGGAAAATTTTGAAGAATCATGCAATCCCCACATTCGACACATCATAGCTCCAACATAACAATAAGGAGAACATAAGGAACTGACGGAGTACTTACCCGAAGAATCATGTTTGTGTTTTGCTGGGTTTTGTCTCCATTCTCGTATAGGTTCTGAATCAATTTCATTTTCATCTCTAAACTTCTCCAGGAATGCTTTATTATACTTCTTCTCTGGTTCAGGCAAATGGTACATTTGTCTCAAATCATCAGGCTGAAACGAACCAAAAACTCTCCCATCAATAGTGCAGAATATTCTGTTCGTAATTGGAATTTCTTCAATGGCCCATCTCACTACATCTGTATATGGAAGAATTTACTCCCGAGCCGCTATCCTGTGCAGGTAGGAATCAGCCAAATCTTTTAGAGTAGCGTCAGATTTCTGGCTTGAGCCTGCTGAAGCTTCTACCGTTGTTTGCTGAGGTTCCTCGGCTTCAACCAGGTTGTAAATGCTCTGCCAAGTAGTATTAATGAGACCAAGACATGTGGTATCTGAGATTAATCCTTTTTTGTTTGGTCCCGGATCGGCAGCATGTTGTTCTGTTACCACAAAAGCTGAGGCTGTTCCAGGTTTCTTAGATTTCTTCCCCATTTGGTCTAAACTTGCTACTGCGGAGAAGCTCTGCACAAAAGATAAAATGAACGTAATGCGGAGAATAGACGGTGAAAACTGGTACAGAAGACTTATGTCAATCAATAAATAATGGAAAATAATCATAAGACTCTCGCGTATGTAATCTCTGAAGGGATTTAGGCATAATTGCTCCATTAATTGGCCGTTTGAACCTGTCAATCAATTAAATGCTCATTATATCTTTCGTTTGCCGAATAGCCTATTTAAAAGTGGATTTGATTTTTATTTGGCGGTTGGGCTTAAGTCAATTACCATTGGATAGTGGAAAGGCTTTTTAATAATAATTAACATAATATGCCGAACCGTATCAATCCTTTTTGAAAGTCGCGCTTGGCTTTATCGCGATCGGTGATCGGAGGAAGACTTGAGCAGTTTTATTTGAGTTTTCGTAGAATCCCCGATCGCCGATAGCGATATCGCTTAACTCGCATCAGGAGCTTTTAAGGCAAAGTTCTATTGCATTCATATCGCATTCCCCGATTGCCGATAGTCATATCGCATCGGAGCCAGGAGAGGGGCCTTCAGTGGTGATTGTTTTATTTTCCGATTGCCGATGATTTATGAACTCAAAAGGTTTTATAATGATTTTTGTTTGTTTTCGGATTTTTAGAGGAATGATGAGTTAATACCAATTTAATGTAAAAGGGACCCATTTCATATTATAATTTTCTAAAGTAAAATTTTATGAAATGGGGGGTTGTTGTATAGCACAACAATTGGCGATTCACTGGAAGAAACAGTTATCTCTAAGAAATATTGGAATATTTAAACTTTCTTTATATAGAAATTTTATCAAGAAGAAAGGAAGATTCTAATATAACTAAGTATACATACATTCTGAATATAATAAAGGCTATTTTTGCTAATTTCTCCTCTTGTTAAAATTAAATACATTCTAAGTTTTAAATTGGCCTCTATTGGTTGATAATGATAAAACAAAACACCTTTCCAACTTAGTCTTTTTGATTAACTCCTTTGTCATAGGTAGAGCCTCTGCTGCCAGCAAACGTTCATAGTTTCGACAGGGATACCTTTTAACCATTTGATTGTCCATGACCCCTCCCATCTCAGAGTATGATTAAAAGAATGAATTCAAAATATGTTTTCATATTTTGTATTTATTTTTATTTTACATTATTTTGTAAGATAAAAATCCATTGTCCTGGTTTGGTTGCCAGCTGTTTGACAATGCCATTCACTGGTTGTAATCTAATCAAACAAGTTGGCTCGTGATGAGACCCCTTGTCTTATGCTTATAAGCCATTACCCTGTTTTGGTATGCAGTGTTGGTAATGTCGATTAAACTATTTTCCAATGATCATGGTAAGCAGGCTTGTGATAAGACCCCTTATCTTTATATCAGATATTTTTAGAATTACACTCTGAGTAATCATAAACTTGGATGAATGGGATGGAAAATTTTCTCCTTAAGAGGAAATGGATGACAAGGAAAGAGTTGAAGATACTAAGATTGAATCAGTTTCTGTTTTGATATTGATAACCTTTTTGTGGCCAGTTTAAAACATTAAAATGATTTACAGTATTTCTAAATCTTGAGGAGATTTCACAAAAATAAAATGAGTTTTTCAGAAATGTGAATATAACTAATTTCATAGAAATTGTCTTCCCTTTTTCTCTTTAAAGGCTTCTATTTTCAAAAGTAAATATTAAAAGAACTTCTTAAGAGCAACTTTTTAATATATCAAAGGCCAATAGAAGCTATTTTACAACTTTATTTCCTAATGGTCCTAAAAACATAAATCCTACTAAAACTAAAGGAGAAGGGGTTACCTTCTCAATTGAAGAATTTCTTTAAGATGAGGCCATTAACAGGAAGAGAGTCCCTCTTTCCTGATAAATCTTGTAAGATGAATGTCGAATGGCCTATCTTCTCGCTGATCTGAAATGGTCCAAGCCACATCTTTTGGAACTTGGTGTGTTTACCTTTATCCTCATGGGCTTTATCCCATTTCAGAACTAGATCACCAACCTGCAACTATTTAGAACTAGATGAAGCTGAATCAAATGATTTTTTGATTATCTGTTGATGTTTTGCATGAGCAATTTTAGCCTTTTCTCTTTCTTCTTCTAATTTTAAAATTTGATCATGTCTGAGTTGGATAGAAGAAGAGGGGCTTTCTTCAATAAACTGAACTAGGGCTAGAGAAGGAAGTGCTAGATTGGTTGGTAGTATTGCTTCTTTCCCATATACAAGATTGAATGGAGAAGTACCTATGGAGGCCTTCTGTGTTATTCTATCTGCCCATAGTGCAAATATTAAAGATTTATGCCAATTTTTATGATTCTGTTCAATAGTTCGCTTAATGATTTTAAGGAGATTTTTATTGGTAGACTCTGCTAGACCATTACCCTGGGGATAATAATTTGCAGAATATTTCAATTTAAATCCTCTTTTAATAGCGAACTCAAACATGGCATTACCAGAGAAATAAGATGCATTATCAAAAACAAGAGCATTTGGGACACCAAACCTGGTAATGATGAATTGATCTATAAATTCTATAATTCCTTCAGAGCTTGTTGTCTTCAACGGAATTGCTTCAACCCACTTGGTAAAGTAATCAGTAGCAGTAAGGATATACTTATGTTGTTTGGAGGACTGTGGAGTAATTTCCCCAACGATATCTAATCCCCATTGTTCAAAAGGTTGCTCAATGTTGACTGGTTGTAAAGGGAAAGCTGATTTTCTTTGTCTTCCACTGGAGGTTTGACAACTTTGGCATTTCCTTACATATTCGTGAGTATCTCTGAATAAAGTGGGCCAATAATACCCAGCATGAATGATTTTGTGAGCTGTAGTGTCAGCTCCAAAATGTCCTCTGGCTGGTCCATCATGTAGCTTCTGCAAAACCTTTTGTGCTTCAGGTTTTTCTAGGCATCTTAATAAAACTGAATCATAGTTTTGTCTAAAAAGTACATCATCAATGATTATGAAGTTTTTTGCTTTTAATCTAATGGCCCGTTTGTTTTTATAAGAAAGATTAGGAGATGCATATCCATTTTTCAAATAAAATATTAAATCTGCGTATTGAGATTTAGAATTGGTAATACTTATCTGATTGATTTCTTCAATATGTTCTGTATCACCTGATTCCGGAATGTTGGATGCTCCTGCTAACAACCTACAAAAACCTTGACCTCTAACAATCTTTGTTGGCTTGATTTCCAAGTCATACTCTTGAAGTGTTGTAACCCAATTTTCCCTTTTCTCACCTAATTCCCTTTGGATCAGTAATTTCCTTACTGCAGAAAAAGGAACTATAACTTTTGTATGAGCTTTTAAAAGGAAGGGCATGTAGTGTTTAATGGCTTTATACACAGCAAAGGCTTGTTTTTCAACTTCAGAGTAATTTAGTTCTGCACCCTGGAAATTTGAACTAAAAAATGAAATCGGTGCTTCCAGGTCATGATCATTAATCTGAGTGAGTACCGCTGCATAAGATGAATCGGATGTGATAGTATACAATGTGAAATGATTAGAAAAATTGGGAGTGTTTAAAGCGGGGGCATTGATTATTGATTGTTTGATTAAATCAAATGCTTCCTTTTCCACAGATCCCCATCTAAACACTGAATTTTTCTTAATCATGGTTTGTAATGGTAAAATGATGTGAGAAAAATCGGGAACAAATCTTTTGACAAATTTGATCTTACCTAAAAATGACTGCATGGATTTTTTGTTATGAGGAAATGGGATTTCAGAAATTTCTTTAATCCTGTCAGGATCAATATAAATACCATCTTTAGAAACAATAAAGCCCAAGAGCTTTCCTTGATTTAGAGCAAAGAAGGATTTTTTGGGATTGAGTGAAATACCATATTTTCTACAGTGTTCAAAAATTTGATTCAAATCATGTAAATGGTTGGGCCTCTTTTTAGAAAACACAGTAATGTCATCTAAATAGACGACCACAGTTTTGTTGATCAATCCTTTGAAGGTTATATCCATTGCTCTTTGGAATGTAGCTCCTGCGTTAATAAGTCCAAAAGGCATTTTCTGATAGGCGTAAGTTCCCCATTTTGTTCTGAAAGTAGTTTTGAGTCTGTCATCAGGATGGACTAGAATTTGGTTGTATCCTGAAAAACCGTCTAGAAAGGACATTAGCTCAGAACCTACTACCGAATGGAGTATCTGCCCCATGGTAGGTAATGGAAAATTATCTTTTTGGCTTGCCTTATTCAGATTTCTGAAATCTATACAAATCCTGATGTCACCATTTTTCTTCCTAACAGGCACCATATTGGAGACCCAGTTTGAATGCCGGACCAGAAAAATAATCTTTGCTTTCAAGAGTTTATTGAGTTCTGATTTTATCTAACTCTCTAAGTTTGGATGTATTTTCCTCAATTTTTGTTGAACTGGTTTTTGTTCAGAAAGCATTGGAATGGTATGCTGGATGATTGATGTATCATAGGTTTTTAAGTCATCATACTTCCAAGCGAAGACATGTTTATTTTTTCTCAATAATCTAATGAATGCTATCCTTTCTTCGACAGAAAGCCCTAGTCCTAAATTGACATTTTGAGGATTCTGCTCAGTACTGAGATTTATCAATTCAAATCTTAAAGTAGAACTTTGGAGTTTTGAATTGGTTACCTGTTTAAACCTGTCTTTAATATCATAGAGATCTTCCAGTTTGACCACAGGTTTTGGTATTGAGTTTTCCTCATGTTTTTCTTTCATCTGAAGATCATGATCATTTTCATCAATAATCTGATCATTGTAGGACTCGTCGAAAGTTAAGAAATGTAAGATGTCTTCATCGTGATTAAACACTCGCCAATTGGTAACATTGTCAGGAATTGATGGCCTAAAAATCAACTCTACTGAAAATCTATCTGGGCTATAATCTTCGGAAGGTAGGAGTTTAGAAGCAACATTGGCTAACAAGTCAGCTGCTACATTCTGGGATCTGGGAATGGGTGAAATATTGAATGCTAAGAAATGAAATATGAGTTCTTGGACTAAAGACTGATAGTGTTTGAGATGATTAGAGAGACAATGGATTGTATTTCGAACTTGTTTTATAACAATCTCTGAATCACCAAATACTTTCAAATATTGGACTTTTAGGCCAATAGCTTTATATAGTCCTTGCACCAAGGCTTCATACTCAGCTGTATTATTCGTGCATTCAAATTCTAACCTACAAGAAAGCATTGTTTTTTCTCCCTCAGGGCTGACTAGAATACACCCTGCTCCTGCTCCTTCACTGGATTTGGAACCGTCAAAATATAAAGACCAAAATAAAGAATTATCAACAATTTTATTTACAGAATTCTCAGTAACATTAACACATCTTGAACTGTCAGTTTGTGAAAAAATTTCAATTTGGGATGTGAAATTGTTTACTAAGAACGGAGATGGTTGGGCAATATAATTGCTGAAGAATGATTCAGAAGAATAATTTCCCAATATGTTATTATTAAATGCAATTGGTTGATTCTCTTGTTCGAACTCTGTGACAGTATGGGTCATGTGTTTCTCCTGATTGATTTTTATTTGATTTGGCTTTCCCCTGTAGGGAAGCCACATATGAGACCAATCGGTAGAAATATATCCATGGAGCTTCTCAGACCAATCCCTGCTCAAAATTAAACCATAAAACTCAGGTATATCAGCGATTAAGATATCAATTCTTTGAACTACTCGTGGATCAGACGCTAACCTGATAGTAACAGAATTTATTTCCCCTATGACTTGGACTTTGGTTCTATCTAACTGCACAATGTGAATTGAAGACTTTTGGGGTTCTATGTTCAGTTTAGAACAAACTAAAGCTGGCATTATATTAGATGATGCCCCTGAGTCAATTAAACAGTTGTGTAGATTTCGATTGTAAATTTCAAAGGTTAAGAGGAAAGGTGGGGTATGGGAATTTGATCTGTCTCCGATTAGAATTGTATCAGTAGCCTCAATTCTACCAGAAGGTGGTTGTCCTGAATCATTTGCAGCTTTAGCACTAGGAAGAGGCGAGGAAGGAACTGCATTTAGTTCCTTAAGAAGCAAAATCTGTTGTTGTTTTAATTTACTGAGTTCAAACATGGTGATGTTTGCCTTAGTCTTCTTCATGTCATCAATAATATTGTAATCCATTGAATCCGATACTACCAACGTCTTTGATGTTGAAGGTATATTTGAAGACGATGGTTGGTTTTGAGGGACTATTACAGCCGGCTTCCTTGTGGGTGCCTTTTCCTTTGCAGTATTAGTACCTACACTCCTTTTCTTGGAACTTGCTTGGACAGGTTCAGGGGTACTTTTGCTCCTAGTAGTCACAGGAAAAGCTTCTTGTTCAGTCTCGGTGTCGGAGTTTGGCAATATGAAGCCCCACATTCCATGGCATTCAACGACTTCCTCTTCTTCAATTTCATCGGATGATGTAATTGTTTCATCTTCTTCTTCTTCCTCAGGGTCTGAATCTGCATTGGATATAATATTTGGTGGTTTTGACTCAGTCTTCTTAAAATTCCTAAATGGTTTCTTTGTTGAAGTTTATGCTACTTGCTTTTTAATTTCAACCATTTCATTTGACATTGTTTTGAGGACCTTTTGAAGACCCTCCATATCGTATGGATCTTTGGTGTTTTTCTTCTTTGAATCGTCCTTGAAAGACACTTTCTTGGATTTCCTATCTTCGAGAGCAGCTTTCTTTTCCAAAGCGGTTATACATTTTTCCACAGCGATGGCTTATTTCATGTTTTTGGGCAGAGTTGGTTTCGCAGCCCTATCTACAAAAATGGCTATATTTGAAGGTAAGGCTGTGATATACCATTCGCTTCTAACTTGTTCACTTGGCTTGGAATCGGTGGGAATTTTATTCAAGAGCTTATTGAATCGAGAGTTAAACTCCTTAATTGGTTCTCTTGACTCAATTCTTAGATTTGAAAGATCATTAATGAGGGTGGCCAATGATCTATCGTCGCCATATTTGGTAAGAAACTGTTCCTGAAAGATATTCCAACTGGTAATGGATCCAGAGGGTAAGGAAAAATACCAAGACCCAGCTGATCCTTGTAACGTGTAGGGGAAAATTCTCACTACAACATCTTCTTGTGTTACTCCTTTTAGATTAACTGACAACATGAAATTATTTATGTGTTCCTCAGCTAATGTTCCAGCAACTGGATTAAACTTTGGTAACCATTTCTCAGGATAATCTAGTAATGGATGTAATGGTGCAGGCATAGTGACTGCACCAGGACTGTTCCATGGGTTTTGAGCCATCTTAGGAGTACCAACGTTTGACTGTGGTGTTCCAGGTGATTGGGGAGGAGGTAGTAATAAAGACTGTAAAGGTTGTGATGTTGAAGGTGGTGACCCCTGGTGAACAATAATATGTAATGGGGAAGTGGGTGTTTGACTTCGCACTGAAGATGACGAGATGGAAGATGATGGAGAAAAGGTCTCACTATCAGAACCTTCAGTGTTCTTTTTTGCCTTTTTCCTTGGGGTAAAGGTAACTCAGCTGGTTCAATGCCAAGTTTTTCGCTTTGAAGTCTGGTGAGATGATGAGGTAGGTGGAATTGCGAAGTCTGACTGCCTTGAGATACTTCAGATCTTTGAGGTGATATGGAGAAGCCTTGAAGTTTCTGGATGATAGACTGAACTTCAGGGGACTCTGGGCTTAACTGTTCTGAAGTATGGTGTGATTGAGCAGTGATAGTTGATCCCTCTTCTTCTCGTTTGGACACTGGTAATTCAGAATGCAAACGGGAGGTCTGAGGTGAGGTGGAGGGTGATTTACTCTGAGAATGGTCTGTAGGTTTTCATTTACTCGCCATTCATAGTTGATAAGCCCTCCTTCTAGCGCCAAAAATGTTGATGCCCCAAAAATCGTTACATCAACATTGGGGGATAACCACCCGGTCCGGACCTTAAACAGCTCCTTTTCCGTTTGGGATGGTGGCTTCGACTGGATATAATGGGACCAGTTTCCCGATAAAGAATAAAAAGGGGTGAATGAATGATTGGTTTTCTAATAGGTGATAATGAATGGAGTACTTAATCTATAAGTGAAAACATAAATGACTATTTTATCACGGGAAGCTTCTATTCTTAAGTGCAACGTTTGATGATTTGTGTTTGTCAATAGGCATATAGATGACACTATTCAATAAACAAATATATTCATTTAAATAATAATTACTTCGTTCAATTAGTTGAACGAAGTAATTGATAAAACATTGTTACACTTATCTTTTTTATATTACTGATACATGAATGATTAGAAGAATAGCAAACTGTAAACATCCAGTAGTGGAAAGTATAAAGACTGATGTTAAAACACATTCATATATTCAATAATAGCAAGAGTAATCAAACAACAATTTACATAAAAGGAATGAATTTAGACATAGATAATAGTACCATATGAGCTGCAAATCTTTCCCAATGTCAATTGCAATTTGAATTCCTTCTTCCGACTTAGAAATACTTTTAAATAAAAGGCAGTAGTGCACATCCACATAAAAGCTTCGTTATCAAAATTTGGAAAAATTGGTCCAGTTCTCATAAAAAATATGCCTGAAGTACAGTAGTGCAACTTCGTGGTTTAGATCATATACAAACTTACGACCCTTTCTAAATATATGAAAGGGTCTATAAATACTAAATTAAACTAACAAACTACAAAATTAAAAGGCTACTAAATTGGTATAACCCGATCTTGAATATATCATCTACAGCAATCTGGTAATCGGAAACATGATTCATCATTCTGACTGTTTGCTTTTTGTCCTGAGTTGGCATATTGCTAGCATTGGTTCCACTTCTTGAGGGCGGCTGAGACGAGAATTGATTTGAGCAGCATAGGTGGCATCGTGTATATCGGGAATGATACACCCGATTGCATCCGTTAAGCATTTGAGGGCGGCTTTCTGGCTGTATGGTTTTACTAGGAACAACCAATAGGTGTCCCAAGTTAAACTTGTAATTCCTGTAATCAATATCCCATTCTTTTCTAGCTCTTGACAACATGATTGTTCCAATGTCTTGGGTGATAATAATTTACCTGGAGTACATTGAGAGATCATGTTAGACAAATAGAGAGTATTATTAATTAAATCAATCAAATTGTTTGTAGATAATCTGCATCTAGAAACTTCTCTCTCTGCTTTCATCAACTGAGACTGCCACTCCATGAACAGAATTTCTTTATGGGATTCTAACATTTTAGGCAAGTTTGCTGCCTGTCCCTCATTAGTGTTCTGCCAAGTAAGAAAATCTGTTAAAGTCTCATCGGCTTGCTCTAAGTCTTGACTGGCATCAACTGATTTGTTTATTATAGAAGTGGTTATTTCACACAGAGGTTCAACTTGGGCAATTTCATGACACAACAATCTTATTTGTGTTATGAGTGCCTTATTAATCTGTATCGCTTCTTCTCTGAAATTGGTAGGCTGGGGAAGATTCTTGAACTTCTCTACTTGAGCTGTTAATTGAGCAATTTGCTCATCTTTTGTTTTTACTATCTGTTCATTCATTGCTTTCAATTTTGCTAATGCCTCCGATGATTCTTTCTGTTTCTGAATCACTTCTGAATCTGCTTTCTGTTGTGCCTCCAATAGTTGTGTTTGTAATGAAGCGATCACTTGATCCTTTTCTTTCAACAAATTTCTCACCTCCGATGCCTTGTCCATGGTGGCCGCCGAATAGGCACCAGCATATTGGGACAACTTTGTCAGGTCATCGGAGGGGTTGAATTCTTCCTTCCACACTACATTGGCTGTTACTGCTTTGCTCAGAAGGGAAGGTTGATCAATCCTTCTCCTTTTCCATTGTCGCTTTATTACAACCTTATGTTTTGGGCTATAGAAAACATCCAATGGAGGAATATCTTCCACATGCAAAATAATTTGATCCGAAGGATCCTTGGGAATTATTTCTAATTATGTAGTCGGGGGTAGACCACTCGTTTCTTTGCTTGGAACCTTTTTTGATGCTGTATCCTGTGTATTGGCCGCTTTGGATGTATCGGCATCCTTTGAGCTCTCAAGATTTCTTATAATTGAATCAAATTGTTGTCATTCTTGGAGCAATTTTGGGTCAATCTGAGTGTCGACATTCACTTTCTTGCTGCTCTGCTCCTGCTGCCTTTCTTGTTCCTGATCACGTATTCTCTCCTGTTCTTTTCTTTGTGCTTCCTCTTGTTCTTTTCTCTTTGCCTATTCCTGTTCTAACCTCCGGAGTTCCTCCTGCTCTCTTCTTTGGACTTCTTCAGAGATTTTGGATGTAGCAGGAGGTTTGCTGGTAAGCTGCTACTCAGGCTCGCTTGATTGTATCATCGAGGCAATGGCTAACAAATCTAGAGGCAGATTTTGCAACCTCTACTCTCTAAGTTTGTTAAATTCAACTAACCCGTCGTCATGGTATCTAATTTTAGCTATCTCTTGAACCTGAAATATAGACTCAGCCGAGGAGAACAGGTCATCAAACTCGTCTTCCTTATGCTCAAATTTAGTGAGTTTGGCCTGATCTAGAGCATTATAGACAACCTTTTTCGGATCAAAGCGTCTGTTAGACAGAGTGGCGAGTCTTAATATATTAATCTTTTCCGCCTCTTTCTCTGCGTGTTTATAATCACGCAGAGTATAGACGCCACACCTTAGAGGGAAAGAAAGCCAGACTTACTTCTTTGAATTCCTGAGAGTCTTTGTAGCCGATACGGATGTAAGATGATATGTCATCTCTCGAGCTAAAAGTTTGTCTAGTATATACAAGGGGA
Source organism: Pinus albicaulis (assembly GCA_034641835.2). Taxonomy (NCBI): domain Eukaryota; kingdom Viridiplantae; phylum Streptophyta; class Pinopsida; order Pinales; family Pinaceae; genus Pinus; species Pinus albicaulis. Next base: position 1,441,774,177 of record CM076580.1, read on the forward strand.
GGACATGGGGTCTGGCCTGGCTGCTAAAAACTCTTACATAAGTGAATTTCTCGCTCTCCGAACCAGGTTCCAGTGGTCGTCTTGAATTGCGTTTGAGAGGAGATCTTAGGAGTAGGTCTAGCAAAAATTGCATAGTAAATAGGTAGCATGAGTCCATTGCAGAGTTGATATAGGTGGTGTTTATAATGGACTTTGCATAATTTCTGGTGATATATATGAATGGGCATGGGGTCTTGTGGAGTCCATCTCCACCCTAACACTGGAAACTCAGAATTAAAACATAGGGTATCTAAAATGTAGGCACTAAAGTAAAATGGAGGAATGATTCTATCAGTAACACGGGATTTGTTTCTAAAGTCAAGAATAGTATTTTCTAACCTATCTGACAATATATTCCCCCAATCCATGATTTCACTATTACATGCCGCTTCCATCAAAGGTACCATAAATTCAGAAAAATTTTGAAGAATCATGCAATCCCCATATTCGACACATCATAGCTCCTGCATAACAATAAGGAGAACATAAGGAACTGACGGAGTACTTACCCGAAGACTCATGTTTGTGTTTTGCTGGGTTTTGTCTCCATTCTCGTATAGGTTCTGAATCAATTTCATTTTCATCTCTAAAATTCTCCAGGAATGCTTGATTATACTTCTTCTCTGGTTCGGGAAAATGGTACATTTTCCTCAAATCATCAGGCTGAAACGAACCAAAAACTCTCCCATCAATAGTGCAGAATACTCTGTTCGTAATTGGAATTTCTTCAATGGCCCATCTTACTACATCTGTATATGGAAGAATTTGCTCCCGAGCCGCTATTCTGTGCAGGTAGGAATCAGCCAAATCTTTCAGAGTAGCGTCATATTTCTGGCTTGCGTCTGCTGAAGCTTCTACCGTTGTTTGCTGAGGTTCCTCGGCTTCAACCAGGTTGTAAATGCTCTGCCAAATAGTATTACCGAGACCAAGACATGTGGTATCTGAGATTAATCCTTTTTTGCTTGGTCCTGGATCGGCAGCATGTTGTTCTGTTACTACAGAAGCTGAAGCTGTTCCCGGTTTCTTAGATTTCTTCCCCATTTGATCTGAACTTGTTACTGCGGAGAAGCTCTGCACAACAGATAAAATGAACGTAATGCGGAGAATAGACGGCAAAAATTGGTACAGAAGACTTGTGTCAATCAATAAATAATGGAAAATAATCATAAGACTCTCGCGTATGTAATCTCTGAAGGGATTTAGGCGTAACTACTCCATTAATTGGTCGTTTGAACCTGTCAATCAATTAAATGCTCATTATATCTTTCGTTTGCCGAATAGCCTATTTAAACGTGGATTTGATTTTTATTTGGCAGTTGAGCTTAAGTCAATTACCAGTGGATAGTGGAAAGGCTTTTTAATAATAATTAACATAATATGCCGAACCGTATCAATTCTTTTTGAAAGTCGCGCTTGGCTTTATCGCGATCGGCGATCGGAGGAAGACTTGAGCAGTTTTATTTGAGTTTTCGTAGAATCCCCGATCGCCGATAGCGATATCGCTTAACTCGCATCGGGAGCTTTTAAGGCAAAGTTCTATTGCATTCATATCGCATTCCCCGATTGCTGATAGTGATATCGCATCGGAGCCAGGAGAGGGGCCTTCAGTGGTGATTGTTTTATTTTCCGATTGCCGATGATTTATGAACTCAAAAGGTTTTATAATGATTTTTGTTTGTTTTCGGATTTTTAGAGGAATGATGAGTTAATACCAATTTAATCTAAAAGGGACCCATTTCATATTGTTAATTTCTGGTAAAATTTTATGAAATGAGGGTTGTTTGTATGCTTCAACACCATCAAAAAAATTATTGTTTATCCTAGTTTTCCCTTTTAAAATTCCGCTTTTTAAATAGACTTTCAATTTTTTCCATTTCACATTCAATTCATTTGTTTGTTAAATCAACAATAAATTCTCTCGTCCTTTCTTGATTTACTAAAAAATACGGTTGTGTTGCTCCACAGGAAATTAATGTACACACTAATTCATACTTTCCTCTTATTTCTAATCAAAATTCCCAAATTCTTAGAATATTTTTCCTACATGTTATTTTATGAAGCCTGGTTTGGATAAGTCTAAATTAAGGATAATGATACCAATTACATAAAATTTGTGAAAGAAGGATAATATTATGCAATATTCTTAATTCAATTTCAAATTTCAAATAGGAAAAATCTTTTATATAATTTATTTTTTTCACAAATCATAAAATGGAGAAGAAGGGAAAATCTCCAGCTTCAAAGCATCAAATGGAGAAAATAAGGGAGAAACTTAAAGAAATGGAGAATCTACTACTAGAGGAAGTCAACTTCAACTCGTTCCTCATCTCAGATTCAACGTACAAGACAAAAAAAGCAGATACGATGATATGGGAGGAAATATTTGATTTCTTTGGAGAAAGAGGATTGCTTAAAAATACTAGAGCTTCTCAAACCAAGGAAAATTAGTTTGAAATAATAAAAGAAACAAAGTTACAAAAAGTAGCAGTGAGTGTCGTAACTTTTCATTATTATGACATGGTTTCATGGATTCTCTCAATTTGATATTTCAACCCAAACAATATAAAACCATCACAAAATTGTCATAGCATCATGGAAATATGAAGTCTTATCAAACATATATAAGCTTAGTCCTACAGAAGTTCAACTTAATGTTGATTTCCTTAATAATTTTTGAAACATTTTATTCAAGAAGTACGGAGATAATTATGATATTGTAATCAAGAATCATTTAAGAGAAGAAAATCAAGGTTTCAAGCTCAAGGAAAAAAATGAATACTCCATAAACATTTCTAAGAAACTTGTTATATTTCTTATTAAAATGCTAACTAGATTATATGGGGAATAAGATCCTGAAAATTTTAAAGCCAAGTGGATCCCAATAATCCATACCACTTTAAATGAGGGGAAACAACTAAATTGGGATGAGATTTTATAACAAATTCATTGTCATTGTCACCCCCTAGGTATAAGCACATTTTCTACATGTTTTCCTATCTCATAGATATTGTCATTGCCTTAGTTCCATTCCCACTCATGAAATGGAATTGCTCGTCTAATGAGAAGTTAACCATCCAAAATTATGCTCCTATCTTATGGGAGTCAAAATTTAAATACCATTTTTATGAAATTTTCCATTATGTTTTAAGTCCTTTCCAACAGAAAAGGGAAAAACAAATGAAAAATAAATTGTTGTAATAAATTCTCTAGAGGAAATAGAACAGAAATAACCACATAATACAAGAATTTAATAAATGGATTTTTATGAGGAGAAGGAAAATTCAGTATTTGGATAAACCATCACCAATAATAATGACAAAATGTTGGAATCACATAAAAAAATATAAACTATCTCTACTACATCTCCTCATACATTAGTAACATCCATTTCTACCAAGATTCTTTGGGATTAATTTTTTTAAATTATTTCTGAGTTACAAGAAGTTTCAAATACAATTCCTTCCTTGAGAGATTATCATTTCAATTCTCAAACAAAATCAATTGTCAAAAGAATAGATAAAAGGAAACATGATGCTTTAGAGACTGTGTCTGAGTTTAGCTGGCAAACTCGGCAAGATGTGAAAGAAAAAGCTCAAGGATCCTCTCAAGATTTAGGATATTTTATTAATTACGACTAATATTATTTGAATGAGCTTTCAAACTCATATGATAACATTTTTTAAATATTAAACTCTTATAAAATAACTCAGATAAAATTGAATTTTTTAACGAAGAGAATTGGTAGAAATATTTTGTAAATTTAATTCAAAGATTTTATATAGAAAGAGAAAATCTACATTAGAAATTTCATAAATAATTAAAAGAGATGAATACAAAGCATGAAAAACACATTCAAGAGTTAATAAAAATGCATGAGGATCAAACTCACATTTGGAAATAGGGGGTTCAAAGTAATTATAAAATCATGACTCCATCTTTAAAAGATAAAATCGAATCTCTTTAGAATAAACTTAGTAAGAGCTAAGAAGCTACACGGAGTATGGGGATTTTTAGAAATCAAGATTTACAAATTTGATAAATATCAAGAAAAAATAATTCAAATTTGTATAAGAGGATGGATAAAATCTCAAGATTTTAAAAGGAAACTACAAAATTGATTGAAAGGATTCTTTCATTAATAGAAGAAGACAAATCTCTTAAGTAATTTTTTTTTCTATATTATGGATTGGGAAAAGGAATTTTAATCTAATGAAATTCCAAAAGTTTCAAAAATATATAAGAGGTTTATTCTTGCATCCTTAAGACACAAATAATATGAAGCTAAAGAAATCAAAAACTGTATAAAAATAGCACAGGAACAATGTTTAATAATCTGGAAAAAGGAACAAATTTTATAGAGGAATTCAATTTTCCAGGATCCAAGCCACTAATGGAGGCTATTCTGGGTGAATTAAAGAACCCAACAAAAAATATTATCACAAAGGATTAGGTAGATATAGGAAAAAAAACTTTGCAGAAATTTCTGCATCTTCCTTTTGAACAAATCAAGTTAATTGCTAAATTTGAAATCAAATATCATAAGGAAATGAAAAAGGTACAAGGGTTGATTGTCAATATCCAAATCAGTATTAGTCAGTTTCCTTCCATTCACTTTTGTATTTTTTCCTAGGTATATTCACAATGGGCCAAGCATATTGAATTCCATGCACCCACCTATTGCTCAATCTCAAATATGAAGATTCTGAGGATGAGGAGAGGTTGCCTAATTCTAAGTCAGATATTAGTTGAACAAAGTTATAATATATATTTTTAGAATTAGATATTTACTTTCATAAAATCTGTTGATTTTATTATTTGAAAACCTATCTCATTTCCTTTTGGCATTTATAGATTCTTTTGCTTTGGTGCAAAGGGTCCAAAAATTATGAAGACTGTAGACTTGTATTTTTTAATTAGTTTTTAAGTTTCACCTTTTTTGAAGACCATATTCAGTTTTGATGTGTGATGAACTATGAGGTTTATGTCACGACATAATTTTAACTACTTAATAGACGCCTCTGGTATTACTCTATAACTTTTGTTATTTATTTTGAATGAATGTTTTATTATTATGTTAAACATCTCTTGTGACATGTTATAGTCTACATATTTTATCATCGAGATTTTTAAAATTGTTATTTTTTCCATTATTGCTTGATCATTTATATATATTGTTCAAAGATAGATTATATTTTCTCTCAGTTGTGAGATAGAAGTTATCATTTTGTTTATTTAGATAATGCTTGCATATATGTCTCAAAAAATACCAAAAAAAGTGCTTGAATAGGATGAAAATCTCAAAATATAATTTTTAAAGTTTTTACATAAAAATTCTTCCAAACCTTGTCTATTTAGTTTTTTTTTATTCAAGTTCTAGTTAGGATTTTAAATTACATGATTTTCCAAGTAGTATTATTTTCATTTAGATCCTTTAAAATATGTTGCTCAATTTGATCTTATCATGCTAGTATATTTTGTTAATATTTTGTAAATTATTATAATACCTTGTATATTTCCATTACATTAATTACAATTTTTGTCATTTTAATTATAGTTTTAGATAACGTAGTAGACCAGGCATTTGTTTTGGAGAGTATATGACCACTTAAACAAAAAATATTCTAATTGGAATCTAATTGGGCACATACTCACTAGTTTCTGGAGGAGTAAAAACCGCATGTCAACATATACCAAATGACATGTGTTCAGATCAAAAATAACACAAAAACATAAGAAAATATAGATCAAAAACTATAAAATAAGCCACTTCAAGGGGTAAACCTCCTTTACATCACATAAATGAACAGTTCTTGGATAATTCAAATTAAAATACCTACTTGGTATATATAGGAGTCTAAAGGGTTGAAATATAGCTAGTGCCTACATAACAATAATAACATAAGGGCACAAGAATAAAAATAGTGGGAATATATAGGGTACACAATGACAATATAGGCATTACACTAGTATTATAGGCACCTAACACTTTACATAATGGCTTTCTAGTTTTCCTAGTTTTAGAGGGAGGAGAAGGTATATCAATCATTTCCATTGCCTTAGCTAGGGTTTCTAATATTGAATTATTCTTAGTCTGATATTTTTTCCTAGAAATAGAAAGTTGATTTCTTTATTTTTATTTTTAACTTCCTAAGACACGTTAATTTTTTCAGATAAAGGTTCAATATGGCTTACCAAGAAGGGGGTTAACACCTTTTTTTTTCTTGGACTCCTCCTCCTTGTTTGTTCTAGCTTGCTTGTCTAAATATTTCAATTATTTTATATTAGCAGGGGTTTTAAATGAGAGAGAAGGTGATGGTGTAATAATGACTTTAACCCTTTTCTTTAGAATTTATCCTCACATAGATTTCTTCAGTGGCCTTCTCTTCACTTTCATATATAGGAGCTATTCTTCCACAATAGGACACCCCCCATATTATGAAATTTCATATTCTTCACTAGTAACATCCACTAATGCATCAATATGCATAGCTTCCTTAGTATAAAGTCTCTTGCTAGTGTAACAATAGGAAGTTTTCTTCATGGATATTATCCTAAGGGATTTTAGTAGTTGTATCAATAGGGAATTACTCCTCGTACTTAGCCCTAGTTCCTCCTTTTTAGCACTGTCACCTTTCTCTTTAAACTCACTTCCTTCTATCTCTTCTCAAGTTGGTATTCTTGCAGTAGCCAACAATATAACTCATGTACTCTCCTACTATTCGAATGAAACAAAAATGATGACCTTAATCAACCCGTGATTCATCACACATGTTTTAGAGTACTTAGAGTGTTAATATGTGTGATAGAAACTAGAAATGATAATTGAAAATTACTCCAAATCATCCTTCACAAGTGATACACTTATGATTAAATTATGCTACATCCTCGCAGGGGTATGGAAGTGAATTTTTATTTACTCCTCTCGCCTTATTTCTGATATGCTCACTTTTTTAAAAAATTCAGACTTGGATATTAGAATTGCATTCTTCCTATTAAACCAAAACATCTATGTTTGAGGTACAATTTTCACCCTGGAGATGACTCCCTTTGTAGTAGTTATATGCACTCCTATTACAACTAAACTTTTTGCATTCAAATTCTGCATGAATTCTAAGAAAACATGTTTATTAAATTCTTGCATCCTATCGAATTACGCTAGCCAACTTGCGACGTCAAATATCCTATAAGATATTTGAGAGGTGTTCAGGTCAAAGTAATGGTAGCATGGTGGTGTAATGGAAATGACATCCTGGTGTTCATGCCAAAGTAATGGAGGCATGGTGGTGTAATGGAAGTGACATCCTACATGCAAAATTTGATCAACCAACATGCCAAATCATAGTAATTATGGTGTATTGTGCAAAATTGTGCTACAAATCCACCCCCCACAACTTTAAAATGAAGGTTGTCCTCCACCATTATAATAGGATGGTCAGTACCACATAATTGTAGGATTACAAGTAAATGATGGAGTTTTACTTGTCACGATCTTAACAATTATGATGATGTAGTGGTTGATCGGATAATGCTAACTCAAGTGGAAGCACTTGTTGGAAAGGTTCAGTGAAATTTTCCTTGGTATGTCCCATCCATGCAATCACATTCAAAATAATGATGGAAATCATCATCCATTATAAAAGTAAGAAAATATTGTCAACCGACAGGACATGTTAATGCTATATTATAGGATGAAGATCAATAAATTATTCTTTTAATTATTAGCAGCAATATTTGATGATCAATAGAAACATTCACTCATCAGCAGCAACATTTTCTCTGTATTGACAACTTAAGCCTTAGTCTCAAAAAAAATATTTGATTGTCAACATTAGCAGGTAAATTATATTTTAGTTTCAGCAACAATATTAAACCTTAAGTATCAACGAACCAATCACAGATGAAACAACAACAAAAAACATGAATTTTTTATTATAAAAAAAGGAATGCGTTGATTGCCAACTAGCTAGTTTTTGCTCACCACTTTGTCTAACCATGCCCCAAAGGGGTTTTGAAAATTATACATTATTATTATTATTTTATATTTTATTTATTTATTTATTTTGAAAAGTAACAAAAAAAATAAATTAGATGGTTGGTGGTGGAAGAAAATTTTCATTGTCCCTAATAACTTCAAAATATCAATCCAATACAATGCCGACAAACAAATCCTTAGAAGTTGGCTTTTGGTACAACCAAAGATGATGTCTATTGGAAAGAAAAATATTTTTGTGACCCATCAAAGGTTATCATTATGACAATCCCATTGTTGAAAATTGTGTCCACTTTGTAAGGACTTAGCCACTTGGCACATAACATTCCCCTAAAATCCTTAAATCTAGAATCATATAATAGATCCCAATAACCTTTCTAAAAAAAAATTATCTTATGAACCTATATTGCCACTTCACACGTTGTTTTTGGATGATATTATTACATTTCATAGCAGCCAAGTGCATATCTCCCAATTCATTCAACTGGTCCAGGCAGTGTTTCTATGTTGTAGTTAAGTATAAATCTACCTTCAAAATGGTTTTGAGTATCATTATTTCAATCTCAATGGAGAAGACATAATTCTTACCATACATGAGCTCACATAGAGAAAAAATTGTGGTATTCTACCAAGTAGTTTTCTAAGCCCAAAGTACATATGGAAGTATTTCATTCCAATCTCAGTGGTGACCTTCTACAGGTCTTGTAAGAATCACTTTAAGCACTTTATTAGTACTCTTCACTTTTCCATTAGTCTATGGATGGTAAATTGTATTGACTCAGTGGTGGATATTATATCTCTTAACAAGGTTCTCTATCAATTGGGAAATGAATTTCTCTCCTCCATCTGTAACTATCTCCTCTGGCACTCCATACTGAGCAAAGATGTCTTCAAATAGGAAGTCTTAAACTACTTTCTCAGTAGCCTTGGTAAGTGTCTTGGCTTCAACCCACTTGGTGACATAGTCTATGCATAGAAAAATACATGACTTCTGTTGATATGGGGGATTCATTGATCGATATCTCAAAAGGATCTATCACCATTGCATGTTGTACTGATATTTCATCTAATTAAATAGGTTGATCCATCCTCTAGAAATTGTCACACCCTTGCACATACTATATTTCATGTTGGAATATGGTGGGATAGAAATAACCTCTCTGAAGCACCTTATTCTATATTCTCCTATCAACAAAGTTTCCACCACAAGGCTCATCATGAAAATACTTTACAATGTCATGGATTTCATATTTTCTTACACACCTCTTGATTTGATGATCCAGGCCAATATGAAAGAGATAAACATCCTACAAATTTTCAAGAAATTTATTGAATATTTTTTTGTTTCTCCCTAGGATAAAGGTGGTATGGAATTCTCCCTATAGCAAGATGACTAAAAATATTTTCATACCAAGGTTTGTAAGTAGAAACTAAAAAAATATATTGATCTATGAAGGAATCCTCAATAGGAATATTATTGTCATTGTTAGTAAATAAAAATGGAATTCAACAAGAATGTTATCATTTCCAGGCTTGTGTATAATGGTGATATCAATTTCTTTCAACAACATTAACCACCTAGTAACTCTGCCAATGGTAACTATTTTTTTCATAAAAAATGAATAGAAAAATGATCAATATGTGATCTAGGTAAATCTATGCTACCCTTTAAACCAAGACCTTTTACTTCGGTTGATGTGTTATAATTGCATCAAAGCATTAATGATCATGAAAGAACATATTTGTATGTTGTAAAGAAGAGGAACATAACAAGCATTAGAAACATAAGAGATTTATAACATATTTCGTCCAGGAGGGACTATGTCTCTGGACCTTGGTGTCAATATGGTGTAGGTCGATGCATTAAGTGTTGGAAATAGTGATGATGTACATGGATGGTAATTTCTCTGTCATACAAGGAAAATCCCCCCACGTAGGAGAGGCTAGACCTCTCCACGAGATGTTCTGCTACAAGAACTCTCATTCACAAAAATAGCTCCTATCAATATGACAATCCCACTCAATGGTGACTAAGAGTATCCCACCAAACATGGAAACAAAGGGACCTCAACAACATAACAAATCCATGATATAAATTACATCTCACATCAAGAAAAAAACAAGATCCCCTATCAAACATCAAACAAGGATCTATACAGCACAATGCATCTCACAGCAAAGAGACAAGAAGTACATGATCACACTGCATATACCTCACATCCTGGAGCTATCTAAAGAAAAGGATGAAAAAAATTTATATTTGGTTGTACCATCAATCTCATGGCGTTGAAGATCATCAAAACGACTACTCACACATTGAATGCTAACACTTGCACTCCACTTTGAAAAGTGACCAGAAAATGGAATGATCAAATGGAAAATCTGAATACACCATCAGATCCGTGAAATCAAATAGTGAAAAATTGACATAAAGTTTGTCCAATTTGGACGCTGGAAAAAAAAATCGTCCTCCTGAAGATTGAGCTCAATCATGGTTCTGCTCCATGTTGTCTGGGCTCATGGCTCCGCACCTGCCTACAATAAAATAATATTAAATATTGATATATATGGTGCTCTGATCTGCCTTGGCCTGGGCGCATTGTGCAAAAATGTTTTTATATAAAATTTCATGGGGCGGAGTTTACAAGGGATCCCATTGAGTTGTTGGCTAGGATACAAATTTTTGGAGAGAAGGTCAAGCAGTCAAACCCCACCCCTTCCCAAATGGCATATTATTTTTTCTTAAAACAAATGCATATATGTTTTTGGGGGGGGCGGACCCGCATCGGGTGGCCCACCCCCAACCACCTCCGCCGTTTAATACAAAATATAGTGGTTGTGTTTTAAATTGGCACCGCCACATGGAGGCAGGCCAACCACGTGGATGGCGCGGGTTCGATACCCACCATTCCAGTGCCATGATTTGGGGCAAGGTTTCCAGTCAATGGAACCCCCCCCCCCCCCATAAATGTTATATCGTAACGGTTCGCTGCGTGGGGAATATCGTAGGTCCGGCGGGGGTCACGACCCATCGGATATTCCAACACATATTTTTTTTATTTTAAAATATGATATGGTTGGTCGGGTGGGGTGGCGGGGGTGGCGGCCCGCCACCCCCTTTTTTAATTATTTTTTTGTTTTAAAAACAAACAAGTGATTTTTTAAATAACCAATTTTTGACCGTAGGAGTGATTTTAAAGAGGCCACAAATTTTCCCGAAATCTGGCTGGAGCTGGCCAGAATCCAGTGGCCGGGCTTCTTCCAAGTTGTGTCTCCATTAACCTTCCATGTCACCTGATCAACCTTGGGACTTTGACTGGCTCTAAATTTTGCATACAATCTCGATTTGACGAACCATTCACACCGTTGTGATTAGGATGACAAGATATTCAAATTGAACCTAGTTTGAGAGAAATCTGAACACTTTGATTTTTGAGCTTCCATAAGCCCTTTTTATCCTACGTGTGTCTCTAAAGTAACCTGAATCAATCCTCCCCACTAAGGAGCTTTTGGTCCTCCAAAAGAATCAACAATAATTTGCAACTTCTTGTGTACTATTTCTACACCACAAGTGTCTTGAAAAATGTCACCCTTCCATCTCCTTCGCTTGTGTTCTATGGAGCCTTAAGTGATGAGCCAACACCTACATCCTCTGCAAAATCGGTAGTACAATTTATTGCAAATTACATGCTCAACATATGACTAACTGTGACCCAAAAATTTCCATACTTTCCACGAGTTTATAACACATACTCGGTGGTCAAGCTTACATCAGAATGGAAATCACACCCCAACTATCATTACAAGACTAAAACATCATTGTCGCATTTTGAAGTGATGGAAAACACATCGTCACTTTTACATGAAAGAAATGTGTCACATGATTTATAAAACAAGGCCACAAACATCATTGTTGTTGAACAAGTGATGGAAAAACACATCATCACTTTTACAGTTAAAATGAAACACATGGTTTACAAGCATGACCATGACATACTACCACATTTAGAAAAACCATCTCTCACTTATCAAAGTGAATGGATCATCTCACTGTGGCACACTTTCTTTTCAAACATTCATTTCAACTGGTTCATGCACCGATGCTTCGTCCTTAAGGTGCTTCATCCTTAAGGTGTTGCTCTAGATGGAGCCTTGAGCACGTGGCTCTTTGATGGCCACTTTGGTTGCAATGGCTACAAAAGGTCTTCCTTTTCCAGACCTTCTTAACCCATTTCTTCCCCTGCTATGGGGAAGGCTTTCCATGACTCATCCTCCTTTGTGTTTTCATTCTTTTCCAACACTCAAAAATGAAATGGTTATGTAAACCACAAAAATGAAAAGTTTTCTTATGCCATGATTTACGTTCATGATTAGCAACATGTTTATAATCAAAATGAGCTCTAGAATAATGAGACTTTTTATACCTCCTCTGGTGGTCTCTGGTGCGATCATGGTGATGAGAGATTGCCTCAGCTATTTCAGTGCAACATGCACTTCCATGGGATGATGGTATAGTGTCCCCATCAATCCTCTTCCCTGGTGAGTCCAACAATGTTTGTTTTTCTTTTATGTCCTTCGAACATCCTCCTTTAGTGTATCCAAAACCTAAATATCGAGGTCTCTGCACAGCCTCCAATGGTTGAGTTATGCCTTGGCCATGAATGCCAGGTCTTCCTCCTTTATACCCCATCATGGTAAGGAGTCTCATGCCAGTTCCTGTAATGGGGATCTCCACATTTCCAACAAAAATAATAGCATGTGAATATGAAACTGAAGAATGATCACAATTTTTTCCTCAGCTATCTATTTTGAAATAAGTGAAGAATTATTCTTTGAGCCTTCATTTCTCTTTACTTCCTCCAAGGCCTTTGTCACGGCTTGTAGCTAAAGTTGCAATCACTACTTCTCCTCCTTCTCTTCTCGTAGGAGTCCTTCAACGCCTCATGATCTACTTGATGAATTTCATCGTTGCGCTTCAATTCTTCCATTGCCTCTGTCATGTCTTGCAACTAAAGTTGTAATCAATGTGTGTCCTCTTTATCATCTTGTAGCAGTGCCTTCAACTCAGTGTTATCTAATGCTTATTTCTCATAAGCTTCATACAACATGTCCACTTTCTCGAACACCTTGAGTAGGTCTCGTACATGTCTTTGACATTTCTTAACTCAATGAACATTCAATGGTTCACGCCACAATCCAAATTGGCAAGAATACCACTCTGATACCACTTGATTTGGGTAAATCTCTCCTACCCTTTAAACCAAGACATTTTACTTTGGCTGATGTTTTAGAATTGCGTCAAAGAATTAATGAACATGAATGAACATATCTGTAAGTTGTAAAGAAGAGGAACATAACAAGCATTAGAAACATAATAGATTGATAATAAAGTTCATCCAGGAGGAATTATGTCTTCGGGCCTCAGTGTCAAGATGGTGTAGGTTGTTGCATTAAGTGTTGGAAATAATGATGATGTACATGAATGGTACTTTCTCTGTCATACAAGGAAAATGCCCTCATGCAGGAGTGGTTGGACCTCTCCACGAGATGTTCCACTACAAGAACTCTCATTCACAAAAAGGACTCCTATAAGCATGACAATCTCACTGAATGGTGACTAAGAGCATCCCTTCAAACATGGAAACAAAGGGATCTCAACAACATAACAAATCCATGATAGAAATTACATCTCACATCAAGAACAAAAAAATAATGAACATCAAACATCAGACAAGGATCTATACATCACAATGCATCTCACAACAAAGAGACAAGAAGTACATGATCACACAACATATACCTCACATCCTAAAGCTATCTAAAGAAAAGGATGATAAACGGATGGATCTGGTTGTACCATCAATCTCGTGGTGTCGAAGATTATGAAAACAACTGCTCTCACATTAAATGTTGACACTTGCACTCCACTTTGAAAAGTGGCTGGAAAATGTAATGATTAAATGGAAAGTATGAATACATCATCATATTTGTGGCATAAAATAGTGCAACATCGACATAAATTTTGTCCAATTTCGATGCTGGAAAAAAAAATTTCCCTCATGAAGGTTGAGCTCAATCATGGTTCCACTCTTTGTTGTTTGGGCTCTTGGTTCCGCACCTACTTGAAATAAAATAATATTAAATCTCAAAATGTGTGCTGCTTCGCTTTGCCTTGGCTTGGGCGCACTATGAAAAACCGAGTTTATATAAAATTTCGTGTGGCAGAGTTTACAAGGGAGCTCGTTGGGCTGTTGACTAGGATCCAAATTTGTGGGGAGGAGGTCGGGCGGTCCCCTCCCAAATGGCATATTATTTTTATTTTTTAAATGCATATATGTTTTGGGGGGGTTGGACCCACATCGGGCAGCCCGCCCCCAACCACCTCCATTGTTTAATACATAATATGGTGGTTGTGTTTTAAATTGGGACCACCACATGAAGGCGGGCTAGCCACGTGGTTGGCATAGGTTTGATACCCGTCGGTCCGGTGCCATGATTCGGGGCGAGGTTTCCGGTCAATAGAACCCCCCGATATATGTTATATGGTAATGGATGTCTGCATGGGGAATTTCATGGGTCTGACGGGTGTCACAGCCTGTCGGATCTTCCAATACATTTTTTTTTTTAAATATGATATGGTTGGTTGGGTGGGGTGGCAGGGGTGGTGGCCCACCACCCCCTTTTTTAATTATTTTTTTTGTTTTAAAAACAAACAATTCATTTTTTAAATAACCAATTTTTTATTGTAGGAGTGATTTTAAAGAGGTCACAAATTTGCATGGAATCTGATCGTAGCTAGCCAAAATATGGTGGCCATGTTTCTTCCAAATTGTGTCTCCCTTAACCTACCATGTCACCCGGTCAACCTTGGGACTTTGACTAGCTCTAACTTTCGCATACGAACTTGACTTGATGATTTGTTCACACTTTTGCAATCAAGATGACAAGATATTCAACTTGAACCTGGTTCAAGAGAAATTTGAACACTTTGATTTTTGAGCTTCCATAAGCCCTTTTTGTCTTGTGTGTCTATGGAGCCACCTGGATCAATATGCACAAAAAAATGATATCCAATATTGTAATGCCTAAATTTTTTGATATCATGTATAACAAAAATAAATTCCTTCTCGTTTATGTGTGATTTAATCTGTAGGAGTTATGTTCTTTTTAATGTAATACATCGCATAAAGCTTGGTTCCTTCTTATTATCTGAACACAACCACAATATTTGTATTAGAGGAACATGTGGGAATGTGGAACAAAAAATCCAATTTGGCCCTCATAAAAAAGGAGTTTCTATTACACACCTCTTAATATCTGCAAAATAATTTTTTCACTTGTTTTCGATATGAATTCTTTTTCTTTTGACAATAGGGAAAATCATGGAGACTCAATTATAACAAAATTTTCTATAAAGCACCTATAATATGCTGCATGCCCTAAAAATATATGTAACTATTTCTATGTCTTAGGAGTGAGGATCTTCATAATTACCTCATTTTTTTTGGATCAACCTATATACCTATGGTAGAGAGATAGCAACCCAATACAATCCCTTCATTCATCGTCATACGATACCTTTTAGTATTTAGAGAAAGATGATTCTACATAAAAAGTTCAAGCCCCTTCTCAAGACTATTTAAAGAATCATCAACATAAAATCAACCATGAAAATCTCCAAATATTCATTAACCAAATAAAAAAATTTCCTAAAACAACTCGTTGAAATTTTTTTAGTGTAATACGGATTTCGAAAGAGAGGACTCTACAGGAAAATGTACAAGGTAAAGTGAAGGTGGTATTATCTTGATCTTAAAGGGAAATATGAATATAATTATAACCACTAAACCCATCAAGAAATGAAAAATATTTTTACTAAACAGGGTGTCAAGGACTTGATAAATAAAAGGAAATGGGAAATGGTCCTTCTGAGTGGATTTATTAAGCTCCCTATACTCCACATAGATCCTCTACTTGCAATTTTTCATGGGAACAACAACAAGTGGAGATACCCATTAACTGCCAAAAATTGGGCAGAAGATTTTTTCATTTAATAGTTTTTGAAGTTCTTATTTAACAACATATCTTAAGGCTAGGTTTATTATTTTCTAAAGTTAGAGAAGAGGACAGGAACTATTTTTTATTTAGATATGGCGGTTGCATAAACTAGGGTGAATTCTCTTCATGTCCTTATAGTCCCATACAAAAGTTTTTTTTATACTTTATAAATAGTTTTACTAGCTTCTATGTCTTTGAAGGAGATAGACTAGGATTAATATTCAAGTTTTTTTATAGGCTTAATTTATACTAGAATACCCTTAAGACGTGGGGCCACTGCTATCTATTATGTAAAAATATCATTATTAGCTTCATAATGACTAGTTTTTCCATTATATAACTCAATATAAAGGACACAATTTGTATAAAGACATAGATATTATTATTGAAACTGCAAATTGTATCCTCCTCTATTTAAGTTTTAAAATATAAGGCCCTAATAATAGTAAGTAGTGGTCATGTATCATATCCTTCTAGCTTGAATTCAAGCGTTAGATGGCTTTCATAATCAACACTCAACTTAGATAGAAGATAAAGAATGACATTCTTGGCCGTATACCCATTGAATATGGTCATAAATATTTATTTGCAACTGAAAAATAGATCTATAGTGGATAATAAAGGTATTCCTAAAATTAGGGGGTGTCATCCCAAGCGTGTCGTATGTTGTAACACCATAAAATCAATTGGGTACTCGCAAGAATCTAAGAAAATAACTATATATTCTAATATCCTTTCAAGTCAACTTTTAAACCTATCATCTTGTTCAAGAACAATAGGGATTGGTCTTAAATTGCTAAACCTAGAGAGTTAAAAGGTCTCCCTAGTCATTATATTGATTGTAGCACACAAATCAACATGGTATTTGGGCTAGATGTTCCTCCAATATGAACAATCACTATTGGATTCCTAGGATCTTCATACTTGGTAGGTGGAACTTCCCCTAACATCAATTATGATAGTTTTCCTAAAACATGAGATTGAACTCATGGTTTCTTACCATGTTTTTTGACACAAATATCCCTTTACTATTTCTGTCAACATTGAGACATCTCTAAATGCTTGAAGTAGTGGAATTAAAACATGTAATTTTTTTGTACTTTTAGAAGATCAGACTCGGGTTCAGGGGTACCCTTAGCTACAATTAAACTTTCTGGATATGGAGGATCTAAAAGAGTCTCAATATTGATAGCATATTTGACTATTAGAGGCCCTACAGTAACATTGGTATCAATTATTATAGGAGTTTTGATTATATCAAAAATGTCATCCATTACAATGGTATCAAATGTTATAATTGTCTTGGTAATAATCGTTTCATTGGCTGTTATAGAGGGCTCAACTTGTTGTTTTTCCAAGGATCCCTGATTTTGAGTTTCTCCCGTAGGTGAACTATGGTCTTCATTTTATTGATGATAAAGGAAAATCGCAGGTTTATTATTCTCACTAATCATAATCATACTACATTACACCCAATAGTTGATATGTAGTAAGTGGGGAAAATTGATGCTTCAACTTGTTCCAATACCTTACTATTGGACTAGAGTCAGAATCTACAGGTAATTGAGGCCATAAAGGAGGGTTACTTACTGGTACATTGGAAGGAAGCTACAATTGTTGTTGCTGCATTGGAAACTGTATAGGAAATTGACTAGGAAAAGTGGTTCCATGCCATTCTTGAGGCCATACAAATGATTGGTTTGGAGGAGAAGGGCACTAAGGCTAAGGAATGGGATACTAGACTAGAGGAGTGTTAGTAAACTACCAAGGATCTTTAGGATAGCACATTTGCTAATAAACTTGTTAAGGATTGTACATATTGGACCAAGAATTAATGGAAGAAAAGGATCTTGCACCATACCCGATGGGTGAAATTCACATGGTTTCTTGGAACTCATGATGTATGTTGTTTCAATCTCCTCCCCTACTGCCTTGAAAATTTTCTTCAGTCTAGGAAATGATGGGAAATGTTTTGTGGAATTTTCTTATTCAAAAATTTTATATATTTTTATGTTGTTGAGGGGGAATTACTTATGTGGATATTTCTTTCTAAATTTAGGGCATAATATGGAAAAATATTTGTTAGTCTCAATATTCCTCTATTTACTATGAAATAGACAACTAAGAGGATAAAGACCTTGTGATATATTTTTAAATTTTTCAAACAAATTCACAATCTCTACTCTTGTCACCCAACCATTAGCTAACTTTTGTATCATTGTAGGGACATCTCATGCCAAGACCTTATTTCTTGCTAATTCTCTATAGATCCTCAAGCAAAGTGAAACAATTATATCCTTGGGATCCTTAGATATATACTCTTTCCCCGTGTTATTTACCATATATAGAAATTATTCCTTCATTCATCTCATCAAAATTGTCTTCAAATGTCCTTATCCAAATTATTATGCTTGTATCTCTGCAAGTTGTAGTGAAAGTGCTCTATATGGTCCTCCAACTTCTCCTCCTCTCTTTTGGACATCCTAAATAACTCCTAACTTTGATCCCTAGTCCAATAGTAATCCTAGTGTATTTCCAAGAAGTTTTTATTCATATATTTCCATGAGGAAATAGATGCACTTCCTAGCCCCATAAACCATATTAAGATTATTTTCTTCAAAGTAGCAAGGAACATTTTTAACTTCTGGGTCTTTACTGGTGGTATTATGGAAAACGAGAAGTGTTGATATGGGAAATTATTCATTGGATGCTATACCTAGACATATCCAATAGGGAACTAAAATGTAGTGATTGTTTCTTTTTCCATATTTTTCTCCTTGAAAGTTATACAATCATTCTCAATGAGCTTAAGCATATGTTTCTCTTGTGGTTGAGAGAAGTCTTCTAATATTTTCTCAAGTTTACTCGCCACACCTCTTGAATCTGAAACATAATGGTCAAGGGGATATTTCACAACATTTCCTCAATCTGGAATAGAATAATCAAATGGTTGTTTTGTTATACTTAATTTGTGATATTTCAAATCATTTTTTCCTATACCTACTTGTCCTTCTAGTAATTTTTCATACTCTTCTTTTGTGGATACAAATAAATTAGAAATCCTTGGGATTTCATTTGAAGTTGAAGGCTTGTAATATTCTACCTCCTTGATATGTGCTCCCAATATGAATGATCCTAAATATTCTCACCCTTGTGTAAAAATATTTCGAGACCCTACTTTCCTATAATTTTTTCTTTGGGTAGATGATTATGCCTCAACTTTTGAAATCAAATCTTGAATGAATGTTATGCTCTTTAAGTCTTGATTCTTCTTTCATCCAGGTCATATTTTACCTACACTGCTAATATTTTTTTCACTTCAATTTTTTCTTCTTCTTTATACATGAATCATATGTGTGCTAACTCCTTATGAGGTTGATCTCACTTTAGTTTTTTTTAAAATTGTGTAGGATCTTACCTCTCATGTTACCGCCTTGTAACCTCAGATCTAAGAACACATCTAACACACTTATGAAAAGTGCAAAAACATAATGCGATTTTTGCATTGTGTTATGTTTTATGCTTTTATCTTTGATTGTCTATGAATATGACCTATGTATTTTTCTTGTGGGTAGAATAGAGGAAGCTAGGGTTTTTTACAAGAGGTTGTGCAATTAGGGTTTCAGCAAACAATCTAACTGGCTCCATGAAATGGCTGAAAGTACTATGTCAACCAAGATGGTAGGTACATGAGTAGGAAAATGGACATTTTACACAGAATGGACATTCTACACAGTAAATTAACATCACTATCCTATTCATGAGTGCGTACGAGTCACTATACCATTGCAACAACATTGAAAACAAGAATTAGGGTTTCCATCAACCTTATTTATTCTCTTCACAGTTTCTCTTCTATCATAATGTAAATGTTTCCCATCATATTGCCAACAACTATAAATATGCCGCTTAATAATCTAATTTTCATTTGGTATGAGAGAGCAGTGAGGGAAGTCAAGAATCACAAGGGTAGATGAAAGTTCATAGGAGGAGGTGAAAGGTCACCCTCCTCACATCTATTAGTAGACCCTCATGCCTCATTTAATGGTACTTTTAGCACTTGAGTTATGGCTAGGATTAGAGAGCTGATTTTTTTCTTGAAAGCTGGAGGCACTTGGCTCTTGGAAACTAGTAGGGTGAGTTTTAGTGAGGCTAGGGTTTTGGCTTTAGATGATGGCATGAGCAGCCCATGTTCCATTATTGGGATTTGATGAATTACAGGATATGTACTTGTATTGGCAGCAACATCAATAAGAAGTCTTCATTTTGGGCATTGATTCCCATGCTTACTCATAGTGGTTGTATCGGTTGTTCATTATCGTCATTGTATTTGTATGTGCACTTTCATACACGAAATGTGTTACGGACTAGTTTGCGATTGTTGCATGTGTGTTTTCTTTTGAATTTGTGCTTACCGATTCCACGCCATGTTGGTGAACTATTGTGAACTAACTTGCAATTAACCTCTAGCATGTTCTTTTTCATGCATGTATGAGGTTGTTTTTGGCTCACTAATGCCTCACATGGCATAATTCTTTTATTGTTGTTGTGACTCTCTTGTATCATGTCCTGCAACTTGTTATTAAGCTTGAGTTGACCTCATCCTATTGTCCAAGTATTTCATTCTTTCTCTCACTCTACTTTCTTTTCATTCAATAGCCAAGAGTGAAACATTCATGTTGGCAGCGGGCCCACATACTATATGGGGTTCCTATCCCAAACTATGTGATTTCTAATTGAGAATTTACGTCAAGGAGACCCCTAGCTGTTGGTTCGACTTCTAGTATAGTCAAAAAATCCATAATAGTTTCAATGGGTATTGAAAAAACAAAAGGCAAAATCTTCATCGTCGTAGAATTCCTAGAATGCACTTTCTCATGAACGTGATGAGATCATCATTAAGATAATGCTAGCATGTTCAAAGGACCTGCGAACGTTATATACCTAATGTTAACCTTTTGCATAGATGATGTTGGAAGTTAGTGGTTGACAATATCATCATTAAGATAATGGTTTAGTAGGTGTAGGTCTAGATCATCATCATTTTAAGTCTTGGTTTACTAGTCCATTGGTACAAGGCATCTAAGATTTTCAAAACACCTATGATAATTGTATACCTAATATCAACATTTGCCTAGATCATACTTTTGTAAAAAGGTGATCGTGCTCAACCAGACATATTTATTTGCATTGCAAAGTCTTTATTTAGATGGTACAAGACTTTGTTCAAAATTCTAAAACATTTTTAAAATTGCAAATAGATTTTAAGATATTAAAAAGTATATATTTGAATGTAGATTTTACAATATTATAAAATTCAAAAATATTCAAAAATTTGCCCCTGATCTTCTTATCTTATTTTTTTTAATTATCCAAGGGTAGAACATGTTTAAAAGGTCATATGCAAGGCTTATAGTTGAAAGTATATCTAAGACCAATGAAGGTATCCTTATCTTGTTTTTTTTATTATCCAAGGGTTGCACATGTTTAAAATGCCATATGCGAGGCTTATAGTTGAAAGTATATCTAAGACCAATGAAGCTATTCTTATCTTGTTTTTTTTTATTATCCAAGGGTTGCACATGTTTAAAAGGCCATATGCAAGGCTTATAGTTGAAAGTATATCTAAGACCAATGAAGTTATTCTTATCTTGTTTTTGTTATTATCCAAGGGTTGCACATGTTTAAAAGGCCATATGCAAGGCTTATAGTTGAAAGTATATCTAAGACCAATGAAGCTATTCTTATCTTTTTATTATTATTATTCAAGGGTTGCACATGTTTAAAAGGTCATATGCAAGGCTTATAGTTGAAAGTATATCTAAGACCAATGAAGTTAGTATTGATGTGTGGTGAGGACAGTTTATTGTTTTTTCTGCATGTGAATGTGAAGGTTTGCACATGTTTAAAAGGTCATATGCAAGGCTTATAGTTGAAAGTATATCTAAGACCAATGAAGTTAGTATTGATGTGTGGTGATGACAGTTTATTGTTTTTTCTACATGTGAATGTGAAAGTTTGAATCTACATGTGAATGATGTAGAGTGATTATTTTGCTTGATTCCTTGTAATAGTAAATATAATAGATGTTTTTAATGAACAAAGCTATTACCAAATTGATACAGTAATATATATACTAATTTTGTATGCGCTTGTGGTTGAAATCTCGGAGTCTGGTGTAAATATGGGCTGCCTTGAAATGATGACCATGACATGTGTAATTACGTAGAGTGATTATTTTCCTTGATTCCTCATAATAATAAATAGAATAGATCTTTGTAATGAACAAAGCTATTACCAAATTGATATATATATATATATATATATATATATATATATATATATATATATATATATATATATATATATATATATATACCAATTTTGTGTGCGTTTGTGGTTGAAATCTCACATTCTGGAGTAAATATGGGCGGCCTTGAAATGATGACAGGAGAGTAATGAGGGCAGAAATCTTGGTCTCACATGGGCGGCCAGTAAGTGATGAAGGAGAGCAACTCATCATCTACCAATTTAGTGCGACGTGGGCAGAAATCTTAGAATATCAATAACATATGGGCGGCTATGAAATGACGGCTAGATGATAAGCAACTCGTCATCTACCGATTTTGTGCGCCTATGGTTGAAATGTTAGATAGAATTGTTGAAATGTTAGATGGAATTTCAATTTTGTCGCCTTTGAAATAATGACAGGAGAGCAACTCATCATCTGCCATTTTTGTGCGCCCACGTATATAATTAATTTCACAATGTCAACTATATTATACGAAACTATCAAATCTGTATAGGAAAATATCAAATCTGAAGATAGCAGCTTGTGCTTTCAATTTGGATTTGATGTTTGAAACGAATATGAAAATGTGAACGTTCACTCGATTGAAATTTAGAAAGTTCAGAGATTTTTTGCAGTGCACGTGATATTTAAGAAAATATTAAGATGTGAGATTTCTTCCTTGCATCAGAACTTGTGAACTAAGTTTCCTTACAACTATTTATTTTTCTGGTTTAATCATTTTATTTGTAATTTTTCTATTAATGACGTATTTTTTTAAAAAAAAATTATAAAAACCTTTTTCTACACAGAAAAACGGTTTTTTCATTAAAAGGAAACGAAAATAGCTACATATGCCAGACTCTGAATACACTATATACAGAGATCATCAAAAAATGTGTAAGAGCTGAAACATGGTGACTCCAAAGGGATTATCAGCAGAAAGATTCACAAAATCAAAACAAAACATCTATTTACTTATAACCAACTGTGACCAAGAGCTTCAAAAGGGACTAACCATAAAAGCAAAAAGAGACACCAGAGACCAGGAATTATCCACTTCATTTGTCAGTAAAATCTTATTATATGGAATCAGTATATAACTATTAAAATATTATAATTATTTAATTTAACTATTTTAAATTTTTGAATTTTTAGTTAGAATTTTGTAAAATATTTTTTAATTAAATTATAATTTTTCTGTTATTTAAAATGTATTTTTGACTATATATATGATTTAACACTTTAAAAATCAACTTTTAAATATATAAATTTTGAAAATTTCACAATCCATATTTAATTATAAACAAATTCAATATATTTTTTTATTGTTTATTACTTAAAATACATTTTTAACAATATATATATATATAATTCAACACTCTTAAAAAAAAATTACGCATTTAAATTTTAAAACATTATATATATATATATATATATATATATATATATATATATATATATATATATATATATATATATATATATATTCATTTTAAATTATGAGAACGACCCTCATTTTAAATTACACGAATTACCACACTACAGTCCATCTAAATGCTATTTGATGGTCAGATTTTTATACTTAATGTCCAGATCTGATCTCTCACATAGTCCACGTTCCATTGCATGTGATTATTACCAAAAGAATTTTAGTAATTTATATGATGGATCACAGAATCTTAAAATACATATTTTTTAATTTCTAATTCAATTTCAAACAAAATTAATTAAAAAAAATTCACTTTCCTAAATTACAATTTAGTAAAGTGGTGACTCAATCTACGATCAGTAGTGTCAAAAAAAAATGCAGACACTTGTTTAGATTTATCAGTACTGTGAGGATAAAACATCGAAGTGATGACTCTAGTTACATTATGCAATAAAAATTTATCATATCTAAATATATAGTGAGCAAATGTCGAAATTGGTATTACAGCAGGCATCGTCCTTCTCTGGTTTACTTATCTCTAATAATGATGGCCATGCTAAGGAATGGAAATTAGCCTCGCAGTCAATATAGATAATACAGTTTCATTAAAATGTGTATGCTTTTATGTTTATGTTTTTTGATTGTGTGGTGGGGATAGATTATTGTCTTTTCTTTGTTTTTCTCTCCATCAAATGTGCAGTGGGGACAGTTTCTTGTCTTTTTTTCATATTGGGTTTGAATTTCATGATGTGACATGTGATGTTATTATCTATCTTAATTTTTTAGAATAACATGTGGATTTAATTGATTAGTGTAAATTAAATAAACTTTTTATTAAAAAAATCTATAAATAAAATAGTGTCCTCCAGGCCAAGGAATGGAAATTAGCCTCGCAGTCAATATAGATAATACAGTTTAATTAAAATATGTATGTTTTTATGTTTATGTTTTTTGATTGTGTGGTGGGGATAGATTACTGTCTTTTTTTGTTTTTCTCCCCCTCAAATGTGCAGTGGGGACAGTTTCTTGTCTTTTTTCATATTGAGTTTGAATTTCATGATGTGACATGTGATGTTATTATCTATCTTAATTTTTGAGAATAACATGTGGATTTAATTGACTAGTGTAAAGCAAATAAACTTTTTATTAAAAAAAATGCATAAATAAAATAGTGTCCTCCAGGCCAAGGAATGGAAATTAGCCTCGCAGTCTCTATAGATAATACATTTTAATTAAAATGTGTATGTTTTTATGTTTATGTTTTTTGATTGTGTGGTGGGGATAGATTATTGTTTTTTATTTTTTTCTCCCCATCAAATGTGCAGTGGGGACAGTGTCTTGTCTTTTTTCATATTGGGTTTGAATTTCATGATGTGACATGTGATGTTATTATCTATCTTAATTTTTGAGAATAACATGTGGATTTAATTGACTAGTGTAAAACAAATAAACTTTTTATTAAAAAAATGCATAAATAAAATAGTGTCCTCCAGGCTAAAGAATGGAAATTAGCCTTGGAGTCAATATAGATAATACGATAATAAAGTTTAATTAAAATGTGTATGTTTTTATGTTTGTGTTTTTTGATTGTGTGGTGGAGATAGATTATTGTCTTTTTTGTTTTTCTCCCCATCAAATGTGCAGTGGGGACAGTTTCTTGTCTTCTTTTATATTGGGTTTGAATTTCATGCCTTGAACCTTATAATCTTCGGTTTGAAAGAGGAGGTAGATGAGGATACTTTAGCCATAGCCCAGACAAAATTACATAATAGATTACAAATTGAAACCATGTGTCTCACAGAAGCAACAAGGTTAGGGAAATTAACTGAGAATAAAGGAAGGCTGATCCGAATAAAGGTGAGCTCTACTGACCATAATTATTACATACTTAGTAAAACCTCAACTCTAAAAGGAATGGGAATATTTATAAATGAAGATGTCATTCCAAGATCAAGCAGAATTAAGAAAGGAGGTTCAAAAGGTAAAAGAAGTTAGGAAGGAATGAAAATGGGAAATAATCAGAAATAGAAAAGCCGTTATTTGAGATAGAAACCAAAAATATAGTAATAAATAACAATTCAACATGCTCAGAATTCTTTCTTAGAACTATCGGGGCTTTCCATGGAACAAAGGCCCAAAGCTACGTTGGATCTCAAATGATGTTGATATTATATTGCTTGTTGAAACTTGGGAGCATGAAGAATATAAGGTCCCTAACTTAGATGGATTTTCACTATGGTCTACCTGGAACAAGAGATCCTCCCATAGAGGCATTAGGGGCATAGCTTGCTACATTAAGAAGAACATCTCCCCCCATGCTAGGATTTATAAAAATGACCCTTACAACCAATATTGTAGAAATTTGCTGAATAATGATTAATTATCCACCGAGACTATTCTGATCACATACAATTCGAATTTATATGCAACACATAATCTCTTCCACTCAGATCATCACACATGCGGAAATAAAACAAGCGATAGCACATCAATTCATCATACACATTAACACAGTATGTATGGGGAAAGCTTATAGCTGAAAACCCCGCAGCTATTGTGTATATTATAATGGAGAAATCATGTAACAAAATTAGTACAATACTCCTCACAAGTACTCAGTACTTTCTCATGAAGTTACACACAAACTAGCTTGGTTTTGAACAGGTTACTGGTTCAAAACTCACCGCCAATTGCCTTGCCTCTATTGCGCAATCATGGTCTGTCTATATAGAGATCCAAGGTTCGAATCTCCTTGGCTTGACAGCGCAATCATCATGGGAAATTCCTCCAAGTGTGGTGCAAATCTCATGCACAACTGATGTCGCCACCGATAGCTAACTCCACCCTTTCATCTACCTCTTTCACTGGTCTCCACTGAACTGTCCATGCACTGTAGTGAACTGATGTGTTCTTGAGTTGAATAATGAGTTACTAATTAATGAATTAAATAATATTTGATTCACTCCACTCATAACTAATTGATTAGCTAGTTAAACTAATCTCAACTAGTTCAACTAAAATAAACAGAACACAACTCCACTAGCCGTCTCATTAACTCCACCAAACTTCTGCCACTGAAGTCCTAACTGAAGTCAACCATGCATGATGCCATCAAACCCTTGGGAATAGCGTAATTCCTCTGTCAAATGCATGAGCCACTTCCAAGGCTCAAACTGAAGTGCTCCAAGAGAGTAAACTGAAGTTTATAGTCTAAATATTATTAAGGGTAAATAATATTTGACTTCCCTATTTTTAGGATAGGCAGTCTAAAAATAGACATCGACCTATCGACCTATAGGTCACAAAAAATAGAGGTCGATCTATTTTTACCAACATGACCAATACTCCAAGAATAACATACTGCAACCCCTAGACCATGCTCCATATGTCTAAAAATAGACATAGTCTAAAAATAGACTTTGCGCTAGAATTTGCCTGCGGGCCCACTTAGTGAAGGCGACTTCATTTCACTAAGCTCCATCATCTTGCTGCATTTTCAACACTCCCTCTCAGCAAGATATGGATTATCTGCAACCCCTATCCTGCCTCTGTGGAATTCAAACTTGCTCATGGTGAGCGCCTTCGTCAGGATGTCGGCATCCTGATCCTCCGTGGGAAATATAAAAGCATCATGATTCTCCGCTGAACACAATCTCTGATATGATGGTACCTGATGTCGATGTGTTTGGATCTATCATGAAATACTGGATTAGCCGAGAGTTTAATGCAACTCTGGTTATCACAGTAGATCATTGTAGGCTCCAAATGCAACCCGAACAATCCAACGAGGATCTTCCTCATCCAAATAGCCTCGCATGCAGCCAAGCTAGCTGCCATGTACTCGGCCTCTGCTGAACTGAGTGCCACGGATCTCTGCTTCCTGCTGTACCAGGAAACTGTTGTCGACCCAATGCTGAAAACTCCTCTAGAAGTGCTCTTCCAGTCCATTGGGCTCCCTGCCCAATCTACATCAGTGAAGCCAGAAAGCTTCGCTCCATCCTCCTCTCTGTACCATATACCATATCCCGATGTGCCTCTAATATAGCACAATACATGCTTGCCTACCTTCCAAAAGAGCTTGGTAGGCTTAACCTGAGAAACAAACAGTCCTCCGCTGCGCTGCCAAATCTCCAATCCCAGGAAATAATGAAGGATGCCCAGGTCCTTCATCTCAAACTCTCGTGCAAGATCATCCTTGTATGAAAGTATCAACTGCTCGTCGCCAGTCAAAATCAGATCATCTACATACAGTACGATGATCAACAGCTTCCCCTCCACCACAATCTGGTACAGGTTTGGATCTGCCTCACTCTTGGAGAATCCAAGCCCGGTGAAGTAGCTGTTTATCCGAGTGTACCAAGCACGAGGTGCTTGCTTCAGCCCGTACAGTGCTCTCTTGAGTCGGCACACATGCGACTCACTGCTGAAGATCTCGAAACCTTCAGGCTGCTCTATGTACACCTCCTCCTCAATAACTTCATTGAGGAACACAGTATTCACATTCATCTGATGAATGTGCCATCCCTTCTGCGCTGAGAGAGCAAGGATCATCCGTATGGAAGAGTACCTTGCGACAGGTGCAAAAGTCTCCTCATAATCGATCCCCTCGATCTGTGAGAAGCCACGGGTGACAAATCTCGCCTTGTACTTCTCCACACTCCCGTCAGCCGCCTGCTTCACTTTGTAGATCCATCGCGAACCCACAACTGATTTCCCCACCGGTCTTGGGACAATCTCCCATTCACTGTTCCTGACGATCGAATCATATTCTTCGATCATGGCATCAACCCATGCGGGTTCCTCCACAGCTTCCTCAAAAGAGGATGGCTCCGTCACAATACATTGACTCACAAGAGCCATGTATCCAGTGTACCGATCCGGTGACTGTCTCTGTCTGCGCTGTGCTGTAGGTGGTCCTACAACCTTCTCTGCATCTCGAGCCAGTTGCTCAGCTTCTGTAGTGCGCATGCGCCCTCTGATGGTTGGCGCCGCATGGGTGGTTTCTTCCACCTCCTGAACTTCCTCTTGTGGCTGATCCACATCCGGAAGCTCCTCCTTAGGAACTAACAGCTCCTCATCTGCATGCAAGTGTAGCTCCCTCTCAAGCGAACACTGCATGGCTTTCTCCTCCCGAAATTTTATATCCCGTCGCACAACAGTCTTGCGACTGTCTGACAAATACACCCGATAGTTGTGAGGTGTATCAGTGTACCCCACAAATATTCCAACCTCAGCAGTTGGATCCAGCTTCCTTCTCGCATCCTTCGTCACATGCATGTAGACAGGAGAACCAAAATCCGCAAATGGGAAATATCAGGCCTCTTGCCAGAATAAGCCTCCTCTGGTGTACTCATGCCAAGAACCTTGTGAGGACAACGGTTCTGCACATACACTGCTGTATTGCATGCCTCACCCCACAAGTGAAGGGGTAGGCCCTGATCATGCAACATCGCCCGTGCAGCACCCACGATCGTTCTGTTCTTCCGCTCAGCCACCCCGTTCTGCTGTGGGTTATGGGGTGCGATGAGCTCTCTCCGAATCCCTTCTGCGCTGCAGAACTCCTTGAATTCAGCCGAGATGAATTCACCACCATTTTCGCTCCTTAGAGCAATCACCTTCTTCCTCGACTCCTTCTCGACCAGTGCTTTAAACTCACAGAACTTCGCGAATGTATCGCTCTTCTTCTGCATGAAGAAGATCCAGCACTTTCGAGAGAAATCATCAATAAAGATTACATAATACCTGTGCTTTGCTGTCGAAGCAACTGAGAAAGGACCGCACACGTCTGTGTGAACTCTCTCAAGGATCGTCGTGGCGCGACTATCCTTCTTGTGAAAGGTGGCTTTCACATACTTCCCCAAGGTACACCCCTTGCACTGATCTGACTGCGCAAGAGTGCCCTTAGGAAGCCCAGTAGAAATCTGCTGCAGGATCTTCAAAGCTCCATGGTTAAGGTGGCCCAATCTCCTGTGCCACAGTTCGCCCTCATCATCCCGGCTCACCACTTCTCCCGCCTTGCATGCCATTGCTGCGCAGCCATCTACCTGCAACTAATAAAGGTTCTTGGTTCGAACCCCTATCTTCTGGGTCTCTCCAGTAGTCTTACTACGCAGGAAGGCTTTTCCTTCGCTGAAGACCACATCATACCCCTTACCCTCCAACATCGCCACAGAGATCAAGTTCTTCTTCAATCCAGGTACATGCATGACATCCTTCAATACAAAGGGTTTACCAGACTCCCTCTGAAAGGATATGGTACCGATACTAGTCGGACTGTATCTACCATCATCGCCCATCTCGATGTGCACACCCAAATCTTTGTCCTCCAGATCTGAGAACAAATCCCAATCTCCCATCATATGAAATGACGCACCACTATCCAAGAACCACACCGATCCCATCACACTTGAAACCAAGCATGCGATCAGTGAAAATTCAAGCTCAAACTGTGAAGCCAAAGCCTCTCCATCTGCAAATCTTCCCGCTTGCTTGTTTTTCTTCTTCTTTGGACAATTGGTAGCATAATGTCTGTGATCATGGCAGTGAAAACACTTCACTTTCGCCATATCCTGCTTCTTTCCCTTTGCACCGGAATGAGAAGTTTTCTTACCCTTTCCCTTCTTTGCTTTGGCAACCAAAGCATAATTTTCTTCATCAGCTCCCTTTGATGAAGATCCATCCCGAGTAGTCCTCCTTATCTCCTCCTTCATGAGATCCGCCCAAAGGCGCTCCCATCCTGGAAGCTTCTCCCGGCCATTGACACTATCTTGATATGAGTGCCAAGCCTTCGAAAGACCAAGGAGAGCCAGGTCGACCATGTCCTCATCTTCGACAGTCACCCCCACACTTCCCAGCTCATCTCTGCATTGAGTGAACTTCGTGAGGTATTTGGCGATATTGTCGCCTTTCTCCATCTTGATGTTCCTGAGCTTATCTTTGAGCGCCAACTTCCTTTGGTCGCTCTTACTCTGGAATAGATCCGTCAAAGCTTTCCACATTAAATATGGAGAAGCCTTTCCATGCAAGCTGGATACAATATGATCCTTGACGCCCTCCAACAGGATCCTTCGACATTTCGCCATCTTCTTTTGCCATGCTTCGACTTCAGCAGGATCAGTGGGCCTTTGGACATCCGTATCCACGAACTCCTTCAGTCCATTATCTTCTAATACTGCCTCCATGCAATCCTTCCATGCAACATAATTCGAACTGCCTTCAAGAGCATATTCGAGTCGCAAACCGTTGAAAGACATTTTCAACACCGGCACCAAGAAAACAAAACTGCTGCAAAATTAGAATTCCACCTCAAAGCTCAACCGCTCTAGATCTGTGAGAAAAAATTATTTCTAGCACAAAGATTGACTGCAAGGGGCATTTACCAGACCTTTCACTTTCCGAAGAAAGATGAATCCGGAGGCTACCTGGCCCGCATGCAGACTCTGTCTACCAAAATAAGTTTGTAATCACTGTGATGATCAATCTCTGCTTCAATAGCTCCGATACCATGTAGAAATTTGCTGAATAATGATTAATTATCCACCGAGACTATCCCGATCACATACAATTCGAATTTATATGCAACACATAATCTCTTCCACTCAGATCATCACACATGCGGAAATAAAACAAGCGATAGCACATCAATTCATCATACACATTAACACAGTATGTATGGGGAAAGCTTATAGCTGAAAACCCCGCAGCTATCGTGTATATTATAATGGAGAAATCATGTAACAAACTCAGTACAATACTCCTCACAAGTACTCAGTACTTTCTCATAAAGTTACACACAAACTAGCTTGGTTTTGAATAGGTTGGTTCAAAACTCACCGCCAATTGCCTTGCCTCTATTGCGCAATCATGGCCTGTCTATATAGAGATCCAAGGTTCGAATCTCCTTGGCTTGACAGCGCAATAATCATGGGCAATTCCTCCAAGTGTGGTGCAAATCTCATGCACAACTGATGTCGCCATTGATAGCTAACTCCACCCTTTCATCTACCTCTTTCACTGGTCTCCACTGAACTGATCATGCACTGTAGTGAACTGATGTGTTCCTGAGTTGAATAATGAGTTACTAATTAATGAATTAAATAATATTTAATTCACTCCACTCATTACTAGTTGATTAGCTAGTTAAACTAATCTCAACTAGTTCAACTAAGTTAAACCGAACACAACTCCACCAACTGTCTCATCAACTCCACCAAACTTCTGCCACTGAAGTCCTAACCGAAGTCAACCATGCATGAGCTCACCAAACCCCTAGGAATAGCGTAATTCCTCTGTCAGATGCATGAGCCACTTCTGTAGCTCGAACTGAAGTGCTCCAAGAGAGTAAACTGAAGTTTAGAGTCCAAATATTATTAAGGGTACATAATATTTGACTTCCCTATTTTTAGGATAGGCAGTCTAAAAATAGACTTCGACCTATAGGTCTAAAAATAGAGGTCCATCTATTTTTACCAACATGACCAATACTCCAAGAATAACATTCTGCAACCCCTGGACCATGCTCCATATGTCTAAAAATAGACATAGTCTAAAAATAGACTTTGCGCCAGAATTTGCCTGCGGGCCCACTTAGTGAAGGCGAATTCATTTCACTAAGCTCCATCATCTTGCTGCATTTTCAACAAATATAGTTGGATTGAGATTACTGACATTAATGATAAAAATACCTACATAGAAATCTGTTATTTTCCACCTGTCAATTCTAACTTCTATAAGAAAAAGAATCTAGATAAAAATAGCCCTTACAATGGTTTAGAGAATGATATTTCTAGCCTAAGGAATGAAGGTAATATCCTTTTAATGGGTGACTTTAATGCTCGAACTTCAAAAAACCAAGATATTCTTCTAAGCAATCAGTCCAACCCCAATCCTCTTTGGTTAGACGAAGACCTTACTCTAGCTAGCCGGTAAAAAAGGAGCTCTGAAGACCTCGGGGATAATTTGTTTGGGTCAAAGCTAGTCAAGCTTTGTAGTGCTCAAGATCTCATAATTTGCAACGGTCTAAAGAAGTGGCCCAATTCTAGCCAGTGACCTGCATCCATGGGCTTGGCAGCAGCGTGGTAGACTATGTTATTTTTTATCTCCCTTTATACAACGAAATACTAAATTTTGACATCTTAGACGACCACGAGCTTGACTCTAACCATAGGCCTTTACTCATAACTCTCAATCTTGTCATGCATATAGATCCCATTGAAGATAATCCTTATAGTCAAAATAACTTAATCTTTGATAGAAATAAAAACGAGCTCTTTCTAAATGAATTAAAAACTAATTTTCTTCCTTTATCTAGTATAGACATAATAGATGACCTCTATCATATTTTTACTACAACCCTCTCATATTATATTAACAATTAATAAAATAAATAGCAAAACCAACCCATGGTATGACAAATATTGTAAAAGTGCGAGGAGAGAAATTAAGGAAGTTGTAGATGAATCTCTCAAAATTGACAAGATAAAAATCTACAAAGCCCTAACTAAAAGGAAAAAAAGGCAATATATTCGTAAAAGACAAGAGAATATCTTACACCTCTCTAAGGTGGCTCCTAAGAAATTCTGGAGGCAGATTCTAACTAGGAAAACTAAAGATAATAATAAAATTACTTTACACAACTATAATTCCTACCTTAAAAATCTTTATGAATCTCCAAATGCCAGGGATAACTCTGAAACCCTACTCACAAAATGCCAGGGATAACTCTGAAACCCTACTCACAATGAAAGAATTTTTCACATTAGAAGACATTGATTTTGGGGTTAAACGCCTGGCAAATGGGAAAGCTAAAGACATTGAAGGTTACCACGCAAAAATCTTAAAAATTGGAGGTCATGTCCTCATCCCCCACATCCACAAGCTTTTCAGCCAAGCGGTCAAGCAAGGGTTCCCTAAACCTTGGACTTAGAGCCTCATTATCCCTATTTTTAAAAGTGGGGATACAAATAACCCCTCTAATTATTAGACAATTATGATCAGCCCTCTCTTGGCCAATTTATATGGTATTATTTTGGAAAAGAAGTTGAGCATTTGGCTTGAAAGTGAAAGTAAGCGGGCTAAAGGCCAAGCGGGTTTTAGAAGACAGCACTCAACAATGGACCACCTCGTTATGCTTAGGATCATTGTGGAGGAATGTTGCAATGATAAATCCAATCTCTTTTGTTTTTTTGTGGACTCTAGAAAGGCTTTCGATACGGTTCCTAGAAACAACCTATGGAATAGATTAGAAGATCTAAATGTTCCTTTCGAGCTAATAGTGTTCACCATAAGATTATATGAGAATGTAATTTACAAGTTAAAGAGCAATGAGGGGTGGTCGAAAGATATTAATTTTAATATCAGAGTTAAACAAGGTTTCCCCCTCTCCCCTACCCTATTTGGCATTTACATCGACAAGCTAGAAGTTTGTTTAGAGGAAGCAGAATATGCTGGCACGATCTTAGCTAGGATAGTCATCATCCTTCTTCTCTATGCTGACGATATTTTTCTTCTCGCAAGGTGCCCATTTGATCTTGATAAGAAACTTAGACTTCTTAAGGATTTCTTCTCTACCATGGGTATGTTTGTTAACACTGACAAAAAAAAAATCGTGATTATCAAATCCAAGAAGGACAATTACGCTAATTTTATGTATGACAATAGTAACTTGGAGGAAGTGTTTTCTTACAAATACCTAGGAATTTATATTCATCACAAGCTCAACTGGAACTATAGCATTCAGAAAAGGATTAATGGGGGTGGAAAGCTTATTTTGGTCTTGAAAATATTTGTAAAACAACAAACCTCATATTGTGGGATAGAAAGAAGTTCCTCTTTGAAACTTTAGTCACTCCTGTTATCTTATATGGATGTGAGGTTTGGGGTTGCAGCATATCTAGAGATACCTGGAGAAATATTGAGCAAATCCAGAAGTGTTTTATAACGTATAACCTTAAAATTAAAAGAAATACACCCTATCCAATTCTCCTTATAGAAGTGGGTCTTTCCCATATCGAGAGCCTAGCTATGACTAGGCTTCTGTTGTACAAGCACAAGCTCAATAACATAGGATACCATAGACTTCCTAAGCTAGCTTTAAATTCCAGCCAAAACCACCTAAGGCTTAAACGAGGTTGGTATAAAGACACTAGGGCTTGGCTAAACCATTGGGAGATTGACGAGAATGTTGCATTGCAAAAAATTAAAAAAATTAAAAAAATTGTTACTTCTAAGTTCAAAAAAAAATGTGGTGTGAGAAAGATCTAGCAGCTAAAAGAAAAATAAGATATTATAAGGAGGTCATCAACCCCACCCTAAAATATCAAAAGTATCTCTCTGTTTTAACTAGCTCAAAGAAGAAACTTAATATAGCCAAGATTAGAACGAACTCTCATGAGCTCCATAGTGAACAGGTCGTTGGACAGTTCCTAAAACACCATGGATGGAAAGGATCTGCCATCTCTGTGAGAATATGAACATCGAGGATGAAAATCACTTCCTCTTAGAGTGCCCCACGTACAACCACATTAGAGCTCAATTTCATAATCTTTGTTGCAATACTAACCTTCCTAGCCTTTTAAGATGTTAAAATCTTAGCGAACTTCAGAGGCTTCTCTCCAAGCTTTTTGAGCATAGAAATAAAATCTTAAATCAAACTAAATAAATCTTTTCTTAGGTCCGATAGACCAAATATTGTTCTCAGTGGACGTTAACCATACATACATACATACATATATATATATAATCTTTATTTTTATTTTTTTAGTTTGTTGAGAAAATACTCTCTTATTATTTTTTTCATGTTATTAATTAGAGATCTTCTCTTAAGGTATATATATATATATATATATATATATATATATATATATATATATATATATATATATACATATACATATACATATACATATACATATACATATACATATACATATATAATTTATTTATTTATTTTAAATTTATGTTATTATTCAATTAAATTGCTTAATTATTTAATTATATATGAGTGTATGTTATTTTCCGATTGTATCTTTTCTTTCATTTATTTATTTTCTAAGTGTTCTTTTAATATCTATGATTTAACTTTCCTGTAACATATACATATACATATACATATATAATTTATTTATTTATTTTAAATTTATGTTATTATTCAATTAAATTGCTTAATTATTTATTTATATATGAGTGTATTTTATTTTCCGATTGTATCTTTTCTTTTATTTATTTATTTTCCAAGTGTTCTTTTAATATCTATGATTTAACTTTCCTGTAAAATATTAGATTTTAATATTATTTTATTACTAGTTTCTAATAATTCATTCATTGTTATTTTAGTTTTAGTTTTTAAGGTATAGACTGTTTTTTTTAATTATGGGTTTATTTTTATTTCTATTTTTTTTTTTTTTTACTCGTTTGACTCTCATATGTTTAGTATTGGAATTTTTTGGAGCATATCAACATTATTTATTCATGTTAGATCAAGTCTTTCATATGTGTCCTGACGATAGACGAGAAAAAAATTATGTGATTATTCTGAAAGAGATTTTACCAATCATTATTGATCTGAAATGATTGTATTAACTTTGTTGTGCTAAGGTTCTTTCAATTTTAAAAACATGTTCATAATTGGTTCATTAGTTTGCATGAGGATTAAGGAGTTTTACCATGAATTATAGATGAACTTTAGTGATTTAGAAGCATAAAATAAGCATAAATAACACTGAACAATAGTGTAATACAGATAAATAAGTCACCACATGAAGTTTACACAACAGGCATGATGAAGCAGTTCACCTCTCCTGGGCTACATCTGCTGGTCTAACTCCCAATGGCTTGTCCATCTTTCATTATGCTCAAAATTTTGCAATTACATGTATTTAAAGTGCTCTAAAAGATTTTTTCTCTACTCCAATGGCATCAAAAATGCTCCTATTAGTCAAGAATGACTCTTCATTCACCAAAATTGGTCGAAAATTGAGCCTCCTACACTTTTTCCCAATATCTCCTAGGAATACTCTGCTAAATGTGGAAAACTCCAGTTAACTGGGGTTAAATTAGGGTTTACCACAAAATTTGGTGCGCCCCTATCCGCTCTACCAATTAAGCCATGCAATTAAGTTTTACGGTTAGTGTGGTGGCCACATGCGCACCCTCAATCGTTAGTTGGCTTGATGGTTACTGAAACCTCTGCTCGTGACTGTAGTTAACTGTGGACTGTGGTTTGGTTGTCGTCGGGTTAGGCTCTGACCATGGTAGTTGGCTTGGCATTGATCGTGCTATGTAACAACTTCCGGGAACCGCTGTCAGGTTGGGGCCATCGGCAGTTCCCAACCCCCAATCATCGTTATGTAGTAAACTTTAAGTCAAACCCACAACCATGTATTGTTAAGTAACATCATGTAGTGCAGTCGGTAAACCATGTGAGTGCCCGGAGGGAGGTCAGGGGGTTGAGCCGTGGGACCTCCATAAAAAATTTCAAAGAATTTCAGGGCCATGTGGTGGCCTCGGGGCTTTTCATGTGGCGTCTTCTCATTGGCTCCTCCAAACACATTAATCCACTAAAACAATGACACTTGTCAAGAATTGATTGGTCTGGTAAAAGGAATATTTTTGGGAATATTCCCTGGAATATTTTTTGCTGACTGTACAACCTAGTCAAACCTGGTCAAACTGTTGCAAATTTACTTGTTTTCCATTTCGATCAGAACGGAATATCTTCCTCATAC
This sequence comes from Pinus albicaulis, assembly GCA_034641835.2. Taxonomy (NCBI): domain Eukaryota; kingdom Viridiplantae; phylum Streptophyta; class Pinopsida; order Pinales; family Pinaceae; genus Pinus; species Pinus albicaulis. The sequence goes on from CM076580.1 coordinate 1,441,811,709, forward strand.
AACATTGATTTTTCGAACCGTTCACGGCGTTGGAATCAGGAAGACGATATCTATGCAACCATCCTAGTTTCAACCCAATCCTATAACTTTTAATTTTGATAAAAACTTATGAACTCCTAATCATTCCTCCGCATTGGGAAGATTTTGGACCCCAAAAGACTTGATTACATATTCAGAAGATGAGGGTACAACTCTCTCACCTTTCCAATCTCCATCTATTTTTCCTTTCTTGGTTTAGTGCCTTTGAACCCAACTCGAAGGTAGTCAACACTTCCCCTCTTTGATGCTCTTATGCTCCTATCAATAATTGTATCCTCTTTGAGCTCATCCAGAAATTCAGGCGAGAAATATTCAATAGAAAGTAGTTGAACATCACTTCCTTGATCATCGATCAAAGGAGGTTCATACAAGTGTAAGTTTTCAACATTAACAACTGAACACATTTGCATGTAAGAAAGTTGGAATGCATTATTACCAACTTTCTCTATGATCTTGAAAAGGACCATAGCAAATGGGTTTGAGATTTTTACCTTCCCCTTGCACCCTTTCTTTGCTAATGTGCAACCATACCTCATCTCCCTCTTGAAACTTGTGATCAACCCAGTGTTTTTAATGCCTCTCTTTGTACTTGCTTTGACTTTTCTCAAGATTTTCTTGAACTTGTCGATGTATCATCTGAATTTTCTCAATGAAATTTTGAGCCTTATCAATATCACTATGGCCATCAATTGCAACATCCTTTCCAAAGATGAATTCTAATGGAAATTTTGGAAAATAGCCAAGGCATGCTTCAAAAGATGAGGTTTGTGTTGAAGAGTGATTTGCCCAATTGTAAGCATGTTGAATGTAATGCAGTTGTTCATCCCACAATTTAGGATATTTTTTGCAATATCCTCTCAATAGATGCACAATTTTTCTATTCACCACTTCGGTTTTTCCATCGGTGTGTGGATGAAAAGTGGTACTCTTTTTAAATTTTGTGTCCATCATTCCCTGTATATTTGACCAAAAATTCCCAATGAACCTCGAATCCCTGTCACTAACAATAGAAGTGGGAAATCCAAAATGAACCCAAAAATTTTGAAAATAAAGTTCAACAGTAATGGTCTTCTTGCATGTCATAAGTATACACATTTTACTGAATCTATCCAAAACTACAAAAATATAATCATGTTGCTTTCTTGACATAGGTAGACCTCCAACAAAGTCCATGGAGACACTCTCCCATGGCCTTGATGGTACCAGTAGTGGGGTGTACAATCCAAGCTTCCTATTGCTAGGTTTGCTTATTGCACACATAGAACAACCTCTTATAAAACGTGACACACTATCTACCATGCGAGGAAAATAACAATACCTCTGTAGATGCGCCAATGTTTTTCTTACACCAAAGTGTCTAGAAATAAGAGAAGAATGATCTTCTCTCATGACACTTAGCCTCTCTCCTTGTGGAATACATAGATTTCCCAAATGAAACAGAAAATTGCTATGCATGTGATCATCTCTTTCTTCAACTTGATTCCCTTCACTCAAACTAGCATACACATCTTTGAAATCAGCATCATGTGCATATTGTTCTATGTAACTCTCATGTACAACATAATCATTTTTTAGTAAAGTAGAAGCACTAATGACCGATCGTGAAAGCATATCTGAAACTTTATTGAATATTACTTTTTGTACCTTATAACCAAGTGAAATTGTTGAAGAAATCCCATCCACCTGAAATGTCTTGATTGCTGCAATTTTGTTTGTGACTGCAAGTACTGTAATGATTGGTGATCAGTGTGTACAATAGTCTATTTACACATCAAGTAGTGTTTCCACTTCTTTACACTTTGAACCAATGCATATAGTTCTTTGTCATATGTAGGATAATTAATCACATCACCATTAAAGGTTTCTGAATGAAAGGCGATAGGATTACCATGCTGTAATAGGACTGCACCCATGGCATAGTCACTAGCATCGGTTTGTACCTCAAATGGTTGTCTCAAATTTGGTAGTGCAAGGACTGGAATTGAACTGATCTTGTATTTTAAAGCTTCAAAAGCTTGTTGTTGTTTTCCTCCCCATTGGAATCCTTTCTTCAAACTTGTCACTGCATGCATAGGAGTTGCGATTGAAGAAAAGTTAGCAATGAATTTCCTCCAATATTGAGCTGCACCCAATAAACTTCTTAACTCAGTAACTATTTTGGGCGTGGCCCAATTCACAATGGCCTCCACTTTAGAAGGATCAATCCTCAATTCTCCTCCTCCTACAATATGTCCCAAATAGACCAAATAATTCTTTCCAAACTCACATTTTGACATCTTAAGAAACAATTTCTCTTTCTTCAAAATATCAAGCACTCTATTTACATGCAAGACATGATCTTCACATTTTGACATCTTAAGAAACAATTTCTCTTTCTTCAAAATATAAAGCACTCTATTTACATGCAAGACATGATCTTCGCTTGTTTTGCTGAAAATAAAAATGTCATATAAGTACACAATTACAAATTCATCGAGGAATGGTTGCAAAATATTATCCATAACCCGCATGAAATTTGTTGATGCATTACATAAACCAAAAGGCATGACTAGCCACTCAAAGAGTCATTGTTTGGTTTTGAATGCAATTTTCCATATATCACTTTCTACAATTCTTACTTGATGATATCCACTTCGTAAATCTAGCTTAGTGAAAAAAAATTCTTCTTTCAGCTGATCAAGCAAATCATCTATTCTTGGGAGTGGGTAATGATTTTTTACTATAATTTTGTTCAAAGCTCAAAAATATAAACACATGCGCCAAGTCCCATATTTCTTTGGTATCAAGACTATGGGTGAAATGCATGGCGAGGTGCTTTGCCTTATGATACATTTATCCAACATCTCTTTATTTTCCTCTTCATTTCAGCATTCTCCATTATCGGCATGCGATACATACCGATGTTTGGAAGAGGAAAATCATGTTGCAACTGAATCTCATGTTGAATTTCTATTTTTGGAGGCAACCCTATTGGTTCCTGAAACATCTCATGATGCACATTAACCACATCATATAATTTTGATTTCAACTTAGGATCACATCCCTCAGAATATTCATGATTAACATCAACTTTGGGCTTAATCATGAGAAGAAAAAAATTATTACTTGAATTTACCAGCCTCTTTACATGTCCATCGTTTACCAAAGAAATGTTTGTCTTCTTGCAGTCTGATCTAACAATGAACTCCTTGCCATCTTTGAATAAATGATACTTGCTCTCATGGTGATGGAAGATTTCTTTCTTGTCATACAAGTAAGGACTCCCTAATACAATACCAGTTATGTCAAGCAAAACCACATCTACTGCAATTGTGTCAACAAATCTTGCAGTTATTGCAAACCTCCATATACATTTCCTTGTAACCTATAGATTTGCATCCTTACATATCCAACCCAATGGATATCATTTTGGATGTGGTATGGTTTCAAGGTTAATTTTTTTGACCAAATATTCAGAGATTAAGTTTTCTTGTGACCCATTGTCAAACAGTGTGTCAATCTTGGTATGCTTGGATATGAACCTCACATGAAATAGTTCAATTCTTTTTTCTTCATTTGGAGTGTTTATGTGACAGTTTGATGTACTGGTACTAGGTTTAGTTTCAATTTATTTTCCCTTCATGTTCTTCAATCCCATGGCTGTAATTTTAGTCTCATCACCTGAATCATATCCTAAGTCATGTTGAGTTGTAGCAACAATTTTTTTTTCCCTTTGTTGTTGGGTTTCTTTGGCCTCAATTCTAGATGTAATTTCCAACAATGAGTTTCATCGTGGCCTTCTTTTGAACAATTTTTACAAGTCACTTTTTCTCCCTCTTTCTTAACAGATGCATTCTTCTTCTTTTTTACCTTTTGGGGTCTTTTCCTTGGCTTTACCCTTAAAAGGTTTCTTCCTACCCTCTTCGAGAATGTTCTTCCCTCTAGCTTCTAGATGTGTGGCCTGAACACAAACTTCATCTAGACTGGTGGGGTTAAACATGAGAATAGTATGTTTTAGGTAGCTATGTAAGCCTCCTATGTACTTTAGCAAGGCATCTTGGGTCTGAAAATCTACCCCTAATAAAATATCTCTTCTCCTAAATTCTTGGGTGTATTCTTGCACATTTTGTCCCTTTAACTCCCTAAAGTTCTGCCAGTTTATGATGGCTTTTTTCATTTGAGTTAATGGATAAAAAAAATTTTAATAGTAGCAATAAAATCTAACCATGCTAGAGTAATATTACCATGCTTCTTGATTTCCTCCTATGTCTTGGCTTCCCACCAAACAAGTGCTACAACTTCCATTCTCAAAGAAGCTAATTGAATTTTTATATCATCCTCTTGAAGGCTATGGATTCTTGAATAGACCTCCAATTGTCAAATCTAATTATCTAGCTTGTTTTCATTTACTTCACCATTAAACATTGGCAATTCGAACTTAGCATCAAGTTTTAATAAAGAATATTTACCGGTGCTCTTGGAATTGTGTCTTTGATGTACTTAAGAATAGGTAGAAGATGATGATGATGAGGGTGAAGATGGTGGCCCTCCATTTCCTTTCTTTGACTTGTCTTCATCATCTTGACCTCCTGAAGATCCTTGTCCTTCCTTTTGGAGTTTAGATCCTTCTCCTTCCAGTCTCTCATTCTTTTCTTGATAAAGGAATCTAACCATCTCAGTCATGTCAAGAAATGATTTCCTAAACACTCTTTCTTCTTCCCTAGTGATCTGGATTTATGTAAGAATGCAACAAAATACAGAAATAACCATAAACATAGAAATATAGCAGAAATAAGGCTTCATTTCATTAATATCAAATCACAGAAATATGCTTACAAACATGATGGAAATAAAATATCTAGGGTGCTGGTAGCAAATATCTGAGAAGAGATGTGGTGGCTACAGACCTCTGAACTGTGTTACAATGAGGCTCAAGGGCCTATTTATTATAGAGAAACAATGGAAAAATCTAAATGTCCAAAAGCCTAACCCTAGGAGATGAAGCGCCAAAAATATGGGCCCCGTTTGGGAAAATTGGTGTTTCAACTTCTTGGGGATGTAACTTTGGCATACTATCTCCGTTTGGAGCTTCAAAACGGCTCCGGAATTTTAGGACCCGAAAAACTGCTAAAAATGGTAAGTTTTGAAAAAACTGAAAGAGACAATGGTGGGGCCCCAAGTGGAATAGGCGGGTGGCCACCAATATCCACCTGGATCATTCCTCCCCCCTTAAGAAGCAATGGTCCCCATTTCATTGAGCTCCTCCATGAGATGAGGAAACTTTTGTTGAACTTGGTCCCTAGTGAACCACTTGCCTTGGTGTAGGATTTGGCCAGCTTTGACAACCTGATACAGTTGGATCTTTTGTCGGTGAGTGTTCTTGATTTGCATGTCCATGATACAGTCTATGGTGGCCTATTCCATGTAGTCTAGGTTTAAATCTTTTGGTGTGAGTTCTTCTGCAATGTCAGAGGTGTCCAATAGAGGTGGGAAGTAGGGATGAAGGAGGTCTACATTGAATACTGGGTGCAGACCAAGGAATGGTGGAATACTGAGCTTGAAGGCATTGTTCCCTACAGCCTTGGTGATGGTGTACGGCTCATATTGGAGCGGGCGAATCTTGCAGTGGGGTCTAGTGAGGCGCTCCTTCTACAAATGTATCCACACTTTTTCACCCACCTGGAAGTTGTGTGGCACCCAATGTTGATCATGTCGTTGCTTGTACTTAGCATTGGCTTTGTCCAATATGTCATGAACCTGTTGACGGATGTGTTGAATGCGCTCCATGAATTTGTTTTCTTTGTCAGCTTCAGACTGGACATGAGTCGAATCCGCCTGAGTAGCTGCAAATGGCATGGCTACATCAATGGGACATAGTTGCTGGAATCCCAAGCCCACCTGAAAGGGCCTATGGCCAGTTGAGCTGTGGAGAGCCTGGATATAACTATGTTCTACATAGGGAAGGCTCTCATCCCATGTGCGTGGATTCTTTGAATTTTACATGCGCAGAATGTGTACAATCATCCTGTTGACGACCTCTGTCTGGCCATCAGTTTTGGGATGGAAATTTGTGGACTTGGTGAGCTTAGTGTCCAACATTGACTAGAGGCTAGACCAAAATGTGTTGAGGAACCTGTTGTCGCGATCTGATATGATAGACTGTGGGATCCCAAAGTGCACCCACACTCGTTCAAAGAAGATTTTAGCAATGGCTTCTGCTATGATATTCTTCTTGCAGGCCGTCATAATGGCTATCTTTGAGAATCTGTCAACGACCACGAAAACACAGTCATTTCCATGCTTAGTAGAAGGAAGGCCTAACATGTAATCCATGGAGATAGATTCCCAAGGTCAACTAGGGGTAGGTAGCGGAGTATAGAGCCCTTGCTTCTTAATGGTCGGTTTGGCAATGGCGCAAGCTGTGCAAGATCTGATGTATGTCCCGACATCTTGTCAAAGGTTTTGCCAATAGAAATACTTCTGCAGTACTGCCACCATTTTCTTGACCCCAAAATTCCCAACGACACGATTGTAGTGTGCTTCCCATATCATCTTGGCACTCTCACTTGAAGGAACACAAAGGTGTCCCAGGTGACATAATATTGCATCTTGGAGGTGAAAATTTGGAACTTACATACCCCCCAAGAGTGTCTTGTATGTGTAGCTGAATTCTAGATCACTCTTGTAGAGAAGCGGAAAATCAGAAGTCTCATGCTTGCAAGAGTTGAGAATGGTGGTTATGGCCACGATCGGTGGTCGGCTAAGGTAGTCTGCAACATTATTGGTGCTACCCTTCTTGTACTTGATGTTTAAATGAAATTGTTGCAGATATGTGGACCACTTCTGATGGCGATCATTCTACAACTTCCCTTGTGTCTGTATGAACTGCAGGGGTCAATGGTCTATGTGGATGATTGTCTCCTTCCCCAAAATGTAATGCTTCCATTTTTGACAAGCCTGCACAATGGAATACATTTCTTTTTCATAAGTGGGATACTTTCGAACAGTGTCGGACAATGTCTCATGGTGATATGCCACTGGATGCCCCTGTTGAGTAAGAACTACCCCAATAGCATAGTCAGAGGCATTTGTCTTGATCTCAAATGGTTGTTGCAAGTCTGGTAATGTGAGCACTGGGGCAGAACAAAGGCGATGTTTCAATTCTACAAACGCCTTCTGTTGAGATTCCGACCAACAGAATTTTTCTTTCGCTCCCCCCTTGGTGACTTGACTCAAGGGCCAAGTGATATGAGAGAATCCCAACACGAACCTGCGTTAGAAATTAGCAAGACCTAGAAAGCTGCGAAGCTCTGTTAGGGTGGTTGGGGCTGGCCAATCCCAAATTACTTGGATCTTGGTTATATCCACATGCACCCCCATTTCATCAATAATGTATCCCAGATATTAAACTTGGGTCATGCCAAAAGTGCACTTCTCCAAATTGGCACATAACTTGTGCTGTCGTAGTGTTTGGAGGACTTCTCGGATGTGGTGGTGGTGCTCTTCCCAAGTCTGGCTGAAGATCAGAATTTAATCCAATTATAACACTACAAATGACTTGGTGAATGGATGCAAGATGTCATCCATCAACCTTGTGAAGGTTGCGGGAGCATTTATCAATCCGAAAGGCATGACGAGCCATTCAAAAATGCCCTCCTTGGCTTTGAAGGAAGTCTTCCACACATCAGAGGGTTTGATTGGTACCTGGTGATACCCAGACTTCAAGTCGATCTTGCTAAAATATTTTTCCCCTTTGAGTTGGTCCAGAAGGTCATCAATCTGTGGGATCAGGTACCTATTCCAAACATTGATCTTGTTCAACGCCCGATAATCAATGCAGAGTCTCCTAGTCCCATCCTTATTCTGTACCAGCACGATTGGGCTCCCACAGGGCGATGGACTTGGCCGGATGTGACCTTTCTGCAGTAGCTCCTGAATCTGCCTCTTGATTTCATCATTCTCCAGAACAGAGCACCTATATATCGGTCCATTGGGTAGTGGTGCACTTGGGTTCAGGTCAATGGGGTGCTTGACCTGACAGTGTAGAGGCACCCTTGTGGGTGAGGTGAATATTTCCCCGTAATCCTCCACAACCTTATCCATTTGTTGTTGTCGTGTAGAGGAGCCATGTCTAGAGGTCGTGGCCACAGTCTTCTTCTTTCCCTAGGGGTGGATCATCAGGAAAACAAATTTCCTGGTTTGGGAAATGAGCTTACTACATTATTTTTTAGTAACCAAAGAGATAGTGGGAGACATTAGTACCTCTGGTATCATGTACAATTTATTTCCCAAAGTAACAATAATAGCACGAGGCCGTGTAATATTCCAAAATTTTCCAACAATAATTTGGAATATTAATTTTTTTTTATTTCACCTAGGAGGAGAATAAATGGATAAGGAGGCCCATGCATAGTGATAATCCCAATAAAATCCCTCATAGTATGAATGGGGATCATCATTGGATCTGGTTTTCACACCCTCATGTGTGAATAGGGTTATTTGCAAGTGGACAAGGTCAAGTTTGACCAAGTCAACAGCGTTGGCCCAAGAGGTGGAGCACACTTAGAGAAGCAGTGCAGTATGAATGAGGAAAGGGTTATTTGGTGGAGGAAACCCTAAAAGGAGTGGGACCCATGGAGAGGGTCTTTCATTTGTTTAAAAGGAGGACAAGGCAACCATTGTTTCTCATGCTTGTATTATTCATCTCAATTGTCCATTAGACAATTGTTCATTCTTTGCTGCTTAGCAAGAATTGCTGGAGGAATTCCTGTTTAGGATTCCTTCTCCTTATTGAGAGGTATCGTGAGGGATTTTTCTTCATTTTCCTCACATCCAGGCTTGAGGCCAAGCATCCTCCATCAAGACAGCGTTATTTCTACAGCAGATTAATGTTGTGTTGCTAGGTGTTGTAGTGAGGGTTCACTACACCATCTCCTTTAGCTATTTTTCAGAGGAGGAGTCTCTCTTCTCTTTGAGATATCATATTTGAGGCATCCTAGAGCTCATTGTAGACTTTGGCATCAAGGACAACTCATTCCATTTCCCTACAACAGAATTTCATCCAGTGACTGTGTTATTCTAGAGGAGCATTTACAGTAGGGCTTTGCAGATACATTTGGAGGGGAAGATATTTGGTGAAGGGATCAACCTTTCACGTGAAAGATCCATTGGAGGAGGCATATTCAATTTGAGCATTAGATTCATCCATCTCCATCCAGTTCTATTTCTGAGTTTCTGTTGCTACCCAGCAACTCCGGTATTTTTCAGATTTTGTATTTTATTGCCAATCCTTCCAGGATTGACAAGAGGTAGTCTTTGAGAGCTGATATCTTCACTCTCATTATTGTATTGGTCCATAAATTTGTTTATCTATGTATTTCACATATGTAGCATGCATTTTCTCTATAAAACTACGCTATTGTAGATTGAGATCACATGTATAGCATTATTTCATCATGGGTTATGTACTTGTTCTTTGAGGCTGAGCATTGTCTATCTTGAGCTTCCTTTCTCCTCAAGATCTTGTATTCATTTGTAGCTGCTATTATTTAATAAAATATCTACGGATTTCTCTCATTTTTTTATGATTTGAGTGTTGCTATTGCACCATTATTGTGTTTGCTTATTGCTGGAGCTCCAACTTTAGAATATCTTGAGATATTCTCATTGTTGTAGCATTTTCCTGATTTGGAATATTAGAGTGGTATCATAGCATGATCTCTGGCCCAACCAATGGATCTCAGCCATCATGCTATCAAGGAGAGAAAATATTAAGACTCCATTTCAAGGAGAGAAAAAGGAAGATGAGCTTACAAAGCTTCTTCCAAAATCTGTACGGAGCATTCATGAAGAATTTGAGGAGATAATGAGGGAGATTTGTACAGGATCTCCAAGAGGGTTTGAAACTGAGTCAAAATCTATTTTTTCTTATGGGAGATGTGATCATGCAGCTACACCGTATAAGGTACAGCATATTCACATGGCCATCTTTTCCATGAGAAGAGAGGAAGGAGGAGGAATGCCGAAGAAAGGAACTCTTAGAGGTTTCTTGCATGAGTATGAATCTCAAACTTAGAAGTTTAGAGATCATATTACTTTTATGGAGTTTTGCAAGATCATGGTAAGGAGGAGTAAGCAGCATGATGAGGATATATTTCTACTACCTATCTTTTATGGTTCCCCTACTTGTTCATCTAGGGCTTGGATAGAAGAATTAGACACCTTTCTGCAGTAGCATCAGATTCCCAAAGATGAATCAATCAGAGTAGCAACGCTGCACTTGGGAGGTAAGGTCTATGCATGGTGGTTATTTGAGTTTTTTACTTTGAAAAATGAAAATACCTCTTCTTATGCAATGTTCATTAGAACTTTGATGAGGATATTTGGTAGAAGAAATTCGGAAACACATGTGGAGGAAAAAAACACATTCAAACAAACAAAACCCTTGCATGTGATGGAGGAAACCATAGACTCAAAAAAAATTCAAAGAACCATGAAGGAGGCTGATATTTTGCATGATGCAAAACCTTCATCTGGTATTTTGACACAAGGAGGCAAAGAGATCCTTTTTCCAAAAGAGGATCCAATCATTGGAGGGTTTCCCACTCTTGTTAAGGAAGCTGAGGGCAACAGCGTTGTCATTTCTAGAGTCGATCTAGTACCTCATGCAGAGGGAAGAGGAGCACTTGCTCCAACTAGAGGGATTATTGCAGATTTGCAAGGAATTCCCCAGGATCTCATACATGGAGGTCCAAGCATAATCAATGAGCAACATGATTGTGAAGCACTGCAACTGGAAGAAGGAGGAAGGGAGGAAGAGCAGAATCATGTGATGAGAGGCACACATCCTTCTCTATTTCAGAGAGCTACTGCAAAGAAGAGGCAGACTGTATTGTGCTGTGAGAGCAAGGGCAAGATTTCCTGACCATATGTGTAGTCCACTCTTGACATAGATGTCTCACTGTATAGAGGCATTCCACCAGGGAGGCCACTTGATCTATCATTGATGAGAGAAATTTTCTCTTTGGATTCACTACTCTTCGATTTTGGAGAGGTGAATATTTTGGAGGATAAATTTGGCATGAGGGATGTCAAAGTAGCAGATAACAGCAAGAGGAGAGCTTCACATGCCAGATCACCAGTGCTATCTCTCAGGAGGATTGATCCTTACTGGATATCTCAGCTCTTAGTTGAGTACTCCAAGGATCTTGATGCATGCATGACTCTTGATGACCCAGAGATAGATGACAGATACATTGTGGATGATATGGTCATCTATTCACTTGATAGAGTCTTCTTGACTAGAGATTCTAGCCTTAAGGAGAAGTTGTTGCATGCAGCACAGGAGGACTTCTTTTCCATGCATTTTGATGCATATCTTGCCTTGGCAGAGGAGTTCATTTGGGAGGGCATCCAGTAGGACATACATCAGCATATGGAGAGATGCAGATTCCAGATGATGATGGAGAACATGTCACAGCCACCTTCCTACTCATTGGGAGTAAGGGAGCAATTTCATTTGAGCCATTTCATCTCAAGTCTTCGAGTACATGATGGAGAATGTACAATTCCACCTTACGTTTTGTACCTCTTGTCTTTTTATGAGAAACATATTGTACCAAGGAGGATTGTTCCTTCTTACATTTTGTATTATGATGTACTTGAAGCCATTTGTAGCATTGATATTGGCTATCTCTTTGGTGGTTTGTGGGGAAAGCCACATGATTTTTGGTGTGCACCATTGACACCTTTTTGTACTTCCATGTTTATATCTTGTAACATGATTGTGGAAGCAAGAAAGTGGCTAGAAGAGCACTTGTTTTTGTTTGATTTGATCTAGGCAAGGGATGCATTGCGCTAGTTCCATGGGTGGAACAATGATTCACTCTCCGGTTGTCATTTGACAACTTGTTCTTATTGTACTATGCTTCCATGTATTGCTGCGATGTTTATGTTCATGGGAGGCTTTTATTGGAGAGTAGGCTTGAGATTGAGAATTCCCATTAGGAGCATGTTTATCCCTACTATACATGTTGTAAATTTCAAGAGGAACCATGGGCCAGCCATGATTTCCACATTACATTTCTTTTCTTCTTGTGGGAGGAACCACTTGAAGAGCTTGAGGAGGCATTCCATGGATCATAAGGAGATGGAGGAGTTAGCACAGTAAACTCTTTTCCCTTTTAGGATGAGAGGAGACTCATCTATGAGCCACTCCACTTATATGAGCAAACCATATGGTAAGAGTATTGTTATATTGCATAATGATTTGTCTATATATATGCATCTCTTAACCATATATGTGCAGGACTTTTCTCAAAGAAGGAATATCCTTCCTTCTAGATTTTATGGTCTACATAAGGCCATTATGGATGATCACTCCCTAAAAGGAGATGGGGAAGAAATTTCTCATGGAGAAAATACATACATTGCACACTATATCATTCACTTTCTCCAGGAGAATGGGGCAGCAAGAAAATGGTGGGGAGGCCACCCATCATTTTATTTTCTATGGTAGTGGAGAGTCAAACTACGTTGGCTTCATTTGAGGGACCATTGTCCTTATCCTTTAATACACATGGAATCCAGTGTGATTCTCCTTATGGTTCCCTTGGTTGATATTGCTGGAGCTTTCCTTGGAAGCATGATTAGAGGAGAGACACATTGGATGAATGTGTCCTTGGAGGGAGAAAACTCCCACACATTTTCCACTACATGTTCCAGGGGGAGCATGGGAGATGGTATGGCCACTACAGAAGCTCATTTGTTTCCTTATGAGGTGAGCCATATGAGGAATATGATTCCATATGATGATGACTTCCAACTCATCACATATGAGATGACTTGGGCCAACATGTTTCATAATGCTGTAGGAGAGATCTTTCGAGATCTAGTCTTCATCTTGCCACTTGAGGGCAAGTATTTTTCAGCCCAGGATCAGCATACACTCTACACTTATACTAAGTGGAGAGGAGTACAACATGGGGTAGGCTATTTTTTCTACCAGGATCAGATTTTTAGCCCACCTACATTTCCGGAGCCAAAGGTGGAGGACAATTTCCAGGAGTTGCCTAGTTGGAAGGTAGCTAATTTTGTATGGATGATTGCTTGGGGGATGGAGGATCCACATGAGGAAGATGTTCCTCAAAAACTTCGTAGACTCCATTCCTTTAGAGGAGGCTTTCCAATTCTTTCCTTGCAATTTCTTGAGGACAAGCAACATTTGGGAGGGGAGGACTATAATATTCCAAAATTTTCTGACAATAATTTGGAATATTAATTTTTTTTATTTCACCTAGGAGGAGAATAAATGGGTAAGGAGGCCATGCATAGTGATAATCCCAATAAAATACCTCATAGTATGAATGGGGATCATCATTGGAGCTGGTTTTCACACCCTCATGTGTGAACGAGGTTATTTTCAAGTGGACAAGGTCAAGTTTGACCAAGTCAACATTGCTGGGCCAAGAGGTGGAGCACACTTCGAGAAGCAGTGAAATATGAATGAGGAAAGGGTTATTTGGTGGAGGAAACCCTAAAATGAGTGGGACTTGTTAGGAATCTGTAATCAGCAAGATTGGCAAAGTCCAATCACAGAAACAACATCGTTTCAACCACTTCGGGATTCTAGGATCTAGCCCTTCCTGAATCCGGAGAGGGATCTCTCCAATAAGTGCAAAGATGGATTTGTCTTTGAAGTTTTGTGTAATGATATTAGGCTAGTTATTAAGGCTGAGGGTTTTGTTTGTTTTTGGATGGTTGAGCATGATTACTGTTTGAGGTGGAGAGTTCTAAATGCAAATAGTTTCAAAGGTGTGAAGTTGCAAGAAAACAGCGTAAGCTTTGGCCAAAAAGATAGATAACTGTAGGTTTTAGTCCATTTGGCTATGGAGTCATAATAGGGTTTAATTGAAACAATCAGGTTCAAGAGTGGTCCATGGGGCAAGTCATCTATGTCTACGGATCTCTTTGAAATTTGATTTATGGAATGAAATGATACAAAAATAAGGGGAATTAAACAAATGAAGAAAAAAGAGTAGCTTAGGATCTGGTAAGTACTTTGAAACTAGACAGCCTTTGACAAACACTTAAGAAAGACACAAAATCAATCCAGGATCTGGTAAGTACTTCGAAACTAGCCAGCCTTTGATATACTTTCCATAGAAAACATACAAAAACAGAGGGAAACTTGAAGGCAACTGTTGGAGTAGAAACTAGCAGGTCGGGCTCACCAAAAATCCTCTCCTAGCTCTGCTTTACTTGGTTACTTTCAAGATAAACACAAAGATAACACAGAATGGCCTAAGATCTGGTAAGTACTTTGAAACTAGCCATCTTTTGACACATTCCAAGGGAAACTTTCAGACAGTCTTTTGGGATAAAACTAGGACCAGGGCTCAGCATATCTTCCTTAGTTCATCTCTACTTAACATATACTAAAAATAACATCCAAGAAAAATATTTAGCTAAGATAGTAGGACGAGGGAACGCCTGCATTCCTATGCTTAAACTGAATTAAATCATTCCTAAATAACATAGATTTGGGAGAAAACATGTAGATAAAGATTTTCAGTCAGAGAAGGGCACTGATATACAGTAGGTCCTAACTCTATGCATGTTGTTCTTTATAAGAGAATATGAACACAGTGAAAACAGAAACAAAATAACAAGTTACAATGAGAAAAACATCACCGTCAACATAGACCAGGATCCCATAAATCAGCTTGTATTGATGCTCCAAACCAGTTACAGCTTTAAGTCCAATGCTTTAGCTTAGCAATCATCTACACTTCCCAGACTAACTTATCTATCACAAGCAGAGCTTCAAGAGCCAGTGAACACTATTTATAGGTAGAATTCTCAAGCTCAATTACATTTCAAAGTTCAGCAACCAGCTCAACCAACCCCTCTCTCATCTTCTCCAGTAGTATTTATAGAAGAATGAGGAGGTGAGATCTGATAAAATATCTCCAAAGATAATTAATACAGTCTTAATGGCTTCTTGGCCTTTGGGGATTTTGATGAACAAGTTTACAGATGTTTTCTTTCTGTATTAATGTTTTTCATTTAAGATTAGGCTCGGTGGGAGCCCTTATTGACTTTTGAGTCTCTGTGTTGTACTAAAGTAACTCTACTGATATTTTGTCATTAATTTTATTTGTAGAATTCACTCTCTGGCTACGTTGAGGAAAATATCTGATCTTGATCAATAACTTCGGCCTACATTTGAATGCTTTGAGGCACAGGTGGCACTGTGGTAGCTAGGAGGAATCAATTTGCCTCAGATGTGGCAGTGGAGGCCTTCTGTCCCATAAAACACTTTTATTTCCTTTTAACCGTGTCTTAATTGGGAGGATTAGGCTTTTGATAATCAATCTTAGCCGTAATCCCCCACAGATCTGTCTTCAATCTTCCATTCTAGTACGTTCTGTCTTCGAGACTGATACTCTTCGATTTGTGATTGATTTACTGTGTTTTATTTGTGTGTAGTGCTGCGCAAGGCTCGTGGGGCATCAATCCCTTTGAATCATTAACGAGGCGCAGAAATTTGAACCCATGAATGGCTTCTCTTTAATAAATCGAAGGCGCGAGATTTGAAACCCCAACCTTCGACTTTTTCTTCGGCACAATGGAAAAACCATATAATCATCGTTTATCAAATAACATACCCGGACTTCAAAACTTTTGATAAAACCAAGCTGTATAACTATTTCGGGTCACAAAAGGTGTTTGCTGAAGTCAGGGTGTTTGTGACCCGAAATATTTATGAAATCCACCCCATAAAGTTCCCAGGGTCCGTTTTGGGGCCTACTGACGTCAGGGTGAGTGTGACCCAAAATCCTTATGAAATCCGCCCTATAACAATTTCGGGTCCGTATTTCACAAGACCTGCTCCAATCAGTTGCTGCCGCGTGGGTGCTGACTAGGTGTTTGGGACCACCAGTTCTGTGGGACCGCTGACTGTTGTCGTGGTTGTGGGGACTAGGGCGACTGTTTTTGGGCCGTCGATCTGCAGGTCAGATCGACGGCAGATAATTTTTGATAAATGTGTCGTACCTTATTTCATACCCCGAGCTCCTTTTCAGTGCGATCACCGTCCGATGAGCCGGCCTTAGATCGGACGGCTCACCTCCATATCGCGTTGAGCTCACAGTCGATATTTAACACCTAGGGAGGGTAGTATCTCCAAACTGCTTAAGGCCACGTGTCGGCCTGTGGCATTGATCGCTTCCAAATGGGGAATACAGCTTTCCTTTCAAAGGCGGTGCGATCAAAACTGCTTCGATTTTTTATAGTGATTGACCGTGGGGACCACCAGGGAAATTGATTTGTGGGTCGTCGATGTGCAGATCAGATCGACGATGGGGAGCGAATTAAGCTTTGCACCAGCGGAAACCTTTTCAAACCCTGAAAAAAACACAAAAAAATTAATATAAA
This sequence comes from Pinus albicaulis, assembly GCA_034641835.2. Classification (NCBI taxonomy): domain Eukaryota; kingdom Viridiplantae; phylum Streptophyta; class Pinopsida; order Pinales; family Pinaceae; genus Pinus; species Pinus albicaulis. Next base: position 1,441,828,164 of record CM076580.1, read on the forward strand.
CAAAGGCTTCATGTGTCGGGATGGTTTTGTGTATACGAAGTGGATAGGCGCTCGAATGCGAGGCCTTGGTCTATATGGAAAGCAATATGATCGAGGGCTATAATATATAAGGATAATCGGCATCAAATTTTTTGTTTAACGCACAAAAAAATGCGCTCCATGAGTTGCTCCAACGCGATAAGTGCTTAGGACCCTAGCACTTGGTTCTAGCGTCGGGGCACATGGAGGGGAAAATATTTGGATTTAGCCCAAAGGGGCTTAGACCTATAGTCAAAATAATTTTTTTTAGGACATTTTCAAGATGTTTAGAAGGATTTTGGGGGTTTCGATATAGTTCAAAACGAGTTTTAAACTTTGCAAAAATGATTTTCATAAATGGAAGAAGAGGAAATATGAAAAATAGAGGATTTTTATGGAGGAAAAGGGGAGCAAAATGGAGGTTAGTTTTTCATGGAGGAGGGAGGGAAAATGGATTTTGCAGCAGTTTCTTCTCATGAAATCAACAAAATTCCAGAGTGTAAAATGGGCACAGTAGGGAAGATTTTGGACAGAGGCATGAGGCCTTCAAGAGTCTTCAAGAGCCAACACTTTTTGCAATAAAATTTGTTCCTTGAAGGCTCCAAAAATGATTTAGCCACCTTTTGGTATAACAAATTTTATAGGTGGCTAACAGGACCCATGGAGAGGGGCTTTCATTTGTTTAAAAGGAGGACAAGGAAACCATTGTTTCTCATGCTTGTATTTTTCATCTCAATTGTCCATTAGACAATTGTGCATTCTTTACTGCTTAGCAAGAATTTCCAGAGGAATTCCTGTTTAGGATTCCTTATCCTTATTGAGAGGTATCTTGAGGGATTGTTCTTAATTTTCCTCACATCCAGGCTTGAGGCCAAGCATCCTCCATCAAGACAACATTATTTCTGCAACAGATTAATGTTGTGTTGCTGGGTGTTGCAATGAGGGTTCACTACACCATCTCCTTCAGCTATTTTTCAGAGGAGGAGTCTCTCTTCTCTTTGAGATATCAGATTGGAGGCATCCCGGAGCTCATTGTATACTTTTGCATCAAGGCCAACTCATTCCATTTCCCTATAGTACAGTTTCATCCAGTGACTGCGTTATTCTAGAGGAGCATTTGTAGTAGGGCTTTGCAGATAAATTTGGAGGGGAAGATCTTTGGTGAAGGGATCAGACTTTCACTTGAAAGATCCATTGGAGGAGGCATATTCATTTTGAGAAGCAAATTTAGCCATCTCCATCCAGTTCTATTTTTTAGTTGCTGCTGCTACCCAACAACTCCAACATTTTGTAGATTTTGTATTTTATTGCCAATCCTTCCAGGATTGACAAGAGGTAGTCTTTGAGAGCTGATATCTTCACTCTCATTGTTGTATTGGACCATACATTTGTTTATCTATGTATTTGGAATATGTAGCATGCATTTTCTCTATAAAACTGCACTGTCATATCTTGAGATCACATGTATAGCAGTATTTCATCATGGGTTATGTACTTGTTCTTTGAGGCTGAGCATTGTCTATCTTGAGCATCCTTTCTCCTCAAGATCTTGTATTCATTTGTAGCTGCTATTATTTAATAAAATGGCTATGGATTTCTCTCATGTTTTTATGATTTGAGTGTTGCTGCTGCACCATTATTATGTTTTAATATTGCTGGAGCTCCAACTTTAGAATAACTTGAGATATTCTCATTGTTGTAGAATTTTCCTAATTTGGAATATTACAGGCCGGGACACCTACATAGCATGTCACTTCCACAAGTATGGTTGGCCTAATAATACATCAGAAACATAAATAGGAGCAATGTCACACAATACCTCATCTGTGAAGGGCTTGATGCTATAGGGAAGGCGGCACTGTTGGTTGACACGGAGATCCTATCCTCGGTGAAGCCACCCGATGGTGTATGGTTGTGGGTGCGCTGTGGTCAGAAAGCCCAACCGCTTCATGAAATTTATTGAAATGAGGTTCTTTTGGCTCCCATTGTCGACAATGAACCATAACGGGGAAACCTTTACCCACATCTGGGAGTGGAAGAGACGCTCTTCCTCCTCTAGATCTTCTGGTTCCTCCTTCTAGATCTTCGTAGTGGCAACAGTGGCGTTGGGATCCACATCAATAATCTTCTTATGTTTTTCATTCACCTTGTCAGGTTCTGATTCAGAGTTAGAGCATGCATCTGATTTAGAAACCCTCATCTCGGCCACCAGCGACTGCTTGGCCTGACACTCACTTGTGTTGTGAGTGGAGCTCTTATGGAACTCACACTACTTTCCCATGTCCTTCTTTGGCTTTGCGGTGTTGTTCTTTGCTTGTGTCTTTGGCAGGTTGTCTTGGGTCGCCATGCCTTGGCTTTGTCCTTTGTTCTGTGGTTTGGGGGCACCTTTCTCTTTCTTTTGATTTGCAGATCCAAAGTCTCGCTTCTTCTGTTTGAATTTCTGCTCAATCTTGGCAGCATACCGGTATGCCGTACCAAGCGAGGAGATGTCGAGGAACTCCATTTCCTTCTGAATGTATCTATGCAGAAAACCATGATACTTTAGCACCAAATGTTTCTCTGAATATTTGATACCCAACTTTGTGCACCGGGTGTGGAACATATTCATTAGCTCATGCACATCTTGATACCTTTGTTGCCACAACGTGGTCCATTGTATGTAATTGTCCTCATAGCTCCCCACGGGATAGTATTGTTCCTTGATGGCATCTCAGAAATAATTCCAAGTGGGTATGGCTGATAATAGAGAGGGTTATGTCTCGTCCTTTTTCTCACAATAGGTTTCCCACTAGTCCTTGACATGGGGGGTAGCTTTGAGGAGTGCAAAAATAATCTTCTCCTGGTCGAAAAAGTCATGAACCAAGAAATATCCTTCTAATAGATTCAACCATATATCTATGGCATCTACATCTATTTGACCCTCAAATATGGGAATTTCAAAGTTTTCTTGTACCTTAAAGGGAGTCGCGCCTCCAGAGTGGCTGCTAGATGCAGATGCACTGCCGGTGGGAAGTCATTGAAGGATCTGGGCAAAGTTATCCATCATCGCGTTCCTTTGTTTTTCGAGGGCCTCATAGAGAAATATTTTGATAGGATCTCCTGCTCCCTCATCTTTCTTTTCGTCCCCCATGGGCGTCCTTCAGGGTTTTCGAGGCTGATCTTACAAAGGTTCCACCAGAACGAGCCCTAACTCCTTATACCCTAACCTCGTTGGGGACATGCAAAGAAGGATCGAGAAAAAGTAGACCCCTCTAATACCACTGATCTAGATTTATGCAGGAACGTAACAGAATACATAAATAACCATAAACATATAAATACAATGGAAATAAGGCTTCATTTCATTAATATCAAATCACAAAAATATGCTTACAAACATGATGGAAATAAAATAGCTAGGGTGTTGGTAGCGAATCTCTAAGAAGATATGTGGTGGCTACAGACATCTGAACTATGTTACAATGAGGCTCGAGGGCCTATTTATTATGGATAAATAATGGATAACTCTAAACGTCTGAAAACCTAACCCTAGGAGATGAAGTGCCAAAACTATGGGCCCCGTTTGGGTAAATTGGTGTTTCAACTTCCCGGGGACATAACTTCGACATACTATCTCTATTTGGGGCTTCAAAATGGCTCCGTAAGTTCAAGACCCGGAAAACTACTAAAAATAGTAAGTTGTGAAAAAAATGAAAGAGACAATGGTGGTGCCCCAAGTGGAATAGGCGGGTGGCCACCAATATCCACCTGGATCACCTAGGGTCAACTTCTTCATGAATTTCTCCTTCCTCATAAGGTATGCTTAATGGAGCTTCTGCTTCTTTAGGAGGTGAACTAGGTAGTGGAGATTGTGGCAATCTTTCTCTCCTTTTCTTTGGCTCCTTTTGATACCCTCCTACTTCAACTAGTTTGCCTTCTCCCCTTTTGAGCTTGAGCCTTGTAATCATCTATAATTTGCGAACAGTTAAACAATTCTTTGCACTAAAAAACACCAGAGAAAAAACCTGGATATGATACCATTTGATCTGAAATGATTGTATTAGTTTTGATGTGCTAAGGGTCTTTTAGTTTTAAAAACATGTGCATAATTGGTTCATTAATTTTCATGAGGATTAAGGAGTTTTACCATGAATTATAGATGAAATTTAGTGATTTAGAAGCATAAAATAAGCATAAATAAAACTAAACAACAGTTTAAAACAGATAAATAATTCACCACATGAAGTTTACACAATAAGCATGATGAAGCAGTTCACCCCTCCTGGGCTACATCTACTGGTCCGGCTCCCAATGGCTTGTCCATATTTCATTATGCTCAATATTTTTCTATTACATGTATATAAATTTCTCTAATGGTTGTTTTCTCTACTGAAATGGCTTCAGAATTCTCCTATTAGTCAATAATGACTCTTCATTCACCAAAATTGGTCGAAAATTGAGCCTCCTACACTTTTACCTAGTATCTCCTAGGAATACTCCACTAAATGTGGAGAAATCTAGTTAACTATAGTTAAATTAGGGTTGACCACCAAATTTGGCACGCCCCTATTTTCTCCACCAATTAATCCATGCAATTAAATGTTATGGTTAGGGTGGTGGCCACATGCACACCGCCAACCGTTAGTTGTCTTAATGGTTAGCGGAACCTCCGCTCGTGACTGTGATTAACCGTGGACTTTGATTTGGTTACTTTCGAGTTAGGCTCTGACTGTGGTAGCTGGCTTGGCATTAACCGTGCCATGTAATAGCTTTCGGGAACTGCTGGCAAGTTGGGACTGCCGGCGGTTCCCAACCCCCAATCACATATGTAGTAAACTTTAAGTCAAACCCACAACCATGTATTGTTAAGTAACATCGTGTAGTGTAGTCGGTAAACCATGTGCATGCACGGAGGGAGGTTAGGGGGTTGATCCTTGCGATCTCCATAAAATTTTACAAATGATTCCAGGGCCACGTGGCGACCTCGGGGCTTTCCATGTGGCGCCTTCTTATTGGATCCTCCAAACACACTAATCCACTAAAACAATGACACTTGTCAAGAATTGATTGGTCTAGTAGAAGGAATATTCTAGGGAATATTCCTTGGAATATTCTTTTTTGTTGACTATACAACCCAGTCAAACCTGGTCAAACTATCGCAAATTTACATGTTTTCCATTTCGATCAGAACACAATATCTTCCTCATACGACATCAATTTTTCAAGCCATTCGCAGGAACCAGAATCAGGAAGATGAGGTCTATGCAACCATCATGGTTTCAACCCAATCCTATAACTTTGAATTTTGAGCAAAACTTATGAACTCCTTATCAATTATGACCAATAATTATGAATCATAGAATTTTGAATTCATAAAAATGAAAGTCTTGATCTATTACTGCTTTTAATCTTATTTAATTTTGAGAAGCCTCTTTCACACTGTTGTGCTTGCTAGAATTACAAGAATTGTTTTCCATATTACATCAAATATATAAATCCTTCATACCATTCAAGTTCATCTCCACATAGATTCCATGCTCCAAAAATATTTTTTTCGAGGTATGGTTTAGAAATAGTACAAATAAAATCATCGATTGCACTCAAACACATATCAATATCGACAATAGGTGATTCCCAAAGACTAGTTTTTTAACATAAACGCTTCAACCATATTTTTATTTCAGCGTCCCTATCATTCAACTCTCCATAATAATTTCGATGACTGAAAAACTTAGCGACATTAAAATAAGTAAATCTTTGAACCTCCTATCTAGAGATTCAATCACCTTCATAAAAAAACATTTTCCCAAAAGAATACAATCATCTGTTTTCTCAGATGTTTTCATATTTGATAAACATTCAAACCTAAATGGATTTAATTGTACCATACCTGTGTTATCCCCAAATTCAAGGGTACCCCTTTTTCTTTAATTAGAAAAATGGATATGTGGATTGCACCTACTACAAAACTACTTCCTAAAAATCGTTTGAAAAACATGTTGATAGAAACATATAGAGTAGTGCAAATAGATGTAATATCAACATGATCCTCTCAAAAAATTTGTTTTAACTATTTAATTCACTGAGCACATATGCAAGTAGATGGATGAAAAATTGCACTTGAAATATATTTTCCGACTCATACATTTTTTTCTCCCCTAACTTTGAGTCTTTTAAAAAAAATGGACGTGAGTTCAACAAGTCTTTCCATGACTTTTCCTATAGAAATTCATGTAATATAATGAATTTTTAATACCTCTAGCTTAATTATTTTAAATGATCCCATTAGCTCTTTCAATTCTTCATGTCGTTTTGTTGATTTCCCGAGCCACAAATAAACATTTTTTGAAAATTTATCAATATATTGCAGCTCTTGGAAATGATATGAAGCATCACTTGCAGCTAATGCTTCTCAACTAGTTATGAAATGGATATCTAATAAATGAGGAGCATATTAATGAAGCTTAGAAAATAAACCTTCATGAATACCCCTCACGGCATATGCACCATCTGAGCCAAAACCAACTAACGTCTTCAAAGATAGATCCATCTCTGCTAAAAGGGTTTTCAAATCATCATACATGATCTAAGTTGTTTCATCCTTTATATGAAGAAATCATATAAACTTTGTTACACATCCACCTCTTCCTCCATTTGTCAAATGTGTAATATAAACTATCAAATGGTGTTCCATAGTTCGATCATTCGTTCATCAACTAGAATTGAGTAAAATGGGCTATGTAATATCTCAACTTTTAATTTTTTCCAATACACCTCTTTAGCATCTTGAAGAAATTATTTTCCTAATGTTGTATTTGTGTATGCATAATATTAATCTGATAAAGGAATTTTTGGAGTGAATTTATGTTTGTTCAAGTCACATATTGACTTATACATTTCTAAATATAAATCATGTATAACAAAAAAATACATGTTGCTATAATTCTCTCCTTATCAACATCTACCATTAGTTCTATGTTTTTAGTGATTGGAAGATTACTCTGTTTTTTTTCTCCTTCCAAAAGTTGTAAAGAAAAATTATGAGCTTCTAATTCTGCATGGAAAAGTAGGCCACTAACTTGAAGAGAAGTACTTCCCTCTTTAGAAAATGGAGTGTCACTCTTAAATTTAACATTTTATCCTTTCATTATCATTACAATATTTTACAACATAATCCCAAGGAAACCTTGTCTTCCATTTGGATTTCAACATTCTTTTGCATTTCTTTGATGGTTATTCCCTTTCAACATGCTCCACATTATCTTGTTCATCATATTCAAGTAGATGAGCATCAAATTTATTTTGATAATTAGATGGTTGATTAGAACTTTGTGGCATACAAAATATATCAATGATTGAGAATTTATTATTATCTTTCTTAGGAGGACAAAGGAAAGACATTTTTCAAGATTTACACCTAATAAATCAATACAAAAAATAAAATAAGTAAATGCATAAATTAAAAATAAACAACATATTTAACCACAAATAGATAAAAAACAAATTCATATCTATATATACTGATAATATTATAGCCTCGTGAAGCTTTATATATATACAACTATATACCAAAAGCATTCTCCTTGTTTTTTAGAAAGATAAATCATTGCAAAATTATATTTCCCTTTGTATTAAAATTCACATTAAGGTTCAAATTAGACAAACAGAATCCTTAGAAACATGATAAATATCATATTGTTAAAATATATATCAATAAATGTGTGTTTCTTTATTCAAAAATCTAACAAGGAAAAAGAGAATTTAAATGTGTTGGTGAAATTTATAAATCAATATTTTTCCATTAAATTCACCATTGAAATCAACATTATAACTGAAATTAGCATAAGTTACACAATGCTTTAGGTTTAGTGAATTTTGAGAAATGTTGTAAGATATTATCAATTAATGAGACGAGAATGAAATACCAAACTTTAATTTACCTTTATTTTTTATATTACTTCCAACTTGAGTAGACATAAGAGAAAAAAAAAATACATGATCTTTTTCATATTAATTACAAAGCTAGTGGATATTAATTTAATTGATTGATAAGATTTCAAAATAAAAATAAAAATTGTCAAAATATATTTTAAAATAACATTTTTTTTATTTATAAATAACGTAATTATGAACTTCACTACATGTTTCGTTTTCAAATATTTAACAATGAAAACATTATAATTCCATATATTTGGTTTATGTTCTTTTGTGTCCCTCCTCCCCAATATATTACAGAATTTGTTATTGCATGACTCCATTATTGGATTTAGGATGTTGAATTTCAATATCTTAATTGAGAGAGCGTCCTCTGAAGCTTCATTTATTGAAATAAAATCTAAATCCTAAATATACAATCATATGATATAAACATCCAGATTCAGTATATATATATATATATATAAATAATGTGGCATACATAAAATAAAACAAAACAAAAAATCACCAAAATAAAATAAAATAATGAGACTTTGGATATGTGAATCTAAAGTAGGGAATAGGTACCCCTGAACCACAAAAAAAAGGCCAAAGCCAAGGCGAGGTGACCAAATACAATCCATCGAAGATGTAAGAAAATAACACCACCACAAAGACGAAGAAGGACACGTGGAAGTGGTGTGAGTTCCATAAGAGACCCACTCACAACACAAGTGAGTTTCATGCCAAGAAGTCACTAGTAGCCAAGATGAAGGCTTCAAATTCATATGCATGTTTTGACTTGGAGTTAGACACCGACAATGGGAATGACAAAGGGAAGAAAATTATTAATGTAGAGCCCATCACCACTGTTTCCACCACCAAGGTCAAGAATATTTAACCTGAATACCTAGAGGACAGAGAGCATCTCTTCCACTTATAGATGTGGGTGAAAGTATCATCATTGTTGTTCATTGTTGATGGTGGGAGCCAAAATAACCTCATATCAGCAGAAGTCGCTGATGACGCCCATCATTACGTATATTTTAATGGGTTAAAAATTTCATACTTTAGCTATTAAGTTACCTCTCTCTCACATTTATTTACATTTTTGTCATATTATGCTTAATGTGAAGGGTGTATGATTTTTTTCATGTCTTGTTGCCTAATCTAAATTAAATGCAGGAAATGAGGCCATTTTTGAGATATTTTTCACCTAAGGGCTCAAAGTAGATAGCAAGAAAAAAATGTAGGAGGTTTTTCCACCTCCTTAACTCTATCAATCAGCCAATATCACGTCGATATCTCTCCCAAAAACTTGAAGGTGAAGGCAGCCAAGCAAAGTGACAGTTATGAAGAGCCAAGCTCCACTATTATTGAGATCAAAGAGGAATTATTCCTACTTTTTAGGGAGTTGTTGGTAGCTATCCATTTCTATAAATAATCATATGCAAGAGATCATTAGGATTCGAACTTTTTATTTAGATAGGTAGCTCTTGAGCCCTGATTTAGTGTTATTTTTTATTTTCATATGATGTACTAGACCTTTCTATGCAATGATAATGAGAAGCTTCTTGTTCCATCATTGATTCAGTCTAAGAGGGTTGATCCTTTTGGGTTAGGGCCCAATCCTTTAGCTAGTTCCCTCTTGTGTATTTATATTCTCGCTTTATATTTTAGTATTTTTTTGTGTCTTTTCATTCTATTAGGAGCAAAAATCCATTAAAATTGTGCTTGTCGCCTCTCTTTCCCACCTCTCTCATGTGAGCTTGAGGAGGAGGATCTCCAACCACAGATAAAAATTAGTTTGTTTATGGTTTCTTGGAAAGTTAGATGGTGTGATTATCATGTTCCTAATATTCTTACTATAAGTTAGAAGTTGGATTGGTACTTAGATCAAATTTTAGCATAGGTTAAGTAGAGTTTTCCACTCAACTCATCTTTTCCACTTGTTAACATCTTAGTTTGTCAATAATCAATGTATGAATGTTTGTAGTGATTTCAAGGTTGTCTAAATATGCAAGGAAAGGATCCTTTTCATCTCATTAATCCTTCTTTCTCCAACCTCTAAATCTGCCACCAAAACCATGTTTTGTGAAACCGCCTTCACCACCACTGTGAGCAACCTTCCAAGTGCAAAACATGCCTCCCAAGGGTTATGAGTTTGACTAGAGGTTTTGGCCACCTTTCCATCACTTCACTCCAAATTATCTCACATTGTCACACCATCATTTCACATATTTCTCCCTTAAAACCCTCTTGTTTTGTTTCATATAGTACTCTATGACATCTTGTAGAAAGTACAAGACATCTTGTAAAGGCATTGTAGGTCACATTTTCACTCTAGTTTATCTCATTTTTTGCCTCTTGAACCTAGAGTAGAATGCATTTGACCCCCAGATTTGAATTCATGGTCAGAAGAGACCCTTAGGGCACTCCAAATATCCTTCATTCTTTGCTGCAAAAACCGAGTAGGCATTAGTGTTTTATTTCAAAATTAGATTGAATTTTACATGCAAGCACAAGTTGAATGAAATAGTAGATAGGAGTTGATTTATGGTTTGATGAATTGTGTGATGATAGAATAGTTTCTTTACTTCAAATGAGTAGATGGTTAGATGAATTATTTTCCATAGCATATTTTTTGTTTTCTGCAACTAGGTTAATTGTTTACGCTTTGCTTTCATTTTCAATTGAAATTAGAAGTTTTATAGGCACTCTCTTTGTCTTAGAGTAGAATAAATTCCCTGCATTACATTATCTAGCTTCACTTTAATCAAGTAGAAGGAATTGCCTAGAAGTACCACTGACCAGAAGACCTATTTGAGGGTGGCATGAGTAAAATCCATTTGCTGTGCATATAGCACTATCACCTCAAAGTTTGTATGAACCTCAAGTTGATAAGTAAAGATGAGTAGCCCTTGGGAGATGCAGCACTCTTGGTGCAATACTAGGTGTTATTATGAATCTTAATCGCAAGTGTACGAAAAAGGCTCACTTTAGCTGCGCATAACAAATAGCCCTAACAGCAAAGATGGTTTCCAATATCTTTAGATCTGTAATTAGTTGACCAAGATAAATGTTGCAAAATCTAGATCTATGCATTAAAAGACATTAAGTAGTAAATAAAAGCAAGAGTTGCTCCATGCATCCAATAGACAAGACAATAATGTTTTAAATAATTTTTTGTATTTATGACACCTGGGAGGAGAACATAGAAAGATGTTACCAGTCCTCCTCAATGGGACGGGTTCTTGTAAGTCCTTAGCACTTCAGATCTAAAATCCCTCTCTCTTGATGGTGTAGAAAACCCAAACAAAAAAGGAACTCAAAGGAAGCTCATAAGAAAAATGGTAGCAAAATATGACAATGATGGTGGATCAAAGTCAGACCAAAAGTATAGATCCAAAGTGATCTTTAGGCAACAAAAGGTAGTGAATGAATGGAAAAACCCTTCTATTTATAACAAAATATTGAGTTAGTTTAGATATTGGTGCATAATTAAAATATTATTAACCAAATCAAGATCCAACTTTTATGGAATATTTTATTATATTTGTTGGAGGGAAAAAGAATTTGACTTGGGTCAAATCCCTTTATTTGTAAATAATAAATAAATAAATGATTTATTTATTATTTTAAGGATGTGGTTGAGTAATAACCAAATAAATAATGATTTATTTAATTATTTATGAGTGATTTAGTCAAATTTAACAAGGAATATTATTTAAATAAGGTTTAAATAATTATTCCTAGAAAATAATAAGATAAATAATAATTTATCTAATTAATTTTCCTGTTTTGGGTTAAATATGACCAGGAATATTAATTAAAATATTGTTTAACTAATTATTCCTTGAGGAAAATCAAACAAATGTGGATTTATTTAATATTTCCTCATGGGGTTTCCTGTTTAGACCATAAACAACTTAATAAAGGTGTTTTACTAAGTTATTTTTCATAGTGAAAGCAATTTTACTTAGGGTAAAATTGGTCTTACATGGTGTACTTAAGTCCATCTAATAGTAACAGGTTAGATGACCAAAAAATGGTGTAAATATACCGCTCTTACAGCGGTAATGTTAGAGAGGCTAATTGTATGATCGAAGTGTCAGAAGAACCCCAATCACTAAGACATCAAGGGGAAGGAGAGAAATATAAGGTACACCAAAGCACTAAGACTAGACCTTGAGTGAGCTGTGACGAAGGCAGCATGCAGCCTTTTATGAGTGAGTACCGTGCTATAGGCGGGGGGAGGTGTACATGCATATGCCTGGGTCAGACAAAGTACAAGGAATACTGCGTCCGTAAACAAGGGACCGAACGATATAGTACATGCCTCGTATAAACATCTCCGTCATATAAAAATATGATAATGAATCCCACATACATACTGTGCCTGGGATAACAGCCAGGACTTACACAATAATATCTGAGTACATGAGATACAAATACAACCTAAATGCCCTTGTAAATAGGAAAGGGCTCTGAAAATATGACTGATACGTGCAAACTAACAGCTGTTGCAAGCGGCTGACGCCAACATCATCAAATCTATGGATAACGTCAGCGTTTGTAATGAAAAGTGCTTATTCGGCATGGGGGCTACTCGTAGCCACCCCTCATGGGGGCCGAAACATCTTGCCCACACCGGGAATTTTATCACATGTTGCATCAACTGAACCATCAACATACGGATCTCAATCACATTCGTAAGGAGCGCCAGCATCATAAGAAAATCAATTCAAAGGGAAATAAGGAGCCCCTTTTCCAATCCTCGAGGCACCGAACAAGAGGAAGATGGAACCAAGGCACACCACCCTTCAGACCTCTCTTCTAGAATGAATAACTACGTCATTGGGTATGAGGCTCCGCCGAGAGACAGTGTCAGAAGTGGGACACTAACTAAGGCAAGAGAGAAATAGTAGAGCGATCAAATTAGTTGACAATGGAAGGACATGATGAAATGGGGGTACCATGCAACAGATGGATGACTTTCTCTCATAGAGCATAAAGGGCATGGATGACCTAGCAGCGACTAACACAATATCATGAGGGATAGGGGACAGTGGGACTGAAGGCCATAGTGGGCGACATGAGAGAGAAACCACGCAATGAAGGATGGAGGACTATAACAGGATACAAAGGGACTCGGGATAGACTCCATGAATGCAATGATGACTCATCTCGGATGTCAAATGTGCTACAATGATGATGCAAGTACGTAAAAGGTCTAGTGGGGATTCATAAAACATGAGTAAAAGATGGTTACTCATGATGAAAATTGACACAAGCATCGACACGTATGAAGGAAAATTGGTGCCCCAAGTACAAGTGTCGTAGTGAAGAAATTTGATTTTGAGAAGCAGCAAAGTGACCCTTCTTGGAAAAAAGGCTTCTAGCTGAAGTATCAAATCACTAAAAACTGGTCAGATGTCATTTGAGGCTCAAAGGAGAGCGCTTTCCAATGATATAGACGGTTTGTAAATCGATTACGGTTTGGCCAACAAAGTAAAGAAAAATTAGGCTTTTCTTTAATACATTTTCCCTCCAATTTGATTCATTTTCAAGTGTAGTTGTGGTGAATGTAGAGAGAGAGAAGGTCCCAAATGAAATGCAAGGTCAGATAATAAATAAGAACCCGATCATGAATCAGATTTAGATTGCCAGGTGGGGAAGAGGTCGAACCCCACTTTTCATTTTAGTGGACTGTTAAGTTTCGGTACCTAGAGCTCAGACTATAAGCCAGGTTGCACTTTTGGGGTCAATTGGTGGACCGGGTAGCAGGTAATCGGCATAAAATCACACGGACCCTGTGAAAAAATGACCCGAAAAGTGCAAAATCCCATCGCAGAAAGGGTTTCAGTGCTGGCCGATTGAGATCCTGATTTTTATGGCTTCAGGCATAGGTGCCCCCAAGCATGGTATGGTCATGCCAAAATGTATTTAGAAAAAGGGGAATCTAAACACATTTTAATGATGTGGTGTGCCATTTTTTTTTCGTTATGGTTATGCAGTTTGAGAAAGGAAATGGAGGATTACCAATCTCTTTTAGGACTGCATATATGAAGAAAATGGACTTTAAGTTTTTGGGTTGGCATACCTGGTGTCACTATCCCAAAGAGAGGATTTGGAGATATTAATTAATAAGCCCAGAAAACCTGCCAAACTCTGGCCAACAAAAATTTCTAGGGACTCAAGGCTTAGTGAAGAGAAGGAATCATGAGGGGTGTCATCCGATGAGGGGTGTCATCCCCAGAGTGATCTCAAGTGATAAGGGAAAATCCTTCTATTTATAACAAAATATTGAGTTAGTCTAGATATTGGTGCATAATTAAAATATTATTAACCAAATCAAGATCCAACTTTTATGGAATATTTTATTATATTTGTTGGAGGGAAAAAGAATTTGACTTGGGTCAAATCCCTTTATTTGTAAATAATAAATAAATAAATGATTTTTTTATTATTTTAAGGATGTGGTTGAGTAATAATCAAATAAATAATTATTTATTTAATTATTTATGAGTGATTTAGTCAAATTTAACAAGGAATATTATTTAAATAAGGTTTAAATAATTATTCCTAGAAAATAATAAGATAAATAATAATTTATCTAATTAATTTTCCTATTTTGGGTTAAATATGACCAGGAATATTAATTAAACTTTTGTTTAACTAATTATTCCTTGAGGAAAATCAAACAAATGTGGATTTATTTAATATTTCCTCATGGGGTTTCCTGTTTAGACCATAAACAACTTAATAAAGGTGGTTTACTAAGTTATTTTTCATAGTGAAAGAAATTTTACTTAGGGTAAAATTGTTCTTACATAGCAACTAGGGTCCATCTAATAGTAATAAAATAGATGATCAAAAATAAAAAAATACCCAAGGCTCACTAATTTTTAAGTTTTTGGGCCTACCGACCACAACACACTCGCAATAGTAGACCATCGAGTGGCTTCACCATGGACGAGATCTCCATATCAGCCAACATTGTTTCCTTCCCTACAACATCAATACCTTCATAAATGAGGAATGTGTGATGTTGATCCTCTTGAAATTTATGATGCATTATTAGTCCAAACATACTTGTGGAAGTGACATGTTGTGTATGAGTATAGGCCTCGTATTGTTATTATTACTTTGGACAATAACATATTAAAAGATAACCGAGTTAGCCTCTCGCCCACCATCATCTCTTTGATCTCTACTAAGCAATGCTGTAAGATCATCTCCTCAAACCCATAGATTTTTTTTCTTTTCTAATTCTCTCTCTCCTCTCTCAAAGTAAGGCGAAGATCATCATGGCTACATCCATGGACCCCTAAAAGGGTTCCTCCACAACAGGTTAGGTGGACAAGGACGTGGAATAATATAGGGACATATTCTCTCACTCATTGTGGGTACTATTGCACTGGGGCTCAAGCATAAGATTGATCTATGTAGAAATTAAATAACCTATGTTATTCACCGAGATTCTCCCGATCGCACACTATTTTAGCTTCATGCATAATACAGAATCTCTTCTACCATTGATCATCACATGCGGAAATAAAATCAATTGCATGCATACATTAAAACCACAAACAATCACACATATGAACACAGTATTTAATGGGAAATATTAAAGCTGAAAACCCCCAACTATCTGTATATTATATTTCATGGAGATCATGTAACAATCATAGTACAAAATCTCCTCACAAGCTCTCATGCACACCCTCAATTGCTACACACTATCAAGCTAGATCTAGCAAAGCTCATGCTCCAACTCTTAGCCACTTGATAGCTAGCCTCTATTGCGTTTTCAAGGCTATGGGATGGCTTCATTAAATAGATAACCACCTGGCCTGAACTGCGCAATCCTCATGGGCTTACTCCACCTATCTGTGTGTTGCAAATAGCAACTGTATAGTCACAACTGATAGTAGACTCACCCTTTCACCCACCTCTAACACTGGTCTCCACTGAACTGTCCATGCACTGCAGTTAACTGATGTATTCTTTAGTTGATTTATGAGTTAATAATTAGTGAATTAATTAATAATTAATTCACACCACACATCACTAGTGTATTTATCAGTTATACTAAATACAACTAGTTCAACTAAGTTAAACCGAATACAACTCCATCAACTGTCTCATCAACTCCACCAAACTCGTCACATGAGTTCTTAACTGTTCTTCATGCAGAATAATTAAACCTAGGGAGCGTATTTTCCTTCACAACAGATAAAGCGGTATCCAGGCATCAAACTGAAGTGCTTCAAGAGAATAATATAATGTTTATAGTCCAAATATTATTAAGAGCTAATAATATTCGACTTCCATATTTTTAGGAGAGGCAGTCTAAAAATAGCCTTTGACCTCTTTGACCTAAAAAATAGAGTCCCATTTATTTTTACCAACATGACACATACTCCAAGAATCTCATACATGCAATCCCTGAACCATGCTCCATATGTCTAAAAATAGATTTTTCCGACAAAAAATCACATGTGTGGTCCCCACCTAGTTTAGGTGATCACTTTCCAACTAGGATCAGGAAAGATGTTTCAGGAGGCCTCCTTCACTATTTCTTGTTTCCATTTTCAACACTCCCTCTCAACAAGAAAGGAATGTCTTTGCATGCGACATGCAACTCCATGCATTCGCCCTGCAACCTTCACAAGCACCATGCAACTCCATGCATGCACCATGAAACTCCATGCACCCTTTGCATGTGCCATGCAAACTCATGCATGCACCATGCAACTCCATTCATGCGCCATGCACCCTTTGCATGCAACATCTCCGAAACTGAATAGGCTCCAAAAAACTCAATCAGTCTGATGCATCTATCATCAAAGTATTCGACCTCTATTTAGCTACTGCACATGTCATCAGGAACCACTGCGTTGTTTAGCTCTTGCACCCATGTACTTGCTGTCAACTCTGATTCGCGCTCCGTATCCGACACTCGCCACTTTTGACCGCCCGCATCACCCAACCGACCAAGCACGGCCACAGGGCCGCCAGGGCACCCTCGTACAAGTTCAACCATGAGATCCACACACCATCTCATGAATTCTGCCCAGAAATCTCCTCTTGGGATCAATCATGCATGTCGCCCCACCTCTCACCTGGTGGTATAGCTGCATGCACTCCCTCTGCCCATCTGGCACGAAATCTCTCTGCATGAGTGGTCTCTTCCACTCCATGATCCTCTTGTAGCTGCTCCACATCCCGAGGTTCACTTTCACCTGCATGCAAAACCCGCTCCCTCTCAAGCTCCAATTGCATGTCTTTCTCGCCTGCATGCAACACTTGCTCCCTCTCAAGCTTCAGTTGCATGTCTTCCTTGCACTTCCCATCAGCAGGAAGCTCCGTAGACATCCCATCTACTTCAATACCTGCATGCAAAACTTGCTCCCTCTCAAGCATCATTTGCATGCCTTTCATGCACTTCCCATCAGCAGGAAGCTCCGTAGACATCCCATCTACTCCAAGTCTGTAGAGATTCTTTGCCCGAATCCCAACCTTCTTGACTTTTCCTCACGCTGCATGTTGAGAGGCTCCCTCTCAACCACCAAGTCACTAACCTCTGCTTTGCTCCTCAAAGCTTTTCATGCATCTTGTACCTCAGTGCATGTAGATTCTTGGCTCGCGCACATTGCAATTGTCCCGCCGTCGCAAAATTTTCTAACAAAAGAGTTGATTTTAAATCGATGATATCTCCCTCATCCGAGCTCCGATTCGACCGATTTTTTTTTTCAATTTGGGTATTTTTTCGCAAGGAATCCAAATATGCTATTTGTTTCTGAAAATATTTCACCAAAAATTTTCAGATATTCCCTACAAACTCGCACACCCAAAAATTCTCGCTCTCATTCCATGTAGAAAATTATATACAATATGCATGTATATTTCCGGCTTTCTCCATCTTTATGTTTCTTGAGTTTATCCTAAAACTCAACCGCTTCAATGCTTTGCAATTGCTCCAATGATCAATATCGCTCTGATACCATGTAGAAATTTGAAGAATAATGATTAATTATCCACCGAGATTCTCCTGATCACACACTATTTTAGCTTCATGCATAATACAGAATCTCTTCTACCATTGATCATCACATGCGGAAATAAAATCAATTGCATGCACACATTAAAGCCATAAAAATTCTCGCATATGAACACAGTATTTCATGGGAAAGCTTAAAGCTGAAAACCCCCAACCTGAATTGCATTTTTCAATGCTATGGGATGGTCTCTTTATATAGATAAACCACCTAGATTGAACTGCGCAATCCTCATTGATTACTCCACCTATCTGTGTGTTGCAAATAGCAACAGTGTAGTCACAACCGATAGTTAACCTGCTCTTTCACCTATTTCTGCACTGGTCTCCACTGAAACTATCCATGCACTAAAGTTAACTGATGTATTCTTTAGTTGATTTATGAGTATTTAATTAGTGAATTAATTAATAATTAATTCACACCACTCTCACTAATTGTATCTATTAGTTAACTTGGATACAAAAAGCGCAACTATGTTTAGATTAGTTAAACTGAATACAACTCCACTAACTTCCTCAATCAACTCCACCAAACTCTCTCACATGAGTTCTAACTGAAGTCTTCATGCAATAGCTTCACTTAAACCCTAGGAAAAGTGTATTTCCTTCTGTTAGCTGCATGTGCCACATCCAGGCATCAAACTGAAGTGCTTCAAGAGAATAAGATAATGTTTATAGTCCAAATATTATTAAGAGCTAATAATATTCGACTTCCATATTTTTAGGAGAGGCAGTCTAAAAATAGCCTTTGACCTCTTTGACCTAAAAATAGAGTCCCATCTATTTTTACCAACATGACACATACTCCAAGAATCTCATACATGCAATCCCTGAACCATGCTCCATATGTCTAAAAATAGACATAGTCTAAAAATAGATTTTTCCGACAAAAATCACATGTGTGGTCCCCACCTAGTTTAGGTGATCACTTTCCAACTAGGATCGTGAAAGATGCTTCGTGAGGCCTTAGTCACCGTTTCTCTTCTTGTTCCCATTTTCAACAATATAACTATCAGAGCCCCTCTACCAAATGGATTGATATGCCACTACCGAATTCTAGAAAATGAAGAGATCAAGTAGAAAATCCAGGAGTTGCTGCAAAAGGTGAACATTCGGCCAAGTTCATCACCTTGTGGGATCCTGATTGTGCTTGTATAGAAGAAGGATTGGACTCGAAGGCTCTGCATTGATTATCAAGCACTAAAAAAAATCATTGTCAGGAACAAGTATCCAATCCCACATATTGATGAACTTTTAGACTAGCTCAAGGGGCTTAAGTATTTTAGCAAGATTGGTTTGAAATTTTTTTATCACCGTGTTTCAATAAAACCCATAGGCGTATGGTAGACCACCTTCAAAAACAAGGGAGGCATTTTTAAATGGTTGATCATGCCTTTCGTGTTGAAAAATTCCCCTGCTACTTTTATGGCGCTAATGGATGACATCTTGAGGCCCTTCACTAACTTGTTCATAGATTTTTATATGGATGACATCCTCATCTTCACCAAGAGTTGTGAAGAGCACTTGTAACACATTCATCAGGTCCTTCAAACTTTATGGTAGTACAAATTGTGTGCCAACTTGAAGAAATTCACCTTGGTCACGAGTTAGGTCCAATATCTTGGTTACATCATAGATGATCAAGGCGTGAATGTGGATCTGAAGAAGATCCGATTCATTCGGTATTGGCCAACCCTGACCACTTTAACAGAGATTCGCAGTTTTTTGGGCCTTGCAATTTTTTATCGAAGGTTTGTGTTGGGATTCTTCCATATCACTTTTCCTTTAAGTGAGATTACCAAGGCAGGATCAAAAGAAAATATTTCCTAGTCTTATTCTCAACATAAGGCATTCATTGATTTGAATCACTGCCTATGCTATGCACATGTACTCACATTTCCAAACGTGCAACAGCCATTTGAAATTGAGACAGATGCCTCCAACTATGTTATTGGTGCAGTCCTCACCTAGCACGGGAATCCAATAGCCTATCATAGTGAGACAATTTCTGATACAATTCGAAAGTACCCCACCTATGATAAAGAGATGTATTTTATTGTGCAGGCTTGCCAGCAATAGAAAATCACATTCTAGGGAAGGATATGGTCATCAACACACATCACCAACCTCTTCAGTTTATACAGACACAAGGGAAGTTGCAAAATAATTTCCATCAGAAGTGGTCTACATATCTACAACAATTCCACTTGAACATTAAGTACAAAAAGGGCAGCACCACCATGTTGTAGATTTCCTTAGTCGATGTCCAATTGTAGTACTGACTACTTTTCTCAACTCTTGTGGCCACGAGACCTATGGATGAATGAAAATATACAAAAATGATCCAGATTCTTCCACCACATACCAAATGTTCGTGGATGGAAATAAAGTTCCATATTTCCACCTTCAGGATGCATTATTATGCTACTTGGGCCCCCTTTGTGTGTCATCAAGCGAGTGTGTCAAGATGATTTTGGAGGTGCACTATAGTTGAGTTTTAGGAAAAATGTGGTGTGGAGAAAATTTTGGTCGTATTAAAAAAGTATTTTTATTAGAGAAAACTTGTTCATGATGTTGGAAACTATATCATAACCTACAATGCTTGTGCCAAGTTAACCATTAAGAATAAAGCCTTGTAAAATCTTGTTCCTACTCCGAGACAGCCCTGGGAATTCATCTCCATGGACTATCTCTCTTACTCCCTTCTACCAAGAATGGTAATGACTATGTATTTTTTGTCATGGACATATTTTCTAGGATGGATATATTGGAAGCCTGCAATAAGAGTATCATAGTAGAGGACACTTACAAACTATTTTTTGAAAGAGTGTGGGTACATTCTGGGACCTCGCATCCACAAATATAGGATGAGATACTTCCTTATGTGTATTAAAACTATAACAAATCTCTCCATAGCTCCATTAGTCGTAGTCCCTTTCAAGTGGTTCTAGGATTTCAACAATTGTTTCTGATTGATTTTTTCATGCCTTATGCGACTACACAGAAAAATCCACACATGTACAGTCTGAGGTTAATAAATAAACCAATTTTATTGAATGCATCCATCACATCAGCCAGCATGTTCACAAAATATTCGAGAAGTCCAATTCCAAGTACAAGCAACGATATAATCAACATAGGGTGCCACATAAGTTTCACATGGCTGGAAAATTTTGGTTGCATTTGTAGAAAGAACATCTTTTCGAATCCCATCAGAAGATCTAATCACTCCGATACAGGACTTACACCATCACTAACATTGTGGGTGACAACACTTTCAATCTCAACATTCCCCCATTCCTTTTTTATACCCAGTGTTTAATGTAGACCACCTTCAATCATACTTTCACCATTGTTGGACACGTCAAACATTGCAGAATAACTAACACCAACAAAGCTCAACCCAGGCTACATGAAAAATGCCAAAATTGATCGAATTATGGACACAAATATCAAGAACACTAGCCAACAGAATATCCAATTGTATTAGGTTGTCAAATTTTGACAACTCTTACACTAAGGCAAGTGGTTCACCAGGGACCAAGTTCAGCAGAAGTTTCCCCGTATCATGGAGGCACTCAACGCAATGACGAACATTTATTCCTAAGGGGAGAGGACTGATCCAAGTGGATATTGGTGGCCACCCACCTATTCTATTGATACCCCCACTATTGTTTCTTTCAATTTCATTAATTATAGCACAACTTACTATTTTTTCCATATTTTCTAGTCCTAAACTTCTAGAGTCATTTTGAGGGCCGAGAAGATAATTTTTGGGAAAACAAAGAGACTTGAAAAGTGTGAGATCAAATTTCCAATATTTTTTTAGACTCCAATTTGATATATTTGAAACAAGGTATTATGATAGTCAAGAAGAGATCATATTCCAAAGTCACAACCCTGGGAAGTTGACATTCCAAATAACCCCAACAAGGCTCACAATCATTTGGCGCTTCAAATCCTAGAGTTATATTTTTGGATGTTTATGGTTTCCCATTATTTCTTAATGATAAAAATCTCACCAAGCCTCATTGTACCACAGTTCATAAGGCATGTAGTTTTCACATCTCTTCTTAGAGATAAGCTATAATCACCTGAACTAGTTTATTTTGATTCTCCATGTAACAATTTTCAGTACTTTGTTATTAATGAATTAAAGTTCATGTTTCATTTTAGCTATATGTTTATTTTTATATATGTATTTAATTTCATTGTTGCATAAATTTGGATAAATTTAGTACAACAAACTTTCATGAATTTAGAGATAATGTAAAAGCATAATCGATAGCCTATTGACCCTATATGTGGAAGCTAATATGTGAAGGATACTATAAATATCCCCCCTCTACACAAGAACAATAATGGAATGGTCAGGAGAAATGTACAATATATAATAACCTTCACAATAAGGATCTTGAGAAAGTGATATATTTGAAATCTACAAAATAAATCTAGGATAGGTTATAGGTTATGCATGAAGGAGATATTGGTAGCAACAATGTTGAAAAGGAGAAGAAAAAGAGGAAGAAGAAAAATTCATGTCAAAAGGAAACCATCCAGTCAAATTAGATCTTTGATAATGTGAATGTACCTAATTTTCATGAAGAAAAAATATATTAAAATGGAGCTAGGTTTAACTCAACATTAGTTGAAATAGACAGACTTATATATAAGAAAAAAGATCAAAATAAATTGTTGTACATATGTGATAAAAGAGAGTCTAAATATAAGGAGAAACTTATTAGCTTGAGGACACATGTTAAAGAAGCAAGGATAATGGAAGATGTGGTGAGAAGTTGACTGGAGGAGAAAGAATGACAAAGTGAGATATTAGAGTTTGAGATTGTTTCAACTAAAATTGAGATAGATGGAAAAAATATATTAAGTAAAAAGCTAGAAGAGGAGATTTCCTCCATAAAGAGTTTAGAAAAGTCCAGTAATTCAAAGAAAACCATAAATTAGAATACAAGATCAAAAAAATGACATGTAGGAAACAAAAAAAGGCAAGAAACATAACCAAAATGAAAATAATGAGTCAAAGAAAGGGTTCTTTGAAAGAATATCATTTTCTCATGGAGATGAGTTGAGAAAATTTGGAAGACCCCAAAGGATATTTTTTTCTCCCTTCAAATATATCAAGTTTTTTTCTTACCATGAACCTAAACATATTGCAATGGAATGTAAGAGAAATAAAACCAATACTAATTAGCAGAAGATGCAATAATCAAGAAGGTTTGCTCAAGAAAGCAAATAAGGAAGACAATCATTCACTAGGTACACAAATAATTTTTGTGCTTATTGTTATTTTTGTAATGAATTTCGACATAAATTTGTTGAATGCAAAATGTATGTAAAGAAGAGTATAAAATTCTCAAGAAAAATATACATCATTCCCTTCATTTCTTAGCCAAACAAGGTGTTATAAATGTAATAATATTGGCCATAAAGCCAAATATTGCAAGCTTCCAAATACACTAAATAACTCTAAATGGATGGTGGAAGCAAAAAAGGGAATCCCAAACAATGATTCAAAAGGAAATGAAGATAAAATAAGGTATAGTACTAAATCGTGGAAGAAAAAGGAGTAACTGGTGACTTCAATGAATGGAAGTCAACTTAGTTTCGGCGGGAGCTGCTCATGAAAGAAAAGAAGAATATTGTTAATTTCATAGTTAGAGGAGAAATATTCATGGAATGTGAAATATCATAGGGGGAGATTAGCCCAAAAATTTGACAAGCATTATGGGAATGAAAGAAGAACATTCCTATGATAAATGGAAAAAAAAATGAGATGACATGTTTCAATAAGAACAATGTCTACGTAATATTCCAAAATTTTCACATGATATTTGGAATATTAAAGTTCTTAATAAACTTAATTAATTAAGTAAATAAAAGGGTGGAGGGACCCATAATCCTCAAAGATGAATAAAATCCACTTTTTATGTGTGTATGCGGATATTCTAGATATGTATCTAAAATCATGAAGTAGTGGAGCAACTCCATTAATGGAGATCATGTCTCATTTATGAGATAGATTATGGAGGATGAAACAGTGAATTAAGATCATGGATCTTAAATGAAAAATCATGAGGATATTTGATAAGGTCAACTGAGATCATAATGCATTCAAAGAAGATAATAAATCACTTATGATAAGATAGTGGAGGAAGTGATGCATTTAATGCACATAGGATGGAGAGGGTGATCACCCCATGTGAACATGATGAAGGGCATGGAGAAACAGTGCAATAAACCATGGAGACTTATGTCCACATGTACAGCGTAGTTTTGGAGTAGGCCTAAGCTATGGAAGGCTCATATCTATATAATGAAGGTGAAGGCATGATTTGGATTATTCATTTCTTGATATGTTTAGATCTAGATTTGTCTTAGGACATTTCTATGCATTATTGAGCTTTTTAGCTAAGATTGAAGTGTTTTTTAGCACAGGGTGTTCTCAAGCGGGAATCCCTTCTCTTTAATTGAGTAGCTCTTGAAAGAGGGTTGTACTACATTTATTATAAGGCATTGGTGCCATCTTCAGGAGGTTGTTTCTAGCATTCAACTAGGAAACCAGTGGAGGATTCATCCTACTACTTTTTTCTTCACATCCATTCTTCCAAGAGAAACAGATCTATATCCAGAATTTAGGCCACTGGGTTTTACCTCCATGCAACAGCAATCCCTTCAAGGATTGCGCAGTCCAGTCCTATAGATCTATTGGAGGAAGAAAGTTTCCAGTATTTCAGCTGGAAATCCTATGAGGGATCATCTCCTCACATTGGATCCATTGTTTCCATCATTCAGGAGCTGATTTGACATATCTAGCAGCAGGCTATTGAGCCTCCCCCTCTGACAGCGTAGTTTTCTGAAGTTTTTTTTCATCCAACAACTATTTTTCAGTGGAGGAGATCAGAGGAGCTAGATCTTGAGAATTTAGCCCAAGGATCTAGAGAAGGGATTAGCCCTTTTTGCATAGATCCGATTGTGCATCACTGCAGCCATCATATCATCAGATCTAGCTTCAAATTTGCAGACCTGGCAGTATATATGTGAAGCCCTAAGAGGGTGGTTTTCTTAGATTGACAGATCTGAGAAACCCTTTTTGGGTTATCTTTGGTATCCATCATAGAGCCCGGATCTCTGTTTTCAGCATCATCGAAGCTCCCATTCTACCTAGATCTGACTTTCTATCTTTCAAGCAGTTGCAGTCCCAATATTTGCAGCAGGGATAATGCAGTTCACCTTCCAGGATTTCAGAAGTTACGCAGTCCCTCTTGTGGGATCATTGCAGGGTCATTCTAGGCCATCCCTTTGGCTTGAGTGTCTCATATTTGGAGCATTGTTGTACTTGCATTTTTCACCTCCTATATAATAAAATGGCTCAGCTATTTCTATGCATTCTGATGTGTATTTAGATTTATTTTTTACTTTGTTGTAGTTCTTATATTGTGTTTCATTATTACTACATTTTCCCTTTTTGGATATTACAATCTACAACAAAGAGAAATATTATTGTTAAATTCAAATACTAGAACCAATATCCATAGTATACTTTCATAAATCATGGACAAAGAGGAAGTATTTGTGAAGCACTTTACAATTCTTATTTGAAGAATAATAGATAGGACCTATTGTTTGAGCTGTGGAGTAATACCATATGGTTTTTTTTATTAAACCTAGTGTTTTCATGGCTTCTTAATAATCTTGGTGTGGTCTACACTGTCTAGGGTAAAATGGATTATCTTTCAAGTAGTATTGAAAAGGATATAATGGAAAATATTGCATATGCAGAAGCTTATAATAATCTAGAGGTTTTGCAAAGGGATGCAGGTAATTTTATGCTTGTGATAGAGGCATATGATTGGTGATTGAAAATTGATCTAAACTCTCATAATTCTATTCAAAATCATTTTCTATCCATGAACTACATCTATGAGGGTGAAGATGATAATAATTATATTGCACACAAGAAATGGGGTAAAAAATTTATGAATCTCTATCCTCGGTACACTACATGTGATAATCCTAAGGACCCTGAACAAGCACTAGTGGTTATGGACCACCATATTACTTCACCTATTCAGTCTCATATCTCATAGAAGAACCTCTTGCATGCCATGATTATAGAAATTACATGGTGATCATTTATTTAGTAGTTGTTAAGTAAGATGCAAAGACACATAGGTTTAAAGAAATAGTTTTGAAGAAAGGTGGGATTTGGGGAGATATCTATGGAATTGATGAGAAGAAGGCTTCATCCAGTATAGGGCACATGGATTATTTATGAAAATACAACTAATTTTTTGGCTATTTATTATCAATTTATAGATTCATTGGCATATCCTTTGGACACAGATAGAAGCATGTGGAAGAGCTCATAAGAAGCAGTTTCTTTTGTAGAAACAACGACTCTTTATAATGGATTAATAACCTTTTCAAGCTTCAATAATATCACCAAGATATCATTCTGATTTTTTCAAGATAATGAATCGATAAACAATGTGTATATAAGTATAAATGAGGAAAGGATTTCATCCAGCGTAGTGATAGATATCAATCACGGTGGCATCAGGAAGGCTTCTCCATTTATTAGCTACCAAAGTTACCAAAACACCCAAATTCTATAACATGAAAGTAAGAAGCCAGATGGTTGAAGTTGTTAAACAAATTTCCAAGTTCAAGCATTTTTATCGAAGTTGTGAAAACAAGGAGAAGTCTAATTCAATATGACAACAAACAAATATATATATATATATATATATACAAGCAATGCAACGTTTAATATTGTGACTCAGTCTTTCAATATTGTTCAAAAATAAATTCAAATGAAATAAATTAAAATTAAAATGAAATTATTAAACATTTTTTTGCGGAATAATGACTAGCATAGAACTCTAAGATTGAGAAATAAAAAATTATGTGACATTTAAATTCTAGAAGAGAATTCAAAAAAGATACTGAAGGAAGAAAAATTTTGATTGTCCAAAGAGACTTGAGCAACTAGGAGAGTATGTATTTGTATTTGTGTGGTTACTAGGATATGTGCATCAAACAATAAAAAAAGGTAAAGTAGTGGAATGATTATGAAACAAAGTGATCAGAGGCTCATTATTTTAGCTCAAAAATGAAATTCTTAGAATTAATTGAAAATTGAACAATTGCGACTGGCTCATTGCCAGGAATCCAACGCAACTTGCCTCGTCGAAAACTGAGTTCGTATGAGGAAGTTATTGTCTTTTGATATCCGTTCAAAACAGGCAATTTTTTATAATAATAAAAAAAATGCAGAACAGGTACAGGCTGATGACAGGGTAGCCCCGTCAGCATTCAAGGAATCGTTTTCAATTTTTTTCCAATCAGACTATGACAAGTGTCACTACTGGATTTTCCAGTTTGGTTTATGAATGTGAAAATGGTCCAATGACCTCCAATGTCTTCCTAAGGTTGAATTTGAATTTTTTTTATATGTTGGAGGAAAAACGCACATCGTGGATCACAAAAAGTGAAAGTCTTTATAACTATAACGTATTTGAAAATGCGAAATTTGAAATGCAAGTTGCATAACATAATGTATAGAATAAGATTTCCCTACAGTGACCATATCATAATAAAATTCGTCGAGGTTAACCACCGAAATAAAAAGTTAAGTTAAAACCCGAGATGAGATATTGCAATCTCGCAATCGCATTATCGCATGTATTTTTAACAGAACTATTTTACGCAATATGATTTCTGCGATGTGATATTTCTCGATTAGATGTAAAGTACACAAAATTTATAGGCCTTAAATGAAACGTCAAATGAAACTTAAAGGCATTTCGTTGTTTTAGTGACTCGAGAAAATCAATAACTACTTTCACTTATGATGAGTTAAGAAACATATCTTTGAAAATATTTTGTTATCGCTAATTTTTTTTTAATTCTCTTGTCTCGCTACTCTGTGTTTTTCACTCTGTTCTCACATCTTCGAATTTCAGGAAGTCTTCCAGCGAAATGTCTCTTAGAAATATAATGCAGAAGAACAACAAGTAGAGTACTACTGAATCTGAGAATACAGAAATGTTGCCCCTATTCTCAAACACTACAGGCAACAAAGATGCAGGAGCGACAGCATGGGAGGTTATTTACAATCTCCTCGAGGATGAACAACCCAAAATTAATGAAATCAAACCAACATTTGATTCGTCCATGCCATCGACGGCTCAAATGGGTGATGCGGCCTACTCTTTTTTGCATAGGATAGTAGCAAGGCCTAAAATTCTACCATACATATATATGGTCAAATGGTTAATCGACAATGTCAACATTGCAGATAAACAATTCAGAAATTCCAAAATGGAACTCATGTGATATTTCACAGCGAAAGACCTAAGCAGAATGTATCATCTTCTATAACATCAGAAAACTTATGATTCGGCATTCGTATCTCAATTTTCCAAAGAAAATGATGAACCGTTCAAAATAATTCAGAGTTGGAGGTCCGGGGGTAACAAATTCAAACATGAAAAAATGGGTATGTACCTAATTGATCCTTTATCAAATCCTCATATCTATGTGGCCGCTATGTTATGTAGGTTGTATGGAAAACCTGATAGTACCAAGTTTTTAATACAGTTGATACCCCTAATAGATGCATGTATAAATTCTATCATAATGAACTGGGCCACCATCTTGTCTGATAACCTAGCTATGGCTATCTTAGACTATCGTCATAAGATAAATTTCTCCCAAAGAATTTCCCCCCCATTTTATATGAGTTCATATGTTATGGATGCTATATGTTGCTATACTAAATTTCCAATCATGGTTTGGAAATGGACAATTCAAGAGCCAAACCCCATTCACCTCAATCACAAAGAGTTGTGGCATTCCTATTTTACATCCCATTTTCACAAAACTTTTCATGGTGTTATGCTGCCCATGCACCAACTCATTTTCAATAATAAAGCCCCAAATTTTTCCAAAGAATCCAGTATAGATCTGCTCCCAATTGGGAAATTTTTCACTAAATAGATGTTCGCCTATATCACAATTTTTGGCAGTATTTCCAAGCCCCATGTACTTCCTCTATATGTCCCTCATAAACTACTAGCAATGGAAATTTCTTATCAGACAACAGGATATGGCCTTGCTAAAATCCTTAAAGAGTCAAAGAAATATTTATGGCCAGTTTTCCTAGTGCAGTGTGGTGTTTCTACATTAAATGATTTTGGTCATGCTATAAAGGAGATTCAGAATATAGAAATTCTGAAACTGGCCACCATGCCATACAGACAATATGATCGTGATAAGGTAGCTTACAATTTTACTGTATCAATGAAATTTAGATCATTTATTCATGAACCAAATAAATTTTAAGATTTATTTGAATCTGATCAATATTTTGAGCAAGTTATAAATTGGGCAAAGGCAAAATTGGAGCCAACTAATTATCACAAATTTCAAGAATTCAGAAGCAAAAGACTTGAACAAATTCCATTGAATTTGTTAATCACCCAACACAAGGCTACACCCAATGTTAGTATCAATACTGATGAACAAAATTCTAAATTGGGATCAATTCACAACACAGATCAATCATAGAAGGAAATAGAAATCATGGCTGAGACTAGTCAGAAATCAACAGAAAAGCATATGGAAATTGACCCAAATCAAAGGGTTACTGATAGAGAAAAGGGAAATGATATGGAACAGAAATGGGATGAATTTAGGCAAAGCCTCAAGAATATAAAAGAGATAATGAAATATCAAGGAACTTTATAATTTCATACACCCAAGAAAAATCATAAGATATCAAATCGAGAGATAGGAGATACTCTTGAAACAGGCTTGTGGGAAGTAGAGATTATCCCTACATTTCGTACAACTGAGATCACCTTAAAAATAGAAGAAATTCCTCCTCTAGATGTGTTTTGTAGTCCTGACATAAGGTTTTAGTAATAAAACAAATAAAGATAAGGAGAGTGACAAATTCTACTGAAATACTACCAGGAAATGAATCAGTGGAAGTGGTCTGGAAAGACACAACCACTGATCCAACAGAAAATCTAACAAAGTTGTCACAATTTGCAGGAGCCTATGCCATAGCTACAATTGATAAGGCAGTCGAAGTCTCAGTTTTGTTGAAAGAGAAAGAAGAAATAATCTTGAAGCTAGATCAACAGTTAGAGATGGAGAAACTTAATGTTAATAAACAAGCATAATTATAGTTGTCTCAATTACAAAAAGATATGGAATCAATGAAAACAAAGTATGAAGCAGATATCACTACCAAGAATCTACAAATTGCTGAGATGCAGGAATCAATTACCAAATTCAAATATGTATCAAGAAAAGATAAATTTATCAAGGGGGCTTT
This sequence comes from Pinus albicaulis, assembly GCA_034641835.2. Lineage (NCBI taxonomy): Eukaryota > Viridiplantae > Streptophyta > Pinopsida > Pinales > Pinaceae > Pinus > Pinus albicaulis. Next base: position 1,441,858,502 of record CM076580.1, read on the forward strand.
ATAGCTAAACTCCCAACTATCTATACAACAAGGTCTATTTTTTCAAAGGATGTTTACTATTAGCCCTGATTTAGATACCATTCAGTAATTAACAAATCAGTTAATTGATCATATGACTGAATATGAAGATTTAAACACTATAATTTCATATCACATCACATGGCAAGAGTCGGATGAAGGAATAAATGCAAATCTACTTGAAATTGAGGAGACTCTCAAAGACATCATGTTTACTGATTGTGATGTACATATTAAACAGGCAGAGCGGGCAGTGACAAGAGAAGCAGGGACATTTAGAAATATACAGAGGCAGCAATGCATACACTTCATACCACCAACTTAGTCAAATAAGGTGATCCAAAGACACTACCAAATATAAAACAATTGAATGAAATTTGGAAGGAGAAAGATCAAGCTCAAAGGGAATCAATAAAACAGATTTCAAAGACGGATTGGGAGACCTATTGGCAGTATCTAGTCAAACCACACAGTCAAATTATGCCATTAAATTGTTTAAAAAATTCAACATAAAATATGTTGTCACCTCTTAATGAAGCCACATTTGTAGGAAAAATCACAACCAGAATCAGCACCCCACCTCAAGTAAAGCCTATGGCCGATATTTGTGAACTTCAAACTCAATTGGCAAATAAGGAAGCTTCCACATAGTATTGAGTCATTAGATTTTTATATATTTAGATTTTAAGTTGCTTATTAAGAGGAAAGTTGTTTGAAACCTCCTCTAAATTTTGTATAATCTATTTTTAGTCATATTATATATTATTTAAACTCCTCTCATGCATTTAGAGAGGGTTCCAGAAATTTGTCAAAAAACATTTGCAAAGGAATGCACTTCTATATGTTTGTGAATGCCTTCATGAATTAATGGGACAGAGTCTGTTTTTTTTTGATATTGAAATTTTTTAACTGAAGTTTCATTTTTGTACTCATTTAATTGCTTTAATGTGAAGAGGATCAGATACTACTGCCGATTTGAATGAGTAGAACCTCGTATAGATGGTATTTCTACACATTATGTTAAGTTTTACTTCTTAAATTGAGAGCCATCTTTTATCTATATTATATATGAAAGTTGTTATTATAGGTGAATGGTAAATGCACTTTTGTACTGTTGTTTATCTATGGTTACTTATCTCATATATGATCAAACTTATGAATGTGATATATATCTCACAATTGTTTTTATTAAACTACTTTGTCAAAATAATAATTTTTACATCATTTTCATCTCTTTAAACTATTGAATAATCTTTATTGCCAATTTTTGAAATATATCCTTCTAGATCGCATGAAAGAATGAATACTCTAATATATATTTAGTCATTGCATATGATAGATTAAATCATTTTTCCATTTACATGATATAAACAAACACACCCTCATCATCCTTATTCGGAAATTGGTCCCTTTATATCCAGTTGGAGCCACTACACCAAATGGAAATGTACTTGCTCTAAGGTCCTGAACAGGTGGTTTTCCCCCATGTTGTTGCAATGAAAATCCGAGGCTTCAATAGGCCACAGGGAGGGAAGGTCATGCCTAGAGCATATAAAGGCCAAATTAAGTAAATAAATAGTCATTTCTGATAGATTCTGACATTTTTAACTCATTGGAGTATGTTCCAAGAGAATCTAATGCATGTAAACAAAAATTTGAGCACAATTAAGCTAGTACATAGGCCCAAGCCATGGAAGCTGGACCAAGGAGATGTAGCCTAGGAGGGATGAACTCATTCATAAAACTCTGTTTTAATGGATCAACTATGATGGTTTGTTGTTATTTATGTTTCTGTTGTTCAGCATTTTAAAATTCATACTTTATGCTCTTAAGTTCACTCATAAAATTCAGTTTAATTTCTTGTTTTGACAAGCATAAGCAACAAGGAAACCTGTACATCGAGCATAAGATCAGCAAATAAGTTTTATATCTGAAAATGAAATTATCATAGAAAAACTAACATTCATAATTTAGATCAAAAAGAGACAAAGGTGACATAGGCATAAATAGTAGAGGCTACGGGATGCAGTGGTAGAATAAAGCGTTACTTAGTTGGAATGTCAGGGTAGAGAGAGAAGGTGTTATGAAACCAGCTCCAAAATAGAAGAAAAGAGATCAATGCCTTAGAAATAAGCCGCTTCGAGGGGGGAATCTCCTTTACATTACATAAATGAAAAATTCTTGGTTGATCAAATGACAAAACCTCCTTTCTATATATAGGAGTCCATGGGGTCACAATATAATCCTAGCCGACCTAACAATAATAATGTAAGGGCACAATTTAATAACAATATGGGGGTTATAGTAGTACAAAAATAACAATAACGAGGCTACATTAATAACAATAAGGGACTACACTAGTAATATAGGGACCTAACATGCCCCTTTCCTTCAAAAAAGTGTTGTCCTCAACGCTTGAGTAGCTCTAGATGCTTTTGTATCAAATTCTCATCCTCCCATGTAGAAGCTTCAGTGGGTAAGTTCTTCCACTTGATTAGATACTCTGAAATTGATCGACTTTGTAGTTGTTGAGTTCTTGTTTCCGTGACTACTTCAGGTTCCAATATGATTTTTCCTTCCTCGTTAATTTCTGGCAATATTGTTTGAACTAGAATTTCATCACCTATAACCTTCTTTAAGCATGAAACATGGAAAATTGGATGCACTCGAGAAGAAGCAGGAAGCTCCAATTTGTATGTCATAGTACCAATATTTTGTAACACCTTGTAAGGACCATAGTACTTTGGCGATAATTTATTATCCTTCTTATCTTGCTTGAGGGACATTTGTTTGTATAGTTGTAGCTATAAAAATACCTAGTCTCCTACCTCAAAACTTCTCTCGCTGCGATGTTGATCTGCCTATTGTTTCATTCAATTTTGTGCCAAATTTAGGTTATCCTTTAAGAGTTGGAGAACTTGTTGTTGATGCTCGATGTGACATTCCACTTCTTGAACCTTAGAATTTTCTCTTAACGAAGATGTGATGGACGGTGGATGATATCCATAAAATGCCATAAATGGGGTCATTTTTGTTGCAGTATGGAAGGAAGTGTTATACCACCATTCAACCAGAGGTAACCACTTGACCCATTGTGCTTTTTTAGCAGATACAAAACAACGAAGATATCCTTCCAAACATTTGTTCACAATCTCAGTTTTCCCATCGGATTGAGGATGATAAGATGAGCTATGAGTTAGTTGAGTACCCAAACAAGAAAATAATTTCGTCCAAAAATTTCCAGTAAAAATGGGATCTCTGTCGCTTACAATAATCTTTGGGTTTCCATGTAGCTTTTGAATTGTTTCCATAAATACAATAGCAACTATGCTTGCTTTAAATGGATGAGATAATGCATAAAAGTGTGCATACTTGGTAAGTCTATTAACTACCACAATGATGACACTCTTTTCGTTAGACTTAGGTAAAACTATGATAAAATCCATTGAAATATCTTCCCTACATTGACTTGGAATGGATAAAGGTTGTAGAAGACCTGGGGTCTTAATTGTCTCAATTTTATTTTTTTGCAAAACCAAACATTCTGTCACAAAAATTTGAATATCTGATTTAAGAGCATCCCAAAAAAATTATTTCTTCACCCCGTGGTAAGTTTTTAAAAATCCTGAGTGTCCTCCTAAGGGAGAAGTGTGCAATTCCAAAAGAATATTTTGTTTTAGCTAGGAATTCTTACAAAGATATAAGTGATATTTATACCATAAGGAATCATTTTTCAACTAGATGTATCAGATGTACTAGGATCTTCCTGCAACTTTTGAATGACTGTCCAAACTTCTTCGTCCTTATTCCATTCATCTCTTGCTTCAGTTATCCAATCTAGTTAGATAATAGAAATGGCGCAAAGAAATGCTTCCACCTCTTCATCCTTTATTGAGAGTGCATCTGCAACAACATTTAGCTTCCCTCTTTTGTGGATGATTTCAAAGTCATAACCCAACCTCTTTGTGACCCATTTTTGCTGCTCTTTTGAAGATAGTATTTTTTCCAAAAATTATTTAATACTATCATGATCATTTTTTACCTTGAAGTGTCTTCCCATTAGGTAAGGTCGTCATTTCTTTAGTGCATGTAGTATTGCCAACATTTCCTTCTCATAAATAGTTTTCTCTAAATACTTTCCTTTGATTGGATGACTTTCAAAATCAATGGGTCTTCCTTCTTGCATTAAAACAACACCAATTCCATTTCCTGAGGCGTCACATTCCACAATAAATGTTTTTGTGAAGCCTGGTGTAGCTAAGATCATTGCTAGCACATTACCTCTTTAAGATGTTCAAAGGCCTTAGTTGCTTCAGAAATCCATGAAAATGCATCTTTCTTCACTAATGTTGTTAGAGGTGCTGCTATTGTCCCATAATTCTTAACAAACTTGTGATAATACCCTGTTAACCCCAAAAATCCTCGCAAATTGTGATGGTTGTGGGGACTTTCCATTCCTTAATGGCTTTAATTTTGTTAAGGTCTACCTTAACACCCTCGTGAGATACAATATGACCCAGATATTCCACCTCTTGTACTCCAAAGAAACATTTGGAGGTTTTTACATATAATTATTTCTCCTCCAATAGTTTGAGCACCCTTTCAACATGTTGAACATGATCCTTCCAATACCTATTGTAGATTAATATATCATCAAAAAATACTAACACAAATTTTCTGAGGAAGGTTTTGAAAATGGAATTCATCAACCCTTGAAATGTATAAGTTGCATTGGTAAGGCCAAAAGGCATGACCAAAAATTCATAATAACTCTCATGAGTTCGAAATGTTGTTTTTGGAATATCTTCAGTCTTAATTCTAATTTGATGATATCCTGAACGAAGATACAACTTGGTAAAATAAATTTCTCCATGTAATTCATCCAATAATTCATCAATCACATGAATGGGAAATTTATCTTTAATAGTGATCTTATTGAGCTCCCTATAATCTTGAAACATGTGCCATGATCCATCCTTCTTGTGCACCACTATTACTGGAGCAGAGAAAGAAATTTTACTTGGTTGAATTATACTAGCCTCTAACATTTTTGCAATCATATGTTCAATTTCACTCTTTCGGACATAAGGATATCTATAAGGCCCGATGTTAGGAGGAAAACTTCGTGGAATCAAATGAATAACATCATCATGATCACGAATAGGTGGGATTCCTTTGGGAGTTTCAAACACCTCGGAATGATTTTCTAAGACCTTTTGGAGATTTGGAGAAATAGATGATTTTGATGTTGAAACTTCTAGTGAGCATAATTGTACAACTACACCTCGTTGTTCTTTCTTCAGAAGCTTTTTCCATTAGGGGAATTTTGAGGTCTAAAATGGGCCTCCTAAGAAAAATTTAAAACAAAAATAAACTTTTTAAGAACCAATAGGATTCAATATGGTGATTTCAACCATGGGGGATGATTCCCCAGTTTTTAAGTAAAAGGGTAAAAATATTAAAAAATAATAAAACAATAAAAACTACTTTTTCAACTCGTATTTTCAACTTATCTCCCAAAGTATTTACTCAAATTTCGAGTGGGAATACTCATTGGATGCAAAATTTAATTCCTCATCCAAGGAGTACCCATGTTGCATACTTTTGATGGACCCTTCTACAAGAAAATGAGAAATACATAAAAAAATGTGATTGTATTCATGTTTTTCATGTATTTCTTATTTTTCGTGTAGCAGGACCCATCAAAAGTATGCAACATGGGTACTCCTTGGACGAGGAATTAAATTTTGCATCCAACAAGTACTCCCACTCGAAATTTGAGTAGAAACTTTGGGAGATAAGTTGAAAATGTGAGTTGAAAAAGTGTTTTTTTCTTTTTTCCCTCTAAAATTTGATGATGTAATCAAATCTTATTCTATTATTTCCATTATTATTTTATAATTTCCTTAGGAGGCCCATTTTAGACCTCAAAATTTCCCTAATGCGTGACATTAGAGCTTGTTATCATTCTAGGCTTCCCTGCGATACCCCGTGATTCAAATTCCTTTCCTTTCGAAAAAAAATTCAAGAAAAGTTATTGAAAATTAAAAACTATTGTCCCCAAAGATTGTAACCATTGTACTCCTAATACAACATCAGCACCTCCCATTGGAATGGAAAGAACTGGACTATTCAATCCATATTCCCCCATGGTTAGCTTGATATTATGGCATTTCCCAAAGCAATTTATAGTTCATCCATTTGCAACTATCACTTGACATTCTGGTGCTCGGTATAGGAAACAATTCAATTCCTTGCCTACCTTACAATAAATAAAATAATAGATACTACCCAAGTCAATCATCACTATTACCTTTTTCTTCTTGTGTAATATTCCCAATTAACCATGAGCTAGTTGGAATATTAAATTTTGCTTTTTATTTTTGTTTAATGAATAAGAGGAAAATGGAGGTCCATAAGTCTGCTTAATAATGAATAAATCAATGCCAATGTAAAAGGAAAACATCTTGGTAGCTTAATTAAGCACCCCTAGGTGTGAAAAGGGGTTGGAACATCTTGACTGGGTCAAATTTGACCAAATCAACAACGTTGTCATGGAGGAATGTAATCAATGAGGGACAACGCAGTTTTATATGGAGACACCTTGCATGGAAGTAGGGTCATAAATGAATGGGGCTTAGGGTTTGGAAGCTCATATCTTATAAAAGGAAGAGGATGGAAACCGTATTCATTATGTATTGGTATATGATATTTCTGAATATATGGTTTGTTTAGACATATATCTTTCTTTGGTTGTTTAACTAAGATTTCAAGTGTTGTTTAGCACTGGGTGTTCCTGATTGAGAATCCCACCTCTTCCATTGAGGAGCTCTTAGAGGATTCTTCTACTTCACTTCCACTATTAGGAATTTGGCCAAGCTTCATCTTACATCTATAGCGTAGATCCTATTGAGGGTTGAGTTGTTTTTCAGGTTGCAGCAGTGGACACCATCTTTGGGTCACTTCAGTGCTTATTTTCAGTGGAGAATGATTCCTTTCCATTGGAAGGATAGTAAGGAAGTCCCTTGTGCTTATTTTAAGATCTTCGCATCAGGCCATATATTTATTTGCCCCTACAGCACATTTTCTTTCCAGATCTGTGTTATTTTGAGGGAGGAGTTGTTGGGTGGTTTCAGTACACCATTTGGAGAGGAGGTTTGCTAGTGAAGGGGATATTCCTTAATCTAGGAGATCTATTGGAGGAGGTTGATTTATTTCTTATATCAGATCAGCCACACTTTCCAAATCTATATGTTGCAATGGATCTTCATCCCTAGGGTTTTGATTCCCATCTTATACATGGTGTTTTGTTGAAAACCCTTGAGGGGTTCTTCATTGGAGGTTGTATAGTGCCTAGATCTATATTAGATCTATATTTTGAGGCATATATCAGCCCATGTTATTTTGTATCTTCATTTTCTATAGAAGTTCCTTTTAAACAAAGTTGTAGCAGTCTTCTGGCATTTTGATATATAGTAGCAGAACCTCTTTTGAGGGTTTTGTCCATTGGAGGCTTGTTCTATCTTATTATACATCTTCTGGTCCATTTCTTATGCATATTTTGATGCTTTTTTTATGATTATAAGGTCTCTATATTGGTCTCTTTATTTTATGTAATGTTTTACACTGCTATTCCATGGTTTTTCACTATAATCTTGATTTTCCCATCTGGGAATATTATAGTGGTATCAAAGCATAATCTTGGCATAGCTTGTGCATCTTGAAAAGCCAATATGTCATCTGAAGAAGGACATCCTATTACTGATAGAGAGAAGAGGTATCTAAGAAGAAGACACCATAATTTTGATTATACAAATGACAAAGAAGACAAGGGTAAAACCCCCTTATCTGGAGAAGAATATGAAGAGAAGGAGTTTCCTAAGATTCTTCTCAAAGTTATGCATGAGCTTAAAAGAGAAATAAAGGAGATGAGAATGGATAGATACAAGGAATCCCCTAAATGATTTCAACATGGTGAAGGCTCCAGCATTTCTCATCACTGGAGTGATCAACCAGTGCAGCAACATCAAGTTTCCCAACGCTCTACAATTCCTACATTCTTAGCAGTGGGAAATGAATGGTTTCAAGAGAAATAATCCCTTGAAGACTATTTCATGGAGTATGAGTCTCAAACTCAGATATTCAAGGACCACTTTATTTTTCAAGAATTTTTTCAAATCAAGGAAAATAGGAGATCCAGGTATCACAATAGAGATGGAGGATTCATTCAGAATCATGATCTACACCGCACTATGGGCATATTTTTCTTACCCAAATTTGATGGGTCATCTAAATGCACTGCCAAATCATGGGTAGAGAAGCTTGACATCTACTTCCAGCTAAAAAAGGTACCTAAGATGGAGGCCATTAAGATAGCAGCGCTGCACCTTGAGGGTGAAGCACATGATTGGTGGTTCCATGGCTAGTCTACATTGGGTCATGCCAATGTGACTGCATATTCAGAGTTCACAAGGAGGTTGGTGTAGAGGTTTGATATAAGAGATCCTGAAGCACCATTCATGGGGATTGCAAAACTCAAACAATCAGGTAATCCAGAAACTTATATTTCTGAGTTTCTGAAACTTTCTGTTATGGTTCCTAATTTATCTTCGACAAGAAGGGTCTATATGTTCATTGATGGATTAGATGAACCTCTTCATGGGTTGGTTAATTCTACCAAGCCCACTACCCTTCAAGATACCATTGAAATGGCTAGAGATCTTCAAGATGCCTTGCCAAAATTAAAGGCAACATTTCAGCACAAACCCTCTTTTCTATGAAAGGGAAAAGATGAGAAGGCTCCTCTTTCAAATGAGAACCAATATAAAAAACCTCTTGATGATGATGTCCGAAGATATTTGAGGAGGAGGAAGTTTTTCTTCACATGCCAAGAATCTTGGGCACCTAGACATAAATGTGCAGCAGGAAAGGCACACTACATATAGGTCTTCTCAGATGATGAAAAGGAACAAGAAGAAGAACAAGAGAGGGGTCACAGTACTACAATCGCAGGAGATGGTCCACCACCACCAGGTGGTGAGGATGGGGAAATTTCTCTAATTAGAGGGACTCTTGCATCATTAAGAGTGGTACCCAAATATCATGAAACTTCCACACAAGAAACAGAGTTGGATTTGCATAGTGGAAGCAGGGACATGATAGTCCCATCTATTATGCATATGAGATTGGTCCATGAGACATCACTATCTTGTGGAAAGCCACCTGGGAGGCCACCTAATCCAAATTTGGTGAGGCATGTCTCACATCATGATGCATCATTCATAGATCCAGGAGGAATGGGAGCATTAAGAGGCCATGATACAGCGATGAGAGTCTTGGGTAGACTCAAGGAGGAGGGATACATTCTCCCAACATCATCATTATCCACTCTCATTTCAAATTTTGCGTTGTGGGAGGAGAAGCATGGGAAGGATAGCAACCTTCCAACATATACCTTTGGAATGGGAGATGTCAAGGAGAAGGATAGCCATATGACAAATGTTCTTTGTGATAGATCATCAGTGTTGTCACTATGGAAGATTGATCCATATTGGAAATACCAACTGTTGGTGGATTATTCAAAGGATCTTTTCACATGCATGATACTTGATTACCAGCTACATGAAGAGGGCTATTCAGTCCAATATGAATTCATCTATTATCATGGTAGGATATTCTTATCTAAAGCCTCCAATCTCAAGGAGAAGTTGCTACAAAGAGCAAATGAATAATTCATTTTCAACCATACTTATTCCATGACAGCCTACAACAGCATCATGGAGAGATACACTTGGGAAGGCTTTGAAGAGGAACTATATCAGAATTTTCAAAGATGCATGAACCATGTGGAGTTGGAAGAGAGACATAACTCAATGAAGGAATCATCACAACCACCTCTTTCCTCTTTTGGAATGAGAGGGGATCTATCTATGGACCACTCCATTTGTATGAGCAGAAATTTTGGTAAGGAATATGCTTTTATACATAATTTTCATTTAATTATTACTTTCGTTCATTTACCATGTGTATGCAGGCCATTGCTCCAAGGAAGATCATTCTCCCATATAAACTTCATGGCCAACTTTGGGCCATAAACATTTATGAACATGGCCACTCCCTAGGAGGATATAGGGAGATGTTGTATCATTGTGGGTGCACTCCAAAGGCACCAAACATATCTCACATATTTATCCATTGTGAGAATACTTGGGCAGCAAGTAAGTGGTGGTAAAAACACTTACCATCTCACTATCTGATGTATTCAGGAGATTTACTGCGCTGGTTCCGTATGTGGGGCTATGACCCACATCCATTTTTGCATATTTTTGTTTGTATGTATTTAATTTTGATCCCATACATTGATGATGTACTTATTCTTTTTATGGGAATGATTGGAGGGAGGATGGGAGGATTATATGTGCCCTATGGGAGATAGATTCTTCATGTTCATTATGCTACATGTTTCAGGGAGAACATTGGGCAAACCATGTTTGTTTCATTGGATCTATTGCTTCCTTGTGGGATGAATCATTTGCATCTCATAAGAACTTTGGAGGATAATTTCATGGAGGGATGGATTGGGAGACACTTAGCTTATGAGGGAAGCTTATCACATGATATTGTCACCAATGGTGGAGGAGATGAGTTGCAGAACTCACCTTGTTAGTTGCTTGAGGACAAGCAACAATTGGGAAGGGAGGACTATAATATTTCCACTTAACCATGAGCTAGTTGGAATATTAAATTTTTCTTTTTCTTTATGTTTAATGAATAAGAGGACAATGTAGGTCCATAAGTCTCCTTAATAATGAGTAAATCAATGCAAATGTAAAAGGAAAACATCTTGGCAGCTTAATTAAGCACCCCTAGGTGTGAAAAGGGGCTAAAACATCTTAATTGGGTCAAATTTGACCAAATCAACAACGTTGTCATGGAGGAGTGGTAATCAATGAGGGACAACACAGTTATAGATGGAAACACCTTACATGGAAGTAGGGTCATAAATGAATGGGGCTTAGGGTTTGGAAGCTCATATCTTATAAAAGGAAGATGATGGCAGCCATATTCATTATGTATTGATATATGATATTTCTAAATATATGGTTTGTTTAGACATATAGCTTTCTTTGGCTGTTTAGCTAAGATTGTAAGTATTGTTTAGCATTGGGTGTTCCTGATCGAGAATCCCACCTCTTCCATGAAGAATCTCTTGGAGGAGTCTTGTACTTCACTTCCACTATTAGGCATTTTTCCAAGCTTCATCTTACATCTACAGTGCAGATCCTGTTGAGGGTTGAGTTGTTTTACAGGTTGCAGCAGTGGAGACCATCTTTGGGTCACTTCAGTGCTTATTTTCAGTGGATAAGGGTTCCTTTCCATTGGAAGGACAGTAAGGAAGGCCCTTGTGCTTATTTTCATATCTTGGCATCAGGCCATATATTTATTTTCCCCTACAACGCAGTTTCTTTCCAGATCTGCGTTATTTTGAGGGAGGAGTTGTTGGGTGGTTTCAGTACACCATTTGGAGAGGAGGTTTGCTAGTGAAGGGGAGCTTCCTTCATCTAGGAGATATATTGGAGGAGGTTGCATTATTTCTTATATCAGATCAGCCACACTTTCCAGATCTATATGTTTCAGTGGATCTTCAGCCCTAGGGCTTAGATTCCCATCTTGTACATGGTGTTTTTCTGAAAACCCTTGAGGGGTTCTTTATTGGAGATTGCATAGTGCCTAGATCTGTATTAGATCTATATTTTGAGGCATATATCATCCCATGTTATTTTTTATCTTCGTTTATTGTAGCAGTGCCTTTTAAACAGCGTTGTAGCAACCTTCCAACATTTTGATATATAGTAGCAGCACCTCTTTTGAGGGTTTTGTCCATTGGAGGCTTGTTCTATCTTATTGTACATCTTATGGCCCATTTCTTAAGCATATTTTTCTATTTTTATTATGATTAGAAGGTATCCATATTGGTCTCTTGATTTTATGTAATGTTTTACACTGTTATTCCATGGTTTTGCACTATATTCCTACTTTTCCCATTTGGGAATATTACATATTGATATGTCCTTCTATCTTGAGAGTTTGAGGACTAGTAATTCCTGCCAATGCATTATAGGATATGATAGGACTCATTTATTCTTTCTCTAGGGTTTTTTCTTGGTGTATATCCTCTTCTTTTGAAGTTTCTTGTTCATTTTATTCCTCCTCTTTACAGTCTATGTAAAATAATTTCTTCTCAACACACTTATGATCTTTAGTGTATTTTCTATCACAACTATAGCAAAGCCCTTTTGCTCTTTTTTCTTCCGATTTTTGTGGTGTCAACCTTGTAGGTTGTGGGATTCTGGGAGTAGCAACACTTCCATATTTATAGATGTGAGTGGTAGGCTTCCTTGTCGCAATAATTTTACTTTCAATTTTTCTTGTCAACCTGAATGTCTTCTCCAATGAATCAAGGTCCCAAAGGAGAATCTCATGTTGGATGTTATCCTTTAAAGTCTCTATGAAGAAGTCAATCATGTGTTCCTCTGGAATATTAGTTACCCTTATATTCAATTTTTGGAAGTCCTCGATGTGCTCCACCATTGTACCCTTTTTCTTTTAGATTTATCAATTAGCTAAAGAAGGAGTTTCTCTTTGTATCCTCATAATGTGATATCATTTCCTCCGTAAAAATCGACCAAGTGAAACAAAAATTGCGAGAGAAAAGCCATCGATACCATACAAATGTATTTTGTTCTAAATGTATAGTTGCAATGTGTACCTTTTGTGTGTTTTTCTAATTATGGAGATCAAAATATTACTCCATATGTAGTATCCATGTTACGGGATCCTTGCCATCAAACTTACTCATATCCATATTTGGAATATATTGGTGGGTCTTACATCCAACATTAGAGTTTATGAAATCATTATTAACATTTATTTTGTTCTCATCATGACTTTCCTGTACTACCTTTTTGCCATTAGGAATCATTTCTTGCATCAACTATGTCAAACCTTCCTTCAAACCTTCCATGTCTGCTTTTAGATCATTCTTCTTGTCTTCCATGTTAGCTTCCATGTCATCCATCTTAGCTTCCATGCTATTCTTCAAACCATCCATCTTAGCTTCCACACCTTTCTTCAAACCATCCATATTAGCTTCCACGTCTTTTTTCAAACCATCCATATTAACTTCCATGCCTTTCTTTGAAACTTCCATTTCATTTTTTCTTGCTCTTTGCGAGAGTGAAATTTGATGTACTTTCTCTTGTAATTTTGATATATCATGTTTCACTTCTTTCTCTTCATGAGCCATAGTAGAGCCTTATGAGGGCTTAATGGGTGTTGAGTTCTTTTTAGGGGGAATTTTAGAACCCAAGACTGATATATATGGTTCAATATGCCCTTGGAATCACTTCAAATTGATTTTTCAAACAATACTTAATCAATTTGAAAAAAACAAATGCACACATTTTTCTTTCTTTTGAGGAGCTTGATATTCAAACTAAATTATCTCTAGGCTTTAGGATCTTCAATATCTTAAATTAGGTCTTGTAGTATCCCTTTGAATCTTCTTTCGAATGCCATAGTTCTGACCTAATTTTGATTCTTCAAGACAAATTTATGCCTAATCTCCCACAATGACCTAATTATGGACTAGTTTAGTAGAGCGAACTTGTACGGCGTGCCACATGTCATTGTTTCATCCTTCGGCTCTGAAATTGATACACAGGAAACTAAAATCCATTTTCTTTCGGCCAATTTTTACAGAATTCCAATCTGATGCTCATAAAGAGCGTTATGATTATTTTCCCAAGGTCACCTGTTTTAGATGAAATTTGGGAGCCTGCAAAAACCCTAACTTCCAAAGATCATATCTCCGAAAATATTGTGAACCAGGATCTAAAATTTTTACACCACGTTTCTCAGGATTTATTCAAAATGGGTTTCTTTTTTAGCGTCTAAACCTTTGTAGAAAAAAAAATTATAGCGAAAATTCCATGATGACATTTTTGAAGCAGCGAAACCCTAGAATCCAAAGCTCTGATACCAAATGTTATGAAACTAGCTCCAACATAGAAGAAAAGAGATCAAAACCTTAGAAATAAGCCACTACGAGGGGAAACCTCCTTTACATTACCTAAATTAACAATTATTGGATGATCAAATGAAAAAACCTCATTTCTATATATAGGAGTCTATTGAGTCACAATATAATCCTAGCCGGCCTAACAATAATAATGTAAGGGCACAATAATAACAATATGGGGGTTATATTTGTACAACAATAACAATAAGGAGGTTGCACTAACAACAATAAGGGACTACACTAGTAATATGGGTACCTATTAGAAGTTCATGCTATGAGGTGACATAGAATTAATTTAAAAGTGTGTTAAATATATGGGTGGTCCATTATAAGAACAACCATCAAATTGGTTCAATATTTCTCCTCAATGTTGTTGCAATGATGTAGAGCATTATTATGTTATGTCATATATTTGACAACATTATATGATGTGTGTTATTATGAATTTCCATGGGAATTCCATAACGAGATATAAATCATTATATGTGGAGATATACTTTACGGTATTCGCATATACTCAATATTCTAGCATTGATATATTCATATATAATGGTAGCATTGATATATTAATGTATAATATCAGCATAAATTTTGTATAATTTTCAAAGTTTATGTGTGTGTGGAAGCATTATGATATCGTCGTCAGATTATGGAGATACTCTTTTAGCTTTATGGTATCAATATTATCGCATGGTTATTATCCTACCCTAGGTGACCCCCTCCATTCATTTTTATAGCATGGTATCACATGGTTATTATAGATATTATCACTTAGCTATTATCATATGGTATTGTTACAATATTGTTATTATTGTTAACATATATCATATGGTTATTATCATTAACATTAACATATGTTTGGAACACTACTTTAAATATGGATATGTTTAAAATAGTGACGTTGTCGATCACATCTCATGCTTCATTGTTACCAACATTATTTTCAACAATTGGTGTCAAGAAGCAAGCTAGCAATTTGAATAGAGACAAGGGGTGGAAGATTAGTAGTAGTTGGATTTCAGCCATTTTTACTTATTATTATTATTATTTTGTCTTCTCATATTAGTCAACTACCTCCTATTATTCATTTTCTTATTGATTTGATTTTACTTCATCTTAATCCCTTTTTATTATTTTCCATTTTTTTCATTCTTCCTCTTTTTTAATTTTTATTCCTTTCTTCCTTTATGTGATAATTTATTTTTGTTCTAAGGTTATATTATTTCCTTTAATTTTATTAACTATATCATTATTATTATTTGTATTATTAATAATTTTCTTATTTTTGTTACTTTCCTTATTTTAACTCTCTTAACTTTTATTTTTTTATTTATTTTCATTTTAATTAAATTATTATTTACTTGACTCTACTATTTTTTTTTACTCTATTTTAATTAATTAAATTAATTAATTAATTATTTAATTAATTTGGTTAATTTATATATTTTCCTTCCCCTATAATTATGGCTTATTTCGTGGAATTCTCTTTAATTTTTCACTTCAATAATTATTTATACTTAATTTCATTTTATTATTATTTAGTGTTATACTTTTCTTTTCTTTTTATGTTTTTATGTCTTATTAAATTTGACTCTCTAGAATTTATTAAATTATTATTTTATTGCTTTTCACTAATACGTGTTGAATTTCTAACATTCATTTTCATTATTCTCTGAAGCATCTCCACATTATGTATTATGTGTTAGATCAGACATTCATCCTTCTCATGATAAGCAACCATGGTTTAGGGTTCGAAACATTGACCCCTAAAACGTGATGTGATTAATTCACAGGATTTATCATTCATAATTATGGTGCTAGAAATGAATACATTATTAACAGAGTGATGTATTGGTTATATTGGCCTTACATATGACTTCTTAGTTTGGCATTGATATATATCATTAATACATGCAAATAATATATTGGATACATAATAATACATGTGAATAAAATGAGGCTAGCATAGGATTGTTAAAAAATGTCAAAACCCAAAAATACCTATTGCATTCTAGTGAAGCCTATCTTCTATTTTATTTTATTGGCTGAAATATTGTTATATTTGAGGAGGAGAATTCTTTTTGGGTGATGGGAAATTTGATATTAAATTATATATGCATTGAATATGCCTTAAAAGTGCTTTGATATAGGCGTTGATATATGATTCGATATATGCCTTGATGGTGCCTTGATATATACATTTATATATGCTTTAAAAATTCTTTAATATATGCCATGATGGTTTCTTGATATATGCATTGATATATTCTTTGATGGTACATTGAATATACTTTGATACTGAATTGTAAATATATGGTGTATATATTTTGATGATTGTTACGTTATTCAATTTATATTGGATTATTATATAGTGTATTAGATTATGAACATAACCAATATTTAGTTAATGGTTTATTATAGAAATTTTGAGGTTAAAATGGGCCTCCTAAGGAATATTATAAAATATTAGTGGAAATAAAAAAATAAGGCTATGTTACCTCATCAAGTTTTGGAGGGAAAAAGGAAAAAAACTATTTTTTCAACTTGTATTTTCAACTTATCTCCTTATGATTTTACTCAAATTTTAAGTGGGAGAACTCATTGGATGCATAATTTAATTTTTCATCCAAGGAGTACCCATGTTGCATACTTTTGATGGATCTTGCTACCTAAAAAATGTAAAATACATGAAAAAATGTCATTGCAATCATTTTTTTCATGTATTTCACATTTTCACGTAGTAGAGTCCATCAAAAGTATGCAGCATGGGTACTCCTTCGATGAAAAAATAAATTTTTCATCCAACGAGTGATCCCTCTTGAAATTTTAGTAAAATCATTGGGAGATACGTTGAAAATGCGAGTTGAAAAAGTTGTTTTTTTATTTTTATATTTTTACCTTTTTACTCCAAAATTTTTGAATCATCCCCAATGGTTAACATCATCATATTGAATCTTATTGGTTCTTATAAAGCTTATTTTTGTTGTACATTTTTGTTTTGAGGCCCATTTTTTACCTTAAAATCTATCTTGCGGAACTTCTTGTGATAGCACTCAACATACGGTGTAGACATATACAACATTTCAACCATTTCCTGTGAACTGGTGGAAATCGACATAAAGCTTTTGAGTTTGTGGTTTGATGGTGCTTGAGAATAGAAATTAATAACACTCAATGAGATCAAATTGATACAACAATATCTTCATTCTTTGATACATTTTTCTCCTATGAATAATTTAAGACTACTTTAGGATCTTAATCTCGATCTTGAGTTCAATTCTTAGCGACAAATTGTGACCTACACACACTAAGTTTATGACTTGGACTTTCTCTTTTGAAAAGGATAGTTCTACAATTCAATGGGCACAGAAATGAGGGTTATTTGAACCATTCGAATGGATTGGATGTTGGCATACTATCCATCCATTATCCATACCAGGTTGTGCCAAGATATATCTTCCTTCTTCATGAAACGTATTTTTTGTGTTTGGTTGTAACTATTTTTTTTCGTTCTAATCATAATAACTCTTTTATTTTAATGACCTCTCATGATAGTATTCATGCTTACTATTATTTATCAGAACTTTGTTCTCATCCACGGTTGGTTCACTTTACAGCTCAAACATGCACCAACCACAAGTATTATATATGGGCACACACACTCTCCTTTTTGACAACCAGTCCACATACCCATGTTATCTTCTCTTAGTGCTAGTAACATTGCTCAAATTATTGTTCTTCCCGAACTCATTATCATTGTGCAACATAGTGATCTCAAGCCATAATACCACCTCACATGAATCTCTACGAGATTCTCTTTCATATTTTACAAGCTTCAGGACATATGCATACCTAGTCTAGTCAGATGCTTATTGGTCACCAGCTCTCATACTATTTTTTGTCTTCTCTACCTTAGCCTTACATAAATATGCTTTTACAACAAGGTTTTAATGAGGATCTCCTAAAATTAGGTGTACAAGGTTTGTATTCGGTCTTAGGTGTATGCGTTGATTCCTTGTGCTTTAAGCTTGATTAATTATCGAGACTCTACTTCTCCCATGTGTGAGTTTCTTTCCATAAGTATTTGTAGCTTTTCAATATAATTGGGAACAAGACAACATATCACATTAATTAATAGTGGAATTTCATGGTGTCCAATAGTTTGTGGTTTCTAGGGTTTTGGATTCCTAGCAAATATCATGTGGGGACAATATGTGAAAAATTTCACAACATTTGCATCATAAATTAAATAGTATATGGTGTGAAACTAAATGATAATCATCCTTACTAGTTTGATGGAACAATAAATCAAAACTTGAACACTGCACCAATTTTTTTTCAAATAATACCAGGGTTTGGTATCATAAGTGTGGGTTGTGTATAGGTATTTATAGTAGCATTACTACCATTGTTCTAAACATTTACATAGGAAGTTTCACCTTTAAATCGGAGTGGCACAAATTGAAACAATACTTGGAAACAAAGGAATTTGAAACTTTGAAAGACATATTGATTTTAAGTCCTTTAATATATAGTAATTTTGTTTCAAGAGTCTGGATAAAATATCTTTCTTGAATTCATGACATTCTATTTCTAATGAACTTATATTTATATATAGTACATGGTTTGTAAAGGGGTCTAAGCCATGTTCTTCTTTTGGATGGATTGAGTAGGCCCTTTCAGTTATGTTAACCATTATTACATGTGTTTGTATTTATGTTATTTATGTTTAGAAGGATGATAGGCATATTACAGATGCACATGTGTTGTGTCCCTTCATTTTCCATGGATTTCAGTGCTAGTCTTGGATGAATTTTATTGGCTTGTATTCTCCATAAGAAGATAGGTTGATATATTATGCTCCAACCTTCAAGTGAAAAGGATTTTTTTTTTATAGGGAGACTTTACACAGTCATAAACTTATTTCCATTGATGTCAAAGGGGATGTAAGAAAAGGAATCGAAGTAGAGGTATGGATGATAATTTTCTTTTTATAAGAAAAGGGAGGAAGACCATAGTGTTGCCATCAATTCCAAAAGGGGAGATTGTTTGCATTGTTGTTATTGATGGAAAATGAGCAAAAAAAGAGTAGCAACAAATATGCCATTTTAGGTGTTGTTGAGCTAGAGTTTATTGATATACAATGATTAGCTTGTTATGCTTGATGGTTTGGGTATGCTTGTTGTTGTTAATAATGGATGCATATTTGATGAGGTTTTGTGATTCTTGTGAGAAGCAGGGGAAAACAGAGAATGTTATAGATATTATTATGTAACAAAGTAGTAGTAAGATATATATAAAAAAGATCAATTTAATGTGAAGATGTTATGCTGTGAAGGAGTTGTGATTCTTATTATTGAACTACTTACATATTATTATGTTGTTATCTTACTATATTATTGATCACTGTTATGAATGATGCACAAGGTATGTATGGGGTTTGTGGTTCTTGATGCTTGTGATGCTTGATAGAAGTGTGGAAGAGATACTTTTATGGAAAAGGAGAAACAAGCTATGTTAGATACAGTTGAGTTAATGACTTGGTTGTTATGGTTTCAAAGCAGCTTTGTATGCTTGTTTTGTTTGGGTGAAAGGTATGCTAGATATTTTAGAACTATCGACAATATAAAAAAGGATCGAAAATTGTTATTGTTGCAAAGAAGCTTGGTATGCTTGGTATTCTTGTTGTGTTTCATTGTAATATGTGATAGATATGCTAGAACTATAGATATTAGAAAAGAGGAGAAACGAAGTATCATGGAGTATCATGGTACAGTTTGTGTATGCATAGTTGTGTGAAGAGGAGCATTAAGTTATGCTTATGTTGGTGCATTGATTATGGAAATGTAGTTGCATATATTAAGTTGGTTTGTTATCAGATATTTTTGTGATGCAAGGAAAAGGCAAAGGTATAAGGAAAAGACAAAGGAAAAAGCATGAATATTGTTGTTATTATTTTGATGTGTAATGTTATAATTATCAATATATTTCTAATGTATGTTGCAAAGGTTATTGCTTCTATGCTTGCCGGTTTAGTCATTACATGTGGATGAAAATAATATTTAGTGAAGCATTTATTTTATTTTTATATTCAAAATCTTAGAAGATGTAAAAAAGATGAGTGGAATGCAAAGGGACAAGTCTTTTCAATTCATATTTATGTTTCGAATACCAATGCCCATCAAATATTGTTTGTAAAAATGTGTGAGATTGAAAGACTATATGGTTAGAGAATTAGATAATGTGAGAGTAGATTGAGGTGTTATTCATTAATTACCTAGAAGATATATAGAACTAATATGAGGTAGATTAAGAAGAAGTACAGAAATAGATGGAGATATGTGGATTTATAGACCAACTAAACCAACATGTTGTTTCTTGTATGTATCAGGGGATTGTAGTATGCTTTCAAGTTGTATTTTGATAAAAATAGCAAGTTCGATCCTATTGAGGTAGGATCCTCTTGTGGGTTGTAGACTATAGGAAATTGATGGGAGTTGGAGCTTCCTTTCAAGTTGTAGTTGGTAGAAGAATTTAGGTAGAAGCCCCCTCTAGTTTGGAGCCTATATAAAATCAGATGTAATTAGAGAGTAGGAGCTTTCCTTTACATCATAAAAACAAAAAAGTTATAGTTTTCTCCCTTTATGGGTTTCCACTAATATCTGGTGTCCATATGATGATTTTTTGTGTTCATTTTATGTTTTCATAGAAGTTTTTATGCTTTGGTTGACATATTACATATTTTTCATATACTAAATTTTGTTTTATATGGTTTTAAACTTCTCATTGGATAGTTTAGATAGACATTATTAGTATTAAATGTTAACATAAGTGTACAAAAAGATATCACTTTAGCTGCACATGAAAAACAACCCTAACAACAAATATGGTTGTCAAACTTCTTAGATCTTCAATAGAAAGTTGAAACAAATGCAAAATAAACCCATATCTATGCAAATAAAGTAGCTAAACAGCAAAATGAAATAAGAGTTTCTCCAAAATATCCAATGGACAAGACAAGAATTATAAAGAATTTTTTGTATTATGTAACACCTGGGAAGAGAACTGATACAGTCCCCCTCAATGAGATGGGTTCTTGGCTGTCCTCAAACACTTTAGCTTCAGAATTTCTCTCTCAATGGTTGTAGAATACCCAAGACGTGTAGAACTCAAAGGGAGCTCAATAAGCAAAATGAAAATAAAAGTGAATTAAAGATAGACAATGATAAGAGGATTAAAGTCTGACCAAGATAAAATGATCAAAGGTAGGGAATGAATGGAAAACCCTCCTATTTATAACAAAATATTGAGTTATCCTTGATAATGGTGCATAATAAAATGTTATTAACCAAAATCTAGATCTAACTGCTTTCAATATTTTATTATATTTTGTTGGAGGGAAAAGGAATTTAAATTGGTTAAATTCCTTTATTTAGAAACAATAAACAAATAAAATATTTATTTATTATTTCAAGGATGGGATCAATGAATAATTAAACAAATAATGATTTTTATCATTATTCCTAAATTATTTAGTCAAATTTAACAAGGAATATTAATTAAATAATGATTTAATTAATTTTTCCTAGAGAATAATAAGATAAATAATAATTTATCTAATTATTTCTCATTAATTGGGTTTAATATGACTAGGAATATAGTTAAACAGGGGTTTAATTAATTATTCCTAGAGGAAAATAAAATAAATAAAAATTTATTTAATTATTCCTCATGGGGTTTTCTATTTGGACCAGAAATAGCTTAATAAACTATGGTTTATTAAATTATTTCTTAGTGAAAGAAATTTTACTATGGTAAAATTGGTCTTACATGGTGTATTTCAATCCATCTAATTATACATGGTTAGATGACCAAAAATTGGTGTAACTTATTTCCCCCCAATGTGTGATCATTCGGAGCTATTCACATGACCGAAGTACGTTGTATGAACACAATCACTAGACACCAATGGGGAGTCATAGAGAGAGAGAGATACATAGGCGAAGTGAAGTAAGAGAGGATAATAACCCTGAGGGGGCAAGACCAAAAACCGTAAGTCTCCTTTAATGGTTGAGTACCTATATACAATGAGGCAGGGGAGGCATACCTATTCCCACTGAGATAACGAAGTATAAATAATAATGGTTCGCCCAGTAAAATGATAAAGTACATGATATGTTGGCGTAAACATGGGCCAAACAAAAATATAATGGATCTTAGATACTTACTATGCCTGGGACAACAACCAAGACTAAATAAAATAATATCTGAGTAAATGAGATACAATAAAAACCATAGAAGCCCTGATAAACGCGAAAGGGCTCTGAAAATATAAATGAAACGTCTAAGTGATACATGCATGCTAGAGGCACTGCAAGCAGTTGGGGCCGAACCCGTCAAATTTGCAGAGTTGCATCTGAGGCTGTAGAAGAGAATGAAGTCATTCGATCATGTGAGGGGCTACCTGAAGGGCCATCCCCTCATGAGGTCTGAAACATCTCACACATAATTGGGAATCACTGGATCCGAGTCACCAAACAATGATGGAAGCTAGAAAAAAGATACACCTCCATCTATACTTGTCCTCTGGAATGAATGTGTTGATGTCGACAGAAGGAGGTTCGCCATAGGTGAGGAAATCAGGGTCATAAACTAAGGCATGAGGGAATATAATAGAGCAAATGATGGATGGACACCAGGGATGATGATGGAATGGGGGGATACCGAGTAGCAAACGGACGAATTTCCTTTCTAAAGCATTAAAATAATGGATGACCTCGCAGCGACTAACTCAACTCCTGAGGGGATAGGGGGCAGTGGTACTGGAGGCCAAAAATGGCTACACGAGAGAGGGACAAAACATAAATGGATGGAATATTGTGACAGGAGGCAAAAGGGACTCGGGAAAGACTCCATGAATGCGATGATGACTCAACTCGAATGCTCTGTACAAGGGTGACTTGATGATGCTACCACACAGAATCGGCCCAGTGGGGACCATAAAAGCATGAGAAAAAGATGGTTACTCATGACGAAAATCAACACAAGCATCAACAAGTATGAAGGCTAAGCGGTGCCCCAAGTACAAGTGGTGCAAGCACAGAAATTCGATTTTGAGAGGTGACAAAGTGACCCTTCGTGGAAGAAAGGCTTCCAGATGAAGTATAAAATCACCAAAAACAAAATATGCAAGCACCTAAATATATGACAAAAATAAAACATACATATCAATAAGAGATGCTATGGGTAAAATTTCCTTAGGTAGAGTGCATTGCGAGGGTTAGGAAGGGGGTGGCCTTCAAAATCCTCTAGAAGGTATGCCCCTTTGTCCAAGTCCTTACTAACGTTGTAAGGCCCTAATCATAATGAGTCAAACTACCCATGACCAAGGACATCATGAGCCTAGTCATACACTAGAACAAGGTCACCTTCGTGAAAGGTACGAGGGTGGAATTTTCTATCATCTTGAGCTTTGGTGCACTTCTTGGTCACTTCGATGGTTTGTAAGGCAACACGACGGTCTTCAGATGCATGCTCAAGCGTGATAAGTCTTTGTTCTAAAGGTTGAGTGTCAGGGAGAAGTTTGATGACTAAGTGAAGGGAGGGAATTTCACACTTGATTGGTAAGATTGCCTCCTCTCCAAAAACAAGGTGGAAAGGAGTAAACCCAGTGGCAGTTTTAACAGAAGTTCTATAGGCCCACAAAGCAAGGAAGAGCATAAGGTGCCAGTTGGTTTTGTGCCTGTTCACCATTTTTTGAAGCATAGTTTTAAGGATTGTATTGACCGCTTCAACTTTACCATTGCCTTGGGGGTAATAGGACGATGAATATTGGTGCTCAAAGCCCAACAGAGAGGATAGCTCATGCCAAATCTCATCTTAAAAATCTCGGCCATGGTCAAAGACGAATTTTTTTGGAACCCCGAATCGAGCGTTAACATGGTTAAAGAAAAAGAGGCCCGTGGTAGTTGTCGTGTTATTGAATGTTGGCATGGCCTCAGCCCATTTGGTGAAATAGTCAACTGCCACAATGATATACTTGTGTTTACTAGCAGATGGAGGTCGACACTCCATAAAGTCAATGGCTCACTTGCAGAATGGTCCAGCGGACATGACAGGATAGAGAGGAGTAGGAGGAGCTCATGCCTTTGTGATTAGGAGCTCAGTACTTAGCTAAAAAATGAAAGTTTCATAAATGATTTATACCTAAATGACCGGATAGAGCTCATCACCAAGATTCCAACTCAACTCGTTTCATTAAAATTTGAGTTCGTATGAGTGAGTTATGGTCTACTGTTCGTTTTCCCAAAGAGGTAAAAATTATGCAGAATAGTGACAAACTGATGACTTGGAAGTCCAGTCAAAACCTCAGGAATATTTAGGGAATATTCTCTAGTTTTTCAACCAATGAAACTATGATAAATCTCATCACCAAATTCGCTAATGTTGCTTGGGAAGTTGAATTTGTCTCCTATTTCCTAAGTTTGGAATTATTATTATGGTAGCTTATTTTTATATGGTGGAATTTATAGACCAATGGGGAAGGACCACATGTCGCAACCCGAGGCTTCCATGTGCCCCCCCCCCCCATGGCAAGGGTAGTTGGCATGAAATTTTATTTCAAGGTCGAATGTGAACATATAACATCTATTTCCAAAGTCTGACACCAATGTTGAATGGGAAATACAATGTATATATATATATATATATATATATATATTTCACAATATATTATTAACCAGATTTTTTTAATAATATGGTTTAGAGCCTTTACATATTTCTAAAAAAATTATGTAGTCGAGTTCAGGGTTAAACCCACGACCATCCGCATCGCAACCCACTGCCTTACCACCTTGCCTACTACCATGATCCTTAACCACTAAGGATCTCACATTTATTTGAAGTTTGTTGGCGGCACATATGGGGGTTCAAAGGGGGCTAGCCCCCTCCCACACAACTGCGTGTGAAGACCAATGGCCAAAAAAATTACGGCAAGAATTTTAGGCGGATATTTAAATGTGATTAAGCCGTATATTAATACCATAATACATGGTTAACCCACGATAACCCGAGATTAACAGATAAGTACACGTTAGCACTAAACGCACTTAACTCCACTTAAACACAGGCTTATCTTAACTTAATCACATACTTATATTGGCGGCACCTTTGGCAAACCCACCAGATTTGGCAGGCTTCCACATTTAATAGAGTTAACTGGCGGACTCCAGATTTAGCGGAGAAAAACTAGTAAAATTTGGCTTTTCCATAACTCAAGCAATTGTTGACCAATTTTGGCTCAAAAAGAGTCATTCTTAGTATATTTTGATGTTTTGGAGCCATTGGAGTAAGTTGCAGAGAAAACAGGAGACTGTAAATATAACTTTTTCATAATTGAAGCTAATACAAAGGCCCACACTTTGAAGTTAGACCAAGGAGATGTAGCCCGGGAGGGGTGAAATCCTTCATCAAAAACTTGTGTATTTGTCTTTGTTATTTGTTCTTTTTGTGTTTTATTATGTTATTGTTCAGCATTGAGTTTCCATGCTTTTAATTTCATAAAATACAGTTAGTATCATCAATTTTAATAAATTTTCACTCATAAACACTTGTATAAACCCTTATATGATAAGAAAACCAAATAAATTTCATGTTAATTATGAAAATTATATTAGCACAGAATTAAATAACAATCAATTTCAGATCACGTTGGGGTGAAAAGTTGGAAGTTCGAATAGCGTTTTACTGCTTCAATGCAATCACCAAAGAGATAAGGCCAAAAATACCCAGCGCGCATGAATTTTTGGGCAGTGGCCAAACCAGAGAGGTGGCCACCACAAGCATTTTTATGGCAGCCATTGAGGACTTTCTCAGCTTCAGCGTGTGTGAGACAACGACGGAGGATAGAATCAACACCATGATGACAGAGATCATCAGCAATGAGAAGATAGCGAGGGACCTGGTGTCATATACATCGTCGTGCATCACGATAAAGATGGGGAGCGAACTTTTGGGTTCATATATAGGTAAGGATGTCTCCATACCAAGATTCATCCAAAGTAATGGCGAACAAATGTTCATCAGGTAAATCATCCTTAACCGATAGATCTTGCGTACCAGTAGGAAATTCAGAAATGAGTTTAGCAAGGACTCTCTTGGGTGTGAAATTTTTGAGATCAAATTCCTGAAGGATAATGACCCAACAGGCATACATCCCTTTGATGATTCGTATACTCAATAGAAATTCCATAGGGTTGGAATTAGTCATGACCTTGGTGGAACGCGTAATGATATAATGACGAAGTTTCTGGACCGAGAACATGACGGCCAGTGCCAACTTCTCTTCATGCGAGTAGGACACAAGGGGACCTACAATCTTCTTACTGACATAATATATAACATGCTCATTTCCGGTTTCATCTTCCTGGATAAGGACCCCAGCAACCAAGTGGGTGGAAGTTGAGATTTACAAGATTAAATCCCTTTCAAAGTTAGGAGGAATAATCAATGGAGCGGAAGTGAGAGCATGTTTCAAGGCGTCAAAATAATTTTAAGCATGGTCATCCCAAACGAATGGAATGGTAGAGCGAAGGAGTCTTAGAAACCCATGCACGGTGGTGGTATAGTCAGGGACGAACCGACGAAGAAATTTGGCTTTGCCCTGGAGGCTTTGTAACTAGCGCAAGGTACGAGGAATGGGGAGTTCAAGAATGGATTGAACTTTAAGAGGATCAAGCGCAATACCATATTTGGACACGATGAAGCCCAAGAGACGACTGGAAGGGACAAAAAAGACACATTTCAATGGGTTGAGGCGAATATTATACTTGCGACATCGAAGGAAAATGGTACGCAAATCATGGAGGTGTTACGCCCTCCGCCTAAAACAAGAAGTGAGGTCGTCGAGGTAGGCAAAGATAATATGAGCCAGGTCATGGAAAAAGTATAACATGGCCCACTGAAATGTGGCTCTGGCATTCTTTAGGCTACATAGCATGACTTTATAAGATAAAGCTCCCCACGGACTAATGAATGCAGTATTTAATTGATCAACATCGCGAATAAGTATCTGGTTTTATCTGAAGAAACCATCCATAAAGGATAGAACCTTGTGCCCCGCACACACATCTATGATTTGGTCAATGAACTGTGTGGGGAAATTTTCTTTGGGATAATTTTTTTGAAGCCATGAAATTCAATGCAGATACGGATGGATTCTTGTTTCTTGAGAATAGGAACTGGGTTAGAGACTCAAGTGGTGTATTCAATGGGATAGAAAAAACCATCCTGCTTGAGCTTGTCAATTTCAGCTTTGATAGCCTCATGCCTGGAAGGATTAATAGGTCTCAACTTTTTATGGACAGGATTGGCATCAGGCCATGTATCGATATGGTGTTCGACAATGGCAGGATCAAGTCTGGGCATCTCTGAATAGGACTAGGCAAAAACATCATGGAAATCTTTGAATAGCTTAGTGTAAGCCTCAATTTATTTTGGGGTGCAATTTTCCCCTAAGGCGATGTTTTCTTCTATCCCTCATTTATCATAAATGTTGATTTTAATGGTAGGAAAGATATTGGCCATATTTCTTTCTTCAAAAGCATCGGGTGCAGGAATGGGATTTCTAAACCAATCGACCTCATTGGAGATAAAGTCTTTAGACTCCACATCATAGTGGTCAAGGGACTTCTGCGGAAGAAAGTATGTATAGTGGTGCATATAATCCCAAGGAAAGTCAAGGGTGTTCATTGCTTTCATAATGTCTTCATTAGAGTGGAATATGGAGGGACTGGCAGAAGAAAGACCACATGACATGGCAGGGCTACCTAACGCATCATCATGAGATATATGGTTCACATACACATCACAATGGAGGGTAGACAAAGAGCTATTAGATGAAACATCTATCGATGTTGAGCCCAAGGTAATCGCCTAAGGAGGTTCAGTGGAAGCATAAGGGAATGCCCCAGAGGGGTTTTCCACCAAGGATCTCATGGATGATGACAGATAGAGGATGGTGGCCATAGATTCTATCATCTCGTGATCAGGAGTTCATGAATTTTGCTCAAAATTTAAGTTCTTGAAACTGTACCGAACCTGATCGACCGGGTAGATCTCATTGTTTTTATTCTAGCGATGTGAACGGTTCGAAAAATCTATGTCATGTGAGGGAGATATCGCGTTTTGATCAATTTCTCAAACAACTAAAATTGTGATAGGTTTGACTAGGATGCCCAATCAGCATGCAGGTGTACAGTCAGCAAAAATGGGAATATTCCTAAGAATATTATGTTTTCCAAGCCAATGATATTTCGTCAAGTGATGCATTTTGATTTGTCGATGTGGTTGTATGTTTTATTTTGGGCCAATGGATGGGTGACATGTGGCCAACCCTGAGGCTACCATGTGTCCTCTGTACGGTTTACCAAAAAAAATTTAGGTCCAAGGGGTTCCACCTCATGACCTCTGGCGCGTGCATAAAGCTCTCCACCGCTTAGGCTACCACATGTTTCTTACCCCTTAGGGGCACCAAAACTATATATGTTTTAAAAAATATGCATTTGGGGGGGTGGGGGGTGGGACCACCAGCGGTCCCAACCCGTCGGCGGCCCCAATTGTTGTGTTCACATGTCAAAAATCAAACCGCAACAATAAGTTTAACATTGACCGCAAACCTTAAACAGTGACCCCAGCACTTAACACATGGAGGAGTTTAATGCAGAGGTTACGCCAGCAGTTTGGATAAACCCAGGTGTTAACTCTAACACAACCACGATTCGTGGACGATTGCGCTCCATTTTAATGTTACCCCAGGGTTTCAGGGGGTTGTCATGTGTCCACCCCCTCCCCTTAACCATAAAAATTTATGTTACGGTTAGTAGACTAGCGGACAATTTAGTGCGCCCACTAAATTTCAGAAAAAATGACAAATTTTACTATAGTTATGTGCAGTTCTCCAGTTTTAGTGGAGGTTTTGTAGGAGTGATTGGGAAAAAGGCTACATTAGGGGAATTTTGAGGTCTAAAATGGGCTCCTAAGGAAATAATAAAATAATAGTTAAACTAATAAAATAATATTTATGAATTTTCAATTCACTTTTTGCATCAAAATCCATGTAACCATGGTTAAATTCAATTCAAAAGTTGTACCAAAATAAAATTAATAAAAAAATTGTATTGATGTGACTATAAATAAGAATAAGCTTTTTAAGAAAAAGCCATTATCATTGAACAACTAATGCATTTGTCCTTTGTACTTAAATAACTTAAAATAAAATATAAATATAAATTCATAAATTCTTAATTACATAATATATTATTAATTAAAATTTATATAGTTTAAATTATATAATAACATGTAATTAATATATTATATATAACATGTACGGATATTCATTGTTTCTTTCAAAAAATATGAAATGAAAATAATAATAATTTATTCAAAAAGTATGAAATGGCATTTATTATGAGTACTTTTCTTTATGACCTTAAAAGTACTTACAGCACTACCATGGATATGCATTGTTTCTTTCAAAAAATATGCAATGAATATAATAATATTTTATTCAGAAAGTATGAAATGACATTTATTATGAGTACTTTACTTTATGACTTTAATAGTATGTAGAGCACTACCATGGTTAACCATGCGTTTTTATCCACTATTGAAAATGTGACAAGTAAGTACATTAAACTCAAGCAATGCCACCTCAACCATTAGGGATGATGTCATCCCCTAAAATGTGATTTGTTATCATAAAGTGAATTTTGATTGTACATTTACCTTGAAAGGCCCATTTTAGACCTCAAAATTCCCCTAATGGGAGGGTCAATTTTCGACCAATTTGGGTGAAAGAAGAATCTACCTAGACTAATTGGATCATTCCAGAGCCATTGTGCAGAAAAAATAGCCATTGGAGAATTGTAAACACATGTATTTGCAAAATTTTGAGCATAATGAAAGATGGACATGCCATTGGGAGTTGGACCAACACATGTAGCCCAGGAGGGGTGAACTGTTTCATCATGTATACTGTGTAAATATTATGTGTGGTTTTATTTCTCTATTATACACTATTGTTTAGTGTTATTTAGGCTTAATTTCATGCTTATAATTCACAATTTCATCTATGTTTCATGGTTAAATTCCTCAATCCTTAAGCAAAAAAATGGAGACAAATATGTACATGTTTTGTAACTGAAAAGACACTTAGCATAGAAAACTAATACAGTCCTTTCAAATTAGGTTGGTATCAAAGTTAGATTTTATTCTCTGGTGTTGTTGTGTGCAAATATTTTTTTAAATGTTTGCAAGTTTCACATGCTTACTAGGCTCAAGATCAAGAGAGGAGAAGGCAATTGGTGGAAGCAAGAGGGTCTCAAAGTGAGCCACAAAAAAGGAGGGCAACATTGCCACATTCTCCACCCCCTGGTTCACCTCCTAAAGAAGCAGAAGCAACATTAAGCATGCCTCCAGAGGAAGGAGAAATCCATGAAGAAATGGATCCCAAAGAGGAAGAAATATTGCTCAGGAAAGCATTCCTTGACATGACTGAGATGGTGAGAATCCTTTATCAAGAAAGGAATGAGAAACTATAAGGAGAAGGATCCAAACTTCACAAGGAAGGACAGGGATCATCAGGAGGTCAAAATGATGAAAATAAATCAAAGAAGGGAAATGGAGGAAATGGAGGCAGTGGAAAGTCACCATCCTCACCCTCATCATCATCATCCTCTACTTCATTTTTAGTACATCATCCACACAAGTCAAAGAACACTGGTAAAATTTCTTTTCTAAAACTTGATTTTAAGTTTGAATTTCCAACGTTTAATGGTGAAGTCAATGAAAAAAGCTTGATAATCGGATTAGGCAATTAGAGGTCTATTTGAGAATCTAGAACCTTCAAGATGATGATACCAAAATCCAATTAACTTCTTTGATAATGGAAGGTGCGACACTTGTTTGGCGGGAAGCCAAGACAAAAGAGGAGATCAAGAAGCATGGTAATATTATCCTATCATGGACTAATTTCATTGCTGCAATAAAACAACAATTTTATCCATTAGCTCATATGAAAAAATCCATAATGAACTGGCAAATTTTTAGACAATTGAAAGGAAATAATGTGAAAGAATACACCCAAGAATTTAGGAGAAGATCTCTCTTATTAGGGGTATATTTGCAGAGCCAATATACTTTGCTCAAGTACATAGGAGGCTTACATAGCTACCTAAAACATACTATTCTCATGTTTAACCCTACAAGTATAGATGAAGTTTTTGTTCAGGCCACACATCTAGAAGCTAAAGGGAAAAACATTTCTAATGAGGGTAGGAAGAAACCTTTTAAGGGGAAAAACAAAGATAATACCTCAAAAGGTAAGGGAAAAAAGAATGCATTTGTTAAGAAAGAGGGAGAAAAATTGGTCTGTAAACATTGTTCAAAGGAAGTCCATGATGAAAATCATTGTTGGAAATTACATCCTGAAAAGAGGCCCAAAAATCTAAACAGCAAAGGGAAATTGAAAACTACAACTACAACTCAACATGATTTAGGAGAGGATTCAGGTGATGAATCTAAAATTACAGCCATGGGATTGAAAAACATGAAGGGGAAATAAATTGAAACTAAACCCAGTACTAGTACATCAAATTGTCACATACAAGCTCCAAATGAAGAAGAGAGAATTGAACTATTTCATTTGAGGGTCATATCCAAGCATACCAAGATTGACACATTGTTTGATAGTGGGTCACAAGAAAACTTAATCTCTGAAGACTTGGTCAAGAAACTTAATCTTGAGACCGTACCACATCCAAAACCATATCCACTTGGTTGGATTTGTAAGGATACAAATTTACAAGTTTCAAAAAAGTGTATATTGCGGTTTGCAATAACGACACATTTTGTTGGCACGATTGAATTAGATGTGGTTCCACTTGACATTACAGGTATTGTGTTGGGAAGTCCTTACTTTTATGACAGGAAAGTGATCTTCCTTCGCCATGAGAAAAAATACCATTTATTCAAAGATGGCAAGGAGTACATTGTTAGAGCACATCGCAAGAAGACAAATATTGCTATGGTAAATGTTGGACAGGTAAAGAGGCTAGTAAATTCAAGTAAGAATTTTGTTCTTCTAATGATTAAGCCTAAAGCTGATGTTAATCATGAATAATTTGAGGATTGTGATCCTAAGTTGAAATCATATTTATATGATGTAGTTGATGCACATCATGAGATGTTTCAGGAGCCAATAGGATTGCCTCCAAAAATGGAGATTCAAAATGAGATTTAGTTGCAGCGATATTGTCCTCTTCCAAACATCGGCACGTATCGCATGTCGATAATGGAGAAAGATGAAATAAAGAGGCAAATCAAGGACATGTTGAAAAAGGGACTCACAAGGCCAAGTACTTCGCGATGCGGTTCACCCATATTCTTGATTCCGAAGAAAGATGGAACTTGGCACATGTGTGTAGACTTCAGAGCTTTGAACAAGATAATGGTAAAGAATCGATACCCACTCCCAAGGATAGATGATTTTCTTGATCAGATTAAAGAAGAAAAGTTTTTCACTAAGTTAGATTTACGAAGTGGATATCATCAAGTAATAATTGCAAAAAGTGATATATGGAAGACTGCATTCAAAACCAAACAAGGACTATTTGAGTGTTTGGTTATGCCATTTGGTTTGTGTAATGCACCGAAAAAATTCATGTGTTTTATGGATAATGTTTTGCGTCCATTTCTTGATGACTTTGTTATTGTGTATTTAGATGAATACTAATTTTCAGCAAAACAAGAGAAGAACATGACTTTCATGTGAATAGGGTGCTTGATGTTTTGATGAAAGAGAAATTATTTTTTAAGATGTCAAAGTGTGAGTTCGGAAAGAATTCTTTGGTTTATTTGGGACACATTGTAGGAGGAGGCGAGTTGAGAATTTAGATCCTTCTAAAGTGGAAGCCATTTTGAATTGGCCCACTCCCAAAACAATAACCGAGGTAAGAATTTTCTTAGGTGCAGCTCAGTATTGGAGAAAGTTTATTGCTAAATTTTCTACCATAGCAGCTCCTATGCATGCAGTGACAAGTGTGAAGAAAGGCTTCCAAAGGGGAGGAAAACAACAACAAGATTTTGAAGCTTTAAAAGACAAGATCAGTTCAGCTTCAGTCCTTGCATTATCGAATTTGAGACAGGAATTCGAGATACAAACTGATGCTAGTGATTATGCCATGGGCGCAGTACTTTTGCAGCATGGTAAGCCTATCGCTTTTCATTCTAAAACATTCAATGGTGTTGTAACTAATTATCCTACATATGATAAAGAGTTGTATGTGTTGGTACAAAGCGTAAAGAAGTGGAAACACTACTTCATGTGTAAAGATACGATTATACATATCGATCACCAACCATTACAGTACTTGCAGCTGCAAACAAAATTGTAGCAATCATGACATTTCAGGTGGATGGGTTTACTTCAAAAGTTTCACTTGGTTATAAGGTACAAGAAAGGTATTTTCAATAAAGTTTCTGATATTCTTTCAAGCCTGATTATAAGTGCTTCTAATTTACTTAAAAATGATTCTATTGTACATGAGAGTTACATAGAACAATATGCACATGATTTTGATTTTCAAGATGTGTATGCTAGTTTGAGTGAAGGGAATCAAGTTGAGGAAAATGATTATCACATGCATAAAAATTTTCTATTTCATTTGGGTAAGCTGTGTATACCACAAGGAGAGAGGCTAAGTGACATGAGAGAGGCTCATTTGTCTCTTATTGCTGGACACTTTGGGGTAAGAAAAACAATGGCGCATCTACAGAGGTATTGCTATTGGCCTCACATGATAGATAGTGTGTCACATTTTATAAGAGGATGTTCTTTGTGTGCAAAAAGAAATCCTAGCAATAGGAAGCTTGGGTTCACACCACTACCGGTACCATCAAGGCCATGGGAGAGTGTCTCCACGGAATTTGTTGGAGGTCTACCTATGTCAAGAAAACAACATGATTATCTTTATGTAGTTGTGGATAGATTCAGTAAAATGTGTATATACTTATGCCATGTAAGAAAACCATGACTGCTGAACTTTATTTTCAACATGTATGGGTTCATTAAGGATTTCCAAATTCTATTGTTAGTGATAGGGATTCCAGGTTCATTGGGAATTTTTGGTCCAATATTTGGAAGATGATGGACACAAAGTTGAAAAAGAGTATTGCTTTTCATCCGCAAACAGATGGCCAAACCAAGGTGGTGAACAGAACCGTTGTGCATCTATTGAGAGGATATTGCAGCAAACATCCCAGGTTGTGGGATGAACAATTGATTACATTCAACACACTTACAACTAGGCAAAGCACTCTTCTACAAATACTTCACCTTTTGAAGCATGCTTTGGGTATTTGCCGAAATCGCCATTAGACTTCATATTTGAGAAGGATGTTGCACTTGATGGCCATAGTGATATTTACAAGGCTCAAAATTTCATTGAGCAAATTCAGATTATTCATCAACAAGTTCAAGAACATCTTTAGAAGAGTAAAAGCAAATACAAGGAGAGGCATGACAAACATAGAGTTGATCACAAGTTTCAAGAAGGAGATGAGGTATGGTTTCACATAAGCAAAGAAAGTATGCAAGGAGAAGGTAAAAAGCTCAAGCCCATTCGCTATGGTCCATTCAAGATAATAAAAAAAGTTGGTAACAATGCATTTCAACTTCACTTACCTTCATATATGAAAATGTATTCAGTTGTTAATTTTGAAAACTTACATTTGTATGAGCCACCTTTGATCGATGATCAAGGAAGTGATATTCGACTACCTTCTATTGAAAATTTCTCGCCAGAATTTCTGGATGAGCTCAATGAGGACACAATTCTTGACAGGAGGACAATAGCATCTAAGAGGGGAAGTGTTGACTACCTTCGATTTGGGCTCAAAGGGAGTAAGCCAAGCAAGGAAAAGTGGATGGAAGTTGGAAAGGTGAGGGAGTTTTACCCTCATCTACTGAACATGTAATCAAAGTATTTTGCGGTCCAAAAGCTTCCCAATGGAGAGGTGTGATTAGAAGTTCATGAATTTTGCTCAAAATTGAAAGTGCTCGAAACTGTATCAAACCTAAGAAATTGGGTAGATCTCGTTGTTCTAATTTTGGCACCACGAACGGTTCAAAAAACTGATGTCGTATGAGGAAGATATCACATTCTGATAGTTTTCTCAAATAACTAAAATTGCGATAACTTTGACTAGGATGCCGAGTCAGCATGCAGGTGTACAATCAGCAAAAAAAGGGAAATATTTTTGGAATATTCCATTCTCCAAGCCTATGACATCTTGCCACATGGCATCTTTTGGGTCATCATATGTGTGTACATTTTATTTTTTTAATCCAATGGTTTGGTGACATGTGGCCAGCCCTGAGGCTGCCACGTGTCCCCGAGATGGCGGTTTAAATTTTTTGTATAGGTCCAGGGGGTTCGACCCCATGACCTCTAGGCACGCTCGCAAAGGCTTCGACAACCTCCACTATCATTTGTTGCTTACCCCATTAGGGTGCCAGATATATTTAAGTTGTAATCAAATGAAAGTTGTGTGGGGGGGTGGGGGGACCGCCGGCGGTCTCAACCCGTCGCTGGCGCCGTTTGAATTTTCACATGCTACAACACTTAACCGCGACATCAATTGCTAACTAGTGGTTTCATAACCCTTAGACTTTGACGAATAACCCTTATTCATGTCACATGCGCAGTTCACGAAATTTGTTACGACGGTTCCCAAAAACGTTAACTCTGGCGGCCTTTAAACCTTGTCATATGTGCATTCCGACGGAAGTGCCAATAGTTGCGAAACTCCGCATCCATCACAATTCCGTGCCAAAACTATTTTAAATGTGGAGGTCTTTAAAACCGCAGGGTTTGGGGGGGTCGACATGTGGCCACCTCCCTCTCCTAACCATAACAATTAATGTGACAGTTAGAAACTTGGTGGGATTGTTAGCGTACCTCCAAATTCATAGGTTTATGCTGAATTTAAATACAGTTAACTGCAGTCCTCCAGTTTTAGTGGAGGTTTTGTAGGGAACCTTGGGAAAAATCCTAGCCAGGTCAATTTTCGACCAATTTGGGTGAAACAAGAGTCTACCTAGACTAATTTGAGCATTATAGAGCCATTGGTATAGAGAAAAAAACCATTGGAGGCTTGTAAACACATGTATTTGCAAAGTTTTTAGCATAATGAAAGATGGACATGCCATTGGGAGCTGGACCAGTGGATGTATCCTAGGAGGGGTGAACTGCTTCATCATGCCTGCTGTGTAAATCTTATGTGTGATGTTATTTCTTTGTTATAAACTATTGTTCAGAGTTATTTAGGCTTATTTACATGCTTAAATTTGAAAATTTCATCTATGTTTCATGGTTAAATTCCTCATTCCTTAAGCAAATGAATGGAGACAAATATGTACATGTTTTGTACTTGAAAATACACTTAGCACAACAAATAATACAGTCCTTTCAGATCATTCAAATAGGTCATCGATTATTGGCAATAGATACTTGTTTTAACAATTAATTTATTCATTTGTCGATAATAAATACATAGTCGTAAAGCGTCATCTTTATTCCTCACGAATAGCACTGGGGATCCCTAGGGTGACACACTTGGACGAATGTACCTTTCTTTAAGTAACTCTTGCAGCTGCATTTTAAGCTTTTTCAGCTCAGGGATACTCATGTGGTAAGGGACTCTTGACAATAGTGTTTCTCATGGGACTAGATCTATCGTAAAATCAATATCCTACTTTGGAGGAAGCCTTGAAATTTCCTCTAGAAAAACATCGACAACTTATTGTATGAATGGTATATTTTCTAGGGATGTTCTCTTGTCTTTAGAGTTGGTGTAGCTAGCTTGCACCACATAAATATGGCAGCCCTTCTGGATACATTTACTTAAATGATTCCTATGATTGGTTGCAACTTAATGGCCCTTTTAATGCCTTGAATTTCTTGCCTAATCCCCTCATCAGTAAGGAAACTAATAGTATTTTATTTGAAATTTACTGAGGACCAATGCTTCTCTAACTAATCCATACCTATTAGAACATCATATGATCCTAAAGAAAACATATTTAGATTCACTTTAACCTACTGTCGTCCTATTTCAATAGGACACTCCTCTACCTTGGAAATCACCGTCCGCTTTTCTCTAGTGTCCATTTGCACTAACCAAGGATTCCTAAATTTGACACTCTGCAAGTGACACATCTCAGTTACTTTTCTGTGTGAAGTCTCATTCCCAACAACTTTAATATTCTTAGTGTTTTATAAATTCTTCTGCCTGTTTTTTTTTTCCATCTTTTGCTAGTATCTCCTTTTGGCTTCATCTACCGATAGCATATTCGAGATTTCCAGATAGAGACTCATCCATAGATTTTAGGTTATCGAATTCTATCGTTTCCTTCATGAAAGTTGGTAAAATGTTGATAAAACACTACACTTTACCTTTGTCCTCTCAAATATAAGGAACACATCTCAGTAGAGAGGTAGATTTAGTTATGAATCTGTCCATAGTTTGTTGTCCCAATTTCAAATTGTGGAATTCCTTTGATTTTTCATCATAAAAATGTTTTGGGAGTTACTTGTCTTTAAAATATTTTTGGAAGTTGTCCCATGTAACCTCTTTTTCATATATTCCCAAAGTCGTTTTAATCTCTTCCCACCATAAGGTGTCTCTACCCTGTAATTTATAAACTTCCAATATAGTATTTAGGTTTTCATCATACTCATAGATCTGGAAATATTTGTTCATATCCATTAACCATGCTTTAATAGCTTCCTCTACTTCTCCATCAAACGTTGGAGGTTTAATTTTTTTAAACTCTCCTTACAACTTGACCTTCTGTCTCTTAGTCCCTTTGCCACCAGAAGAATTTTCAGATTCCTCTTTGTTATCAATTTGACCTCCCTCCACTTCTAGTTAACCTCCCCCTATCGGTGCATCTCGAATCTATTTCCATATTCTAGGTTGGGGTTTGGATTCCTTTGGTTTTTTCTATCCGAGAGGATTTTCATGATCCTTTCCTATTCCAACCTCAATCTCTCATTTTCAACTCTCAAGTTTTTCATCCTGGCTCACAAGTGTTAGAGTGTCTCCAATAGTAGCATGTTTTTGTTGGGAGTATCTCCTCCCAACTGAACCGAGATATCTAGGTTAGCGTCGGTATAATGTACTAGTCGAGATCCTCCTGCTAGTCTCCTTGCTAGAGTGGTCCCAATTCCTCCTCATATTGTTCAACTCCCTCTATGCATGAGTAATACTAATTATCATTCCATGATTTCCCAATCAGGCCACAATATTGT
The DNA here is from genome assembly GCA_034641835.2 of Pinus albicaulis. NCBI lineage: Eukaryota > Viridiplantae > Streptophyta > Pinopsida > Pinales > Pinaceae > Pinus > Pinus albicaulis. The sequence continues at coordinate 1,441,896,971 of CM076580.1, forward strand.
AGCCTCCTCTGATATCACTTGTAATGTGCATAAACCAATATTCCACAGTTAAATAGGTATATATATATATATATATATATATATATATATATATATATATATATATATATATATATATATATATATATATATATATATATATATATATATATATATATATATATTTATTTAAAACATTCTAGCATACGAGGCCTATCAATCATGTCATCATACTTAACGTAGGTTTGTTTAAAAAAATCTTACTATTAACAAGTATTATGTCTAGAAGGTATTTATTTTTTGTTCCAATATCATATAGCACCATAATATTGACTAAAATTTGTGTTCCCATATATACATATGCTCCCACCTTAGTCGAGACTCAGAAATGATATATATGTAATATGATCAAGACCCAGATATTGTTATGAAACCATTTCAAAAAATAGAAGGAAAGATAGATCAACGACTTAAAAATTATCCTCTTCGAGGGGGAAACTTCCTATACAGTACACATTGAATGAACAATTATTGCATGATACAAATTACTAGACCTCCTTTCTATATATAAGAGTATAAGGGGTCATAATATAATCAGAGCCTACATGAAAATAATAATGTAAGAGCACAAAAATAACAATATTGGGCTTCTATGGGGCACAACAATAACAATATGAGGATTACATGGGAACAACAATAACAATAATGGGGATTCACTAAAAATAAAAATAAGGGGGCTACACTAGTATTATAGGGACCTAACATGCTCCTTTCCTTCAAAAAAGTGTTGTCCTCAACGCTTGAGTAGTTCTAAATGCTTATGTATAACCAAAATTTATGCAACTAGCTCACAAAATAGAAGAAAAGATAGATCAACGACTTAAAAACTATCCTCTTTGAGAGGGAAACCTATTTTACGTTACACAAATGAAAAATTATTGTACAATAAAAATGACAAGACCTCCTTTATATATATATAGGAGTCTAAGGGGACACAATATAATCAGAGCCTACATGACAATAATAATGTAAGGGCACAAAAATAACAATATGGGGGCTACATGGGAACAAAAATAGCAATAAGGGGCTTCAATAACAATAACAATATGGGGTACAACAATAACAATATGGGGGCTACATGGGAACAAAAATAGCAATAAGGGGCTTCAATAACAATAACAATAAGGGGGCTACACTAGTATTATATGGAAATAATATATATATGATATATATGTAATATGATCAAGGTAATTTCTATGCCAAGGTTAAAGTTCACTAGGATGTTTCTCGAAGCTTGTACAACTCATGACTCAGCTATGGAGAAGGTGGTTGTATGCCATTTTTCCTCCCCTCAACGATTGATCTTCTCTGGCGATCTAGTGACCTAGATTTGTTGTGGGTTAGTTAGGGTAACCATCCTCCCAACACTTGGCCACAGGGGTCGTTCTTCACTTTCTTGACTTGGGAACAACTGCTCTATAACTAGCCCTATTATTTCATGTTATAGGTGGCCATGGCTGAAACAAACCTATTCTCGAGTGCATTGGTACATAAAAAGACCTCTTGGATACTGAGGGTTTTCATTTTATTTTATTTTATGCTGTTATCTCTTATGACCTGGGTCTCACCTAGGTTTCATTCATAGTGTGTCGAAGGTCCACCTTAGCCTTTATCTGGTGGTTCCAGTCCCAATTGACGTGAAGCACCACCAATCTAGGCCAGGATATCCTCTGCCCTGCTATTGCAGGAATTTTCTTTCCCAAACCATTAATATTTGTTTTCTTTTCTTGAATTCCAAGATGAGAATTGATTATTTTCTTTTATTTCCAGGTTTTCAGTTCTATTACAACGGTTCAAAGATCTTTATTCATAGGTACTGATTTACCTTCCCTTCATGCACAAGATTGTTAGGGTTTATTTTGTTTTCAACTTTCAATAGTTGGGGATTATAACTATAATTTTTGCGACTGTTGTTTTTTGGTTACATGTGAGAATTTTAGCGGAATTCTTGATGTTTTCCACTTACATGGCTCAATGTCTCCTATTAAAACAGGTGCTCTATTTCCATTCTCAAGTTTCTTGATAATTTGTGAGTCTGTTTGACGTTAGAGATGTCTCTTTCTTTACTTTTATGACCCACTTTCCAAGGGTTTTCTAGATGATTTTCTGTCAAGGTTTTCTAGTTCTGGGTTTTTTGGAGAAAATCTTCTCGAAGGGAGTGAGTATTTCCTTTTTTTTATGTATGTAATTTTAAAATGCCTGTATGGATCCCATGCTATGAACATATGCATCTCGATAATGTAAATTTTTGATACATGACTCCTTAAATGTTAATCAGTTATATTTAAGTTGAAACTATTTCTCATGAATTATTTTTCCAGTTATTCGAATACAATTATGTGATATGAACGAAGTTGTGAGCTATAGTTTTATGTTCTGGCTAAATATTTATTTACAACATTCATCTCTATAACTTCTATTTATAGATTTGTTACCTCTCCAGAGGTTTTTCTTTCCCATTATGATAGCTAGATGATATTTGTGATGATTTTTTTTAAGCAACAACCTCTACTATATGTACTTTTCATACAACATTACACATTTTCCTGTATACGTTGATATTAAATGTCTCTCTATTATATATATATATATATATATATATATATATATATATATATATATATATATATATATATTGGTTATAGGTAACACACTAACAATCTTTGTGGTAGGATTTGAGTTATTCTAAAAATGTTTTTATTTTGAAAACAACCTCGGCCTATGTGGAGCCTGGGATTTATGGGTTCCTTCTTGGTCCACGGGGTTTCCTCCTTTCTTGGATTTAGGATTGTTCTGGCCCCAACCTTCTACTAGACTACAGGAACTAACCTAACCCTCTCCCCATGTGAGATTTAAATTATAATTTTGCACTCAACCCAGACTATTTCTTTTTCTGCCCTTGTCCCTACAACATTCAACCTCTAATCTAGTAATAAATATTGAAAAAACAGAGCCTTTTTTTCATCCTTTTTTTTTTTAATTAAATACCTTTAAACATGCCTGCAAGAGCTTCATATTAGAATACAGAGTCTATATTACAAAACTAGAAAAATAAATTTTGTTATTCTTTTCCAGTCACCATCATGAATTGTAACACAAGAAGGAAGGAAATCACATACATGCACAACCTGTGTAATCCAAAGTACAATTAATTTTCAGACACAATTATTTGTAAATACTTTAATGGTTGAGGAACTCAATCAGAAGAGTGCCCTCCTCCCTTCCAACGAGAACAATGATTACTTCTGATTCTCCCCCCAAAATTCCCAACTTCCAGCATATTTAAAGTGACTATGACCTATTCAAGTCCATTTACAAGAATCAATACCCCTCCCAAGGTCCAAGCTCAATTTCACCAACTGTTTTCTATGGTGGAGGTTTCCACTGGTTCCAGCCCAACTTCAAAAATCACTCCGCAAGTAGTGTACTGCTACACCTTCCCACACTGGTCATGTATTTTTCTCTCTGGTTCTTGTAGTTCCTTTTGTTTCTTTTTCAGTAGAAAATAAGAAGAACCCTTCTCTTCCCACTGAGATCTTTTTTTCTCTAGGGAATAAGAGAAAGAAAGAAATCATAATTGTCGCAACTTTCTGAAAGTTAAAAAAACTTAGTTTAGAGTCTCTCAAAGAGTTCTAAGTCTCTTTCAAATCATTAACTAATCAAATAATATATATGTTTTGAGTTTCACCAGGATTTTCCCTTAAACCTTTAATTACTAAAATCTCATTTAGTCAAAGTCAATAGAAATAAATAACAAGTACTCATAGCAACTCCGGTGTTACAATAAATAAACACATACTTAAAATCTTGTTCATTCATTTAAGGAAAATAACCACCTAAAATAATTGTTCACACAATTCTTTTATCAAATTTTAGATAATAATACAACATCCAAAAAAATCCAAAAAAAAAAATCAACATAAATTATAAGATGGAAAAAATTTAATTGAATACTAATTAAAACACATATAATTTTGCCAATTTTCAAGTGAGAAAATTTTAATTTAACATCAATTAAAACACATATAATTTTGTTATTTTTTAAATTATATATATATATATATATATATATATATATATATATATATATATATATATATATATATATATATATATATATAATTGAAGGAAAATAGGTTATATATACACGAGTTACAAACAAAATGCTAGAGGAAATATTTACTCAAATTTTTAGTACTTTGTAAAATCTTGCTTTTTATATAAGTTGTTTGAGTTTGAGTTTAAGCTTTGAAAAAGGCTTAGAAATTATTCCAAAAACCACTTTAACAAGTGTTATAGGGTAGTTTAGTCCTTGATACTCAAGTTAGAAATTATGCTTTAAGATATTTGTATAAAAAATTATAACCTATATTATTCAATGGAAAACTAATAGTGACCAATATGAAAATGAATCACATAATATTTCTTTGGCTATTGATAATGAATAAATTAATTGCTTGTCTAGGTACAAGGACTTGCATATATTTTGGTGGGTTGTAACCACTAGTAAGTATACACATTTACACATTTACACTTTCCTTCGACATAAGTGCGTGATAAAACATAAATAATAGTGGGAACTCACTTCCAATAAGTATATTTGTTTACATCATATCCATATCCATTTTTTATGCAATGAATTGCATAAAAAATTATAACCTATATTATTGAATGGTAAACTGATAGTGACCAATAGGAAAATGAATCTTATAATCTTTCTTTGGCTATTGATAATGGATAAATTAATTCTTTGTTTAGGTACAAGGACTTGCATATATTTTGGTGGGTTGTAACCACTGGTAGGTATACACATTTACACTTTCCTTCTACATAAGTGCCTGAGAAAACATAAATAATGGAGGGAAGTGACTTCCAATAAGTATATTTGTTTACATCTTCTTCATATCCATTTTTTATGCAATGACTTGCTTGAATTATAATAGGAAGTAACTAATGGTAATTAGGTGAAAATGTGAAGTTGGGTTACACTTTTTTCTCTTTTTTGAGAAAAAAAATCATTTTTTTCTTCTGTTCTTCAACTTTCTACAAGCCAAAACATTTTTTCTGTTTAGAATTTCATTTTGTGATAAAAATAAAAGTTGTCAGAAATTTTATTAGCTTTAAATTACTTATTTTTTGGATTTTTTTATACACATTTGATATGTCAAGTTAGTGTTTCTTTGAGTGTATGCTTTTTAACAATCAAATGATTCATAAAAAGTCATGTTAATACGCGCTGGTGTATTCTTTGAAAACTTTATGTTTTTGAAAAATAAAATGTGTTACAACAATCTAGACAGAGCCTACTTCGGTTTCATTATATTTACGAAACCAACTAATGCATATCATAATTACTAGAATTTTTTGAATTGATCCAATATGAAAAAACTGTATATTTTGAATATGTTTCAGGACGCACAAAATTTCTCAACATATAAGTTATAAATTAAAAGTCTAAAAACTACCCATTACAGACGACGAACCAATGTAATGCACCATACTTTTTTCAATTTCTTTTATAGTGTATTTTGGAAGATACAAAATATTGATTTCATAAAATCATAATGACCTTCAGAAATTGTTTGCACCTATTTTATTACAAAATTAATTAAAATTAGTAAATATTTATGAAATTCCATAAAAGTTATATTTCCTGAAAGTAGATTGAATTCTGCAAATGCTTGTCTTGGTTTCGATAGTTGATTCAGAAAGTTTCACGGAGTTTAATCAGTCCAAATTTTAAGAAATGTGTTCAGAGTTCGACTCTACATAATTGTAGACGTGTTAGTTCGACCGAACTATTAAAAAAAGTTCGGCTGAAGCCCCGACGGCTCGTCAAGTCTAACGACACAAAAGTTCGGTTGAATTTCTTACAAAAGTTCGGTCGAATTTCTTACAAAAGTTTGGCCAAATTTCTTACAAAGTTCGGTCTAACTTTTAATTGAATTTTCGTTGGTTGGAAAATTCAACGAAGCCCCTCAAAAAAAAAATTTCGCGGCAATATAAATTGACGTCAACGAATTCTTTATTTTCACAAAATATGTAATTTACTTGAGTATGAGTTATTTTCAAGGATTTATTGCAATCATATCCATAAATTATGGTATAAATATGTTAGGGAGTTACCCACATGACATTGTATCATGCAAATGTAACAATAAGACTTTCAAGTTATGGTGCAATAAAATGTTTGAAAAAATAGTTTTTTTAATAATATTGAAAAATACATATTTATTTTTCAAAGTTAAACATTATAAGTTATATTAGTCAACACTATACTAATATTGGTCAATAGTAAACTCTAGTGCTAAATCCTACCTCGATAAGAACTAATAATAACATTATATATATATATATATATATATCTTCGCAGTCAGACTTCTTACGAGGAAACACATGCTTTTAACGATTAGGATCCCCACTAAAGCTGTATATAAACCTATATAAGATTATTTAATTATGGAAGTATCACATTTTTAAAATAAGAATAAGTTTTCCGTGAAAAAAGAAAATGAGTAGAAAATATAAATATAATATTCATAATAAAAAAATACTAATAAAAATTATAGTTTAAAGAATATTTTTAAATTATTATTTAATTGTAATAAAAATAAATAAAATAAAAGTAAAAGAATATTTTTAAAGCAAATAAAATAAAAATAATAATTTTTTAAATAGAAATTGAAAAAATATTATATATATATTTTAAAATCTTTAATATTGATTTATTACAATAATTAACAAGAAAATATAAAAACATTAAATTCTAATTCAATAATTAATAAATGACTGCTAACAATTTAACTTCTATAAAATATATTAATAATGATGAAAAGATTAAATTTTATTTTAAAAATAATTATATATTTTTTAGATTTCAATTAATGAAAAAATGTTTAAAAAAAAAATCTATACAAAATATTATGAAATAAATTATAGTTTTTCGAGCAGTAAAATAAATGTAAATTTTTATAATTAATATTATTGTTACATTTTTAATAATTTATTTAATTTTGATCATTTTTGAAAAATTAACTAATGCTAATTTTGAAGTAAACGTCTTTATATTAGTTTTATGGATTTATGTATATCACTTATCAATCATTTAATTTAAATAAGTGTTTTTATATGAATATTATGTTTTATATAACTAATAATTTAACTTCAAAATTGTTATACTTCAAATCATTATTTTATTTCTTAAATATTCAAAAGTCCAATTATATTATATTTTGATTCACCATAACAGCAAGGGAACACCATAACAGCAAGGGAAGATTATATTATTTTTATAATTTCATGAAAGGGAAGATTCGATAAATAACGGCAACTTATCAACCATCTTATAATGAAATTAATTTGAAGATTCATCAAATAAATTCTAAATTCTAAATTAACAGACGCGGTATCAAATCTCAAACTATACAAAATATATGACAGTTCCATTCTGGATTTTAACAGCAGAGAAAAATGCATATTAATGTACCCCGCAATTAAACATTAGGGTAGAAATCTCTGTTTTTATTTAGCGTGCTCATGTTTTCCTCTTAAGAGCGTATTAACTCTAAGAGCTTATTAAACAAACAAAAAAATACTCATCTTGCAGAAGGCGTTAAGTTGATTACACAAAAAAAATCATGGTTTTTGGTTTACTCTAAGAGCTTTAAAAAAAAAAAAAACACCGTTGAAATATTAAAGTCACGTGCCGTGCCTTGGGCAGGAAGAACAAAGAACAAAGTACAGCAGCAGTAGCAGCGCAGAGGAGATTGAGTGCACAACACCGTATAATAAAGATGAATGGAGAAGAATTAAATTTTGATGGGCCGCAGCCAAGTATAGCAGAGAAATGAAGATTTTTGTCTACGGAGATGCAGTTTTATTTAAAACAGTCAAGTCAGGCGTAAAAACCCTCAACAACTAAAATTGAATGAAATTGATCGAACAGGCGGAAGTCACTTATGAAGCGGAAGGACAAGTGGTCCCTACCACTTGAGCGCAAAAGTGCAAGATCGCAAGATCGCAATTTCAGAAGTTCAGAAGACCAAGTGTCTTGTTGATGTGGAAATCTACGATGTGCGATGTGCGCCATCACACAATCGCATATCGCATATTTCAATGATGTCATCGCTCTCCGCCATCGCAAGTTAGTTTGTTACGATGTGCGATCGTCGCGCCATCGCACGATCACACAATCGCACTTTCATTATATGTGTTGATTGCAAATGTTGAAAGTTGCGATGTGCGCCCGTCGCACCATCGCAATGTCGCAAATCGCATTTTCAATATATGTGTTCCGCCATGTGTCATCGCAAAAGTTGAATATTGCGATGTGCGATCACCGCATCATCGTACCGTCGCATTTTTGTTTGATCGCAAGTTTTTTTATTCCGCCATATCACATATCGCAATTTCCGCAATTGCGATGGCCGACTACGATGTGGTCCCCACTCGTACGTCGTGCCAATATCAAAGTTTTATGTTTCACAAAGGTTTTTCTTTGTAATTGATTTATTCTTGTTTTACGTATTTTGTATCCGCCGTGCCATTTAAAAGGAAAAAAGGCCTGAGAGCAAAAGTAGTGAATGCATTGTATTGCATTGTAAACGCTGTGTGAGCCCGCAGGCAAAGAAAACACAGTAAGATCATTACAGCACTGTTTTGTGCGTTTTGAGAGAGACAGAGAGTTGTTTTAGAGCACTGCGTCTGTAGCAGTCTTACTTTGGTGAATCCCTCCTTCGAGGAAGAAATTTGTAACAGTTTTTTTTTTAAGTTCTGTTAATCAAATGTAAGAAAGCATTTTCATGCCATCTCTGTCTGCAAGCGAAATTTCTATTTTTAAACATCTCTGTGTTGTAGAGGGGAGTTTATATTCTCTCCGCTGTTTGTTTGGAATTCCTCAATAATTCCAACATGGTATCAGAGCTAGTTCAGGCTCTTTGAAGGTTTCAAAGAAGCTGAAGAAGAAGAAGACTTGTTGCAGCGTTTTCTCCTGCAGTGTGAAAGCTCAACAGAAGTCAAAAGGTCAGGTATTTCTCAAAAATAACAGAGTTGTTATTCTTGTCTTAAAAGAGTTTGTTCTTCCAGAAAAGGAAAGACAATTTATTTAAGCTTAGAGTTCAGTTTTGAATCAATGGCTAGACCAAGTACAGGAATGAGTCTTGGAAATGTTCAACTTCCACAGTTTAATGGAAAGAACTATGATTATTGGGCCATTACCATGAGAGCACTGTTTGTATCACAAGACTTATGGGAACTAGTAGAAGATGGTTTTGAGCAGGATTTTAATGCCTTAACTCAAGCAGAGAAGGATTTACTGAAGAACAATAGAAAGAAGGATGCTAAGGCCCTCTTCTATTTGTATCAAGCTGTAAATGAGAGTGTGTTTCCAAGGATAGCAGCAGCTAAAAGATCCAAGGAGGCATGGGAAACTCTGAAAGTAGTCTATCAAGGTATGGAGAAAGTTAAGACAACAAAACTTCAATTTCTGAGAAGATATTTTGAAACTCTTTGCATGAAAGAGTCAGACAGTGTTAACATATTCTTTACACATGTGATTGGGATTGTAAATCAGATAAGATCCCATGGAGAAACTCTTGAAGAAAGAAGAATCGTGGAGAAAATTTTGCGATGCTTACCCTCAAAGTTTGATGTTATTGTTACCACCATAGAAGAGACCAAAGATCTCTCACAGTTCACAGTGGATGAACTTCATGCCTCATTGATAACTCATGAACAGAGATTGAGTAGAGATGAACATTCATCTCTTGAGCACGCCTTCAAGACCCAGATGCCTTCAAGAAGAGGAAGAGGTCAAGGAAAAAGAAGAAGAAGAGGCAGAAGCCAAAGCAGAGGTGGAAGGAATAGCCCTTCATATGGAAGGAGCAACAATCAAAGTCAGAGCCATGGCCAATGCAACAACCAGCAAGGTGGACATCAACACCAACATGCTCATGGACAAAGGTATGATAAATCTAATGTCCAGTGTCATTATTGCAAGAAATATGGGCACTATGCCAATGAATGTAGAAAGAAGCAAAATGACATGAAAAATAAGCAGAATGCTAATGTAGAAAAAGAAGAAAAGAACCCAAGTAATGTGTTGCTAGCTTGTAATGTAGCACAAGATAGAGAAGATGATGTTTGGTTCTTAGATTCAGGTTGTAGTAATCATATCACTGGCAACAAAGAAATGTTTGCCAATCTAGATGAAGAAGTAAAATATGAAGTGACCACAGGGACTGATACTAAGATCTCTGTCAAAGGAAAAGACAGAGTTAGTATTCGAGCAAGAAATGGGGAGCAGAAATTTGTTCCTGATGTGTATTATGTTCCAGGTATGAAATGTAATCTTTTGAGCGTTGGACAGCTCATAAACAAAGGTTACAATGTAATATTCAAAGATGATGTGTGCACAATAAAAGATATTCCTCCAAGTAAGAAAATTATTGCTGAAATTCAAATGACCAGCAATAGAATGTTTCCACTCAAGCTCAACATTGACTTGAAGCAAAAAGGAAAGAATGTAGCAGCTGTAACACAAGAAGTCTTCCAGAAGGAAGCAAAAGATGAAAATTGGTTATGGCACCTGAGATTTGGACATCTCAATTTCGGAGGATTGAATTTGTTTCACAGAAAAGGAATGGTAAGAGGTTTACCATTGATTGAAAAGCCTGACAGCCTATGTAAAGGCTGCATCTTGGGAAAACAACACAGAGAAAGTTTTCCTTCAAGAAAAAGAATAAGGGCTAAAGCACCCTTAGAAATCATTCACTTAGATTTATGTGGACCGATGCAGACAGCATCAGTTTTAGGCAGCAATTACATGCTGACCTTCATAGATGATTACACAAGAAAAGTGTGGGTTTATTTTCTGAAATACAAGAGTGAAGTCTTTCAGAAATTTTTCCACTTTAAAGCTCTTGTAGAGAAACAAAGTGGGCAGTATATTAAAGTCCTCAGAATTGACAGAGGAGGAGAATATATCTCAAAGGAATTTCTGCGTTTTTGCAGAGAGAATGGCATACACAAGCAGTTTACCACAAGGTACACACCGCAACAGAATGGAGTTGTTGAAAGAAATAATCGAACCATAATGGAGATGGTGAGAAGCATGATGAAGGAAAAGAACTTGCTGAATGAGTATTGGGTAGAAGCAGCAAACTGTGTTGCGTATATTTTGAATAGATGCCCCACAAAAGCAGTAATGAACAAAGTTCTAGAAGAAGCGTGGAGTGGCAGAAAACAGGGAGTCACTCACATGAGAGTTTTTGGATGTGTGGCATATGTACATATTCCAGACAAGTTGAGAAAGAAGTTGGATAGTAAGGGGGATAAGTGCATTTTCCTTGGATACTATGAAGATTCCAAAGGATACAGATTGTATAACCCATCCACAAAGAAGTTTGTAATAAGCAGAGATGTGCAATTTATTGAAGAGGAAGCATGGGATGGAAGCATTGAGAAAAAAGTCAATGTCAAAAGCTGTTTATCTCATGATGAAGATGAGGAAGATGTGGTTGAAATTAACAACTCATCTGCAGCACAACCTCCACCAACACAAGGACAGCAAGGGACACCTCAAGCAGTAGCGAGAACACCCTTGAGAAGAAGTGGGAGTGCATCACCGAGCACACCACATGGAGCAGAATCGAGTGCTTCATCAAGCACAACTACACCAAGTGAAAGTGGAACAAGGTTCAGAAGCCTTAGAGAAATTAATGAGAAAGGAGAAGCAAATGAAGGTATGAATTCCTTATTTGCTTTGTATTGTCAAGTTGATGATCCTATTCATTTTGAAGATGCTATTAAAGATAGAAAATGGATAGAAGCTATGGATGAAGAAATTAATGCCATAGAGAAGAACAAAACATGGGAGTTGGTTGATCTCCCAGAAGGTAAAGAAGTCATTGGTGTTAAATGGGTCTATAAGACCAAAAGCAATGCTGAAGGAAAAATAGAGAGACACAAGGCCAGACTTGTTGTCAAGGGATATAAGAAAAAGCATGGAATTGATTATGAAGAAACTTTTGCACCAGTTGCAAGAATGGAGACAGTAAGAGAAGTGATGTCCATAGCAGCACAAAACAAATGGAAAGTATACCAGATGGATGTAAAATCCGCATTTTTAAATGGAATTTTAATGGAAGAGGTATATGTGGAACAACCTCTCGGATATGAGAAGAAAGGCCAAGAGCATAAGGTCTGCAAATTGAAGAAAGCTCTTTATGGGCTGAAGCAAGCGCCAAGAGCATGGTACAGTAGGATAGACTCCTATCTACTGGAAAATGGATTTGAGAAATGTGAGGGAGAACCCACCCTCTACATCAAAGAAAAGGATGGTAAAATGCTGATTGTTGTTTTGTATGTTGATGATTTAATTTTTACAGGTAATGATGATTGCCTAGTTGAAAATTTTAAAACAATCATGAAAGATGAATTTGAAATGACTGACATGGGTTTGTTGAGATACTTCTTGGGAATAGAAATAGAGAAAAGTGAGAAAGGGATTTTTATTTCTCAAGCAAATTATGTGAATCAATTTTTAGAAAGATTTAACATGCAGGAGTGCAAAGCTACAATTACTCCCACAGTAATGGGATTGAAGTTGAGAAAAGATGACAACAGCAAGGATTTTGATCCAAGTTTGTATAAAAGCATAGTTGGCAGCCTCATGTATTTGACTGCAACTAGGCCGGATATTATGCATGATGTTAGTTTAATTTCCAGATTTATGGAGAAGCCAAAATAAGCACATTGGCAAGCAGCAAAGAGAATTCCGAGGTATGTGAAAGGAACTAAAAGATTTGGTATTTTATATACTACTTCAGAAAATTCAGAATTGATTGGATACACTGACAGTGATTGGGCTGGAAGTGTAGATGATCGGAAGAGCACTTCCGGTTATGTTTTTCATATGGGTTCAAGAGCCATTTCATGGGCTTCTAAGAAACAACCTATTGTAGCATTATCTACAGCAGAGGCAGAATATGTGGCAGCGACAACAGCAGCGTGTCAAGCAGTTTGGATGAGAAGAATGTTGAGAAGTTTGTGCCAAGAACAGGTAAAGGGAACTGTGATTTATTGTGACAATAGCTCAGCTATTGCATTGTCAAATAATTCTATGTTTCATAAGAGAACGAAGCACATAGACACAAAGTTTCACTATATCAGAGAATTGGTGAACAATGGAGAAATTGTTTTGCAGCATTGTAAAACAGAGGAGCAATATGCAGATATTTTAACTAAACCATTGGGACAGAAGACCTTTGAATTTTTAAGAAAATGTTTGGGTTTGATGGATAATCCAGCAGCTGACTTTAAGGGGGAGTGTTGAAATATTAAAGTCACCTGCCATGCCTTGGGCAGGAAGAACAAAGAACAAAGTACAACAACAGCAGCAGCAGCGCAGAGGAGATTGAGTGCACATCACCATATAATAAAGAGGAATGGAGAAGAATTAAATTTTGATGGGCCGCAGCTAAGTATAGCAGAGAAATGAAGATTTTTGTCTACGGAGATGTTGTTTTATTTAAAACAGTCAAGTCGGGCGTAAAAGCCCTCAACAACTAAAATTGAATGAAATTGATCGAACAGGCGGAAGTCACTTATGAAGCGGAAGGATAAGTGGTCCCTACCACTTGAGCGCAAAAGCGCAAGATCGCAAGATCGCAATTTCAGAAGTTCAGAAGACCAAGTGTCTTGTTGATGTGGAAATCTGTGATGTGCGATGTGCACCATCGCACAATCGCATATCGCATATTTCAATGATGTCATCGCTCTTCGCCATCGCAAGTTAGTTTGTTGCAATGTGCGATCGTCCCGCCATCGCACGATCGCACAATCGCACTTTCATTATATGTGTTGATTGCAAATGTTGAAAGTTGCGATGTGCGCCCGTCGCACCATCGCAATGTCGCAAATCGCATTTTCAATATATGTGTTCCGCCATGTGTCATCGCGAAAGTTGAATATTGCGATGTGCGATCACCGCATCATCGTACCGTCGCATTTTTGTTTGATCGCAAGTTTTGTTATTCCGCCATATCGCATATCGCAATTTCCGCAATTGCGATGGCCGACTACGATGTGGTCCCCACTCGTACGTCACGCCAATATCAAAGTTTTATGTTTCACAAAGGTTTTTCTTTGTAATTGTTTTATTGTTGTTTTACGTATTTTGTATCCGCCTTTAAAAGGAAAAAAGGCCCGAGAGCAAAAGTAGTGAATGCATTGTATTGCATTGTAAATGCTGTGTGATCCCGCAGACAAAGAAAACACAGTAAGATCATTACAGCACTGTTTTGTGTGTTTTGAGAGAGACAGAGAGTTGTTTTAGAGCACTGCGTCTGTAGCAGTCTTACTTTGGTGAATCCCTCCTTCGAGGAAGAAATTTGTAACAGTTTTGTTTTTAAGTTCTGTTAATCAAATGTAAGAAAGCATTTTCATGCCATCTCTGTCTGCAAGCGAAATTTCTGTTTTTAAGCATCTCTGTGTTGTAGAGGGGAGTTTATATTCTCTCCACTGTTTGTTTGAAATTCCTCAGTAATTCCAACAAACTCATCGTGCAGAAGTCGTGAAGTTGAAATTGGAGCATGTTGTTTGTCCAAGAGCGGAGAGGAGGAGAAGGCTAGTGTGGAGTTGGCCCCATCGAATTTGGAGTAGATTATGTTGGAGTAATTACGGCAATTTTATGGAATTTGTAATTTTTATTTTGGTGATTTTAGTTATCAGTTTGGAAGTTTATCAATATCTGCAGATTTTGATATAGAAATAAAAGGATGTTGATTTCCCTTAACTGCTTTTAAAAAAGGTGTTAAAGTAATCACCCCACGTATATAAAATCCTTAATTAATTCCCACTCCAATAATCCTAATTACCTATTCAAAAAATTACCAATATCTATTAATTTTAGCCTAACCACAAATCTCTACCAATTATCATTTTAATGTAACTACAAACCTCTACCAATTATCCTGCATCTTATCCATCCCAACCACATCCAGACACCATACCTTATCACTCATCGCCACCATGGAGTTGTATAGAGCACGTAAAAATTCGTTCTATCACGGTTCCCTCTTTCTTTATTTTATGAGTAATATGATTCGATCATCGATATATTTTTGGGTTTTAGTCCTGAGAAAAGTGCAGTTTAAACAGATTCTGAATTTGATTTTTTCCTGTTAAAACGAAAATTGATGAATGTTTTTGGATTTTAAATTGACTAGAAAATGACATAATGCGAAGGGAAATTGTGATATGTTTTTGGATTGTAAGTTTATGTATTGGGACTGTAATATCTATAAATATATAATTTAATAATAAAATAATAAAAGATGTAACCTGAAGTCAATTTGATAATAAAATATAAAGATGTAATTAGGTATACACATGAAAGTCAATTTGATAATAAAATATAAAGATGTTATTAGGTGTAGATGTCATATTTGCGTCACTGTCTTGCAGTATAACGAGGCCAATTTTGGCCCCTTTAGAAGGAATGAATTAGGGGATATGGTTGGTTGTTGTGGTGACATTATGTTTTTGTTGTTTTAATTATATTTTTAAATTTAAAATTAGAATTAGTGTTTTGAATAAATTGGCTACATTTAAATTTCATATATTTAATATAATTTATTTATTTATTGATTAAATAAGATAAATTTAATAAAGTTGAAAAAAAACAAAATAAAGATTATTGTTTAATACTGAAAATATATAAAACAAAAATGTATATGACTCTGATTATGATGACAGTAACTCTATTTTATGGGTTTAGTGATTTAAATCAAATAATTAGTAAATAAAGTAAAATAAATCTATGTTGGTAATAATCATCCACAAAGTAAAGTCCACCAGATTTGTTTGGGCCTGCTATTGTATGGCTTACCACATTTTTTATTACAAAATTAAGCGGAATAATTGTCTAGTAATAAAGGTCTATGTTCGTCCAGTTTGAGACAATTGAGCTATGAGGTAGATTTAGTGGATTTTTGTTAAAATGACATGCGCCCAGCTAGGGTGTAAGGAGTTTGAGCGGATGGACAAATTTCCCATCCTTGGCTACTCTGTTGAGATATTTTTTGATCCAATAGTATTGTATATGAGACTTTGTATACGATAAGGAGAGAGAAGCCCCGAGTGAGTAGAGGTAGATAGCAGGCATCGCTAACATGCCTGAGATAACTCAGGTGGCATGAGTCTATTGTAAAGGGCCCTGTAAATATGTTCTTTTCAGTTAATAGAGTTGGGTATTTCTTTACAAATACACCATTAAGAGTTCATATGGATTTGTATTCTGTGAGTTTGAGACCCTGTCTGTATGCACTCCCAAAATGATCGAAATCAGCGTTCTGTTACTTATTGACTGTGCTCGATTGTCCTCCCTGGGAATGTTTTAAATCCTAGTATTAGAATGTGTATTGGTGCCTTGTTAGGAGGGGGAAAATTCTCTTTCAAAACCCTCTAGGTTGAGTTTTCGATGTTATTTTGAGTTAAGGTAAGCGTGGACGTTAGGACGAAGAGAATTTGAATGTTTGATGCTGAGTTGCTCATGAGGGATAGAGCGATAACTCTTCTATGATATTATTCTAGCTTGAGTTTTCGATGTTATTCTGAGTTAAGGTGAGCGTGGACGTTTGGACGAAGAGAATTTGAATGTTTGATGCTAAGTTTGGCCATCAAGCAAGGGAGCGAGCACTGAACTCATTGCTTAAGGTGAAGAACCGAGGGTCACTAAAGAAGTAGGAGTTGGGATGGCTCTAGCTCCACATGGTCATGCCTTCGAGCTTATGGTGAAGTGCGTGTACAAAATAGAAAAAGAGGTCCAACTTGTTGGAAATTAATCTCAATCAGTAAGTCAGTTAAATTTTCTGAAAACAACCATATATCTAGTAAATGTTTTGCAGGTTAAGGAAGGAGAATTGGCCATTCCGGAACCTATCAAACTATTAAAGTCAAATGAGAATTTAATGAAGAGTTGGAAAAAATGATGGTTAAACATTTATTCTACAAGTGTTATTTACTTCAGTCAACCTCTCCAAGTTCAAAAAAATCATGTTCCTGGTCCTGTGTATTAATTTTGAAAAAAGTTGAAATCAATTTGTTACTCCCGTGGTGAATGTAAATCTTAGTTAGAACTTGTGAAGGAGTGGCAACCACTCTGTTTTACTCTGTTTGAACTCGTGAAGTAAGAACTAGTGAAGGATTCTACACTTTTGAACTCCTGAGTGGCAACCACTTTGTTTTACTCTCTTTGAACTGGTGAAGTAAGAACTAAGAACTCGTGAAGGAGTCGACTCTCTTTGAACTCGTGAAGGAGTAGCAACCATTTTGTTTTACTATGTTTCACAGTGAGTAAATTAGTTTGATTTTGTTTGCTCCATTATAGTTTGGCAAGTACATATTTGAATCTCCCCCACTCTCAATTACGAGGAAGTTTCATGTGATTTAATTTCCTCAATTGTCTTGTCTAGATTAAGACCTTTTCTCAACTCTATGTGTAGAGCAAAGAATTCCCATCTCTCAAATTATTTAACATGGTATCAGAGTGGATGTAAAATTCTATTACTCCAAGGGTGATCCAGGTGGCTCCAAAGACACACACACGACAAAGAGGGCTTATGAAAGCTCAAAAATCAAAGTGTTTGGATTGCTCTCGAACTAGGTTCAAGTTGAAGATATTGTCGTCCTGATTGTAACGGTGTGAACGGTTCGTCAAACCGAACTCCTATGTGAAAGTTCGAGGCAGTTAAAGTTCCAAGGTTGACTTGATGATGTGGCACGTTAAGGAGGACACAATGTCACAGAAATTCGGCCATCGGATTTCGGTCAGCTTCGGCCGAATTCCCAACGAAATTGTGGGGTTGTTAAAAAGACTCCTATGGTCAAAATCGAGAAGTTTTAAGAAATATGGTTATTGTTATAATAACAAACTTAAAAAAAAAAAAAGAGTTGACAACCATGACCCCAGTGGACCCGCCTCATATGCCACCGCATATATATATATACGTAATGACCAATCCAATTTGGGTGTCGGCAGGGGTCTAACCCGCCCACGTGGCCGGTCCACGAGCGAGTGGCACCACCAAACAAGCACCTCACATTAATACAACGCCCACCCAACCATCAAACAACACCATGGTGACCATTGAATGGGTCGGGTTGGGCCACATGGAACGGACCGGCCCACCCAAAATTTAACATGCTGTAAAAAAAATAAAAAAAGACCTATCCGTGCCCATTGTGGAGGGGTCGAGATTTGACCCCCCGACCTCCCTCCAACGAACAGTCACA
Source organism: Pinus albicaulis (assembly GCA_034641835.2). Classification (NCBI taxonomy): domain Eukaryota; kingdom Viridiplantae; phylum Streptophyta; class Pinopsida; order Pinales; family Pinaceae; genus Pinus; species Pinus albicaulis. Next base: position 1,441,915,304 of record CM076580.1, read on the forward strand.
TTTACCACTAAGCAAGCCCATTAAGCTTTGAAAAATCCATCGAGATTTTTACATTTAAACCCATAACTTGCACAGTGTGCCCAACGAAGGAAGCCAAGTGCAGGCATGTTTTCTGAGGCAAAGGCTGACATAGACAGAATGGCATGAATTTCAAGAGGTAGAATGTCCTTTTGATGCCAGAAGATTCCTTTGAAGGTAATTTTCATTTTGTCAGAATATATTCAAGTTTACATTCATTTTTCACAGATTTTCACATTGAACGCCATTGTGAGGTCAGATTCGCCTTTTGAGCAATGGTTTTGCAGATTCCCTGTGGAAGAGAATCTTTAGGAATCTTGAGGGAATATTTCAGATTCCTTGGAGGCAGAAATTCGCCAGTGTCAGAATGAGGTCAACCTTATATTCATTCTTCTCAGAATTTCACAAGGATCTCAATGGTGAGATCTGATTCCTGTTTTGAGTTGCAGATTTCCAGATTCCCTGTGGAACAGAATATTTAAGGAATCTATGGAGAATCTAAAAGATTTCCTAACGCCCGGATTATGACAGTGTTAGAATTCAACAAATTGACAGTCGATCCTACACCTCTCGACGACACGAGTTCAGCGGTGCAGTTAGATTTTCAATCTAAGCCTTATGTTTTTTGACCACTTTTTAAAGTGAGTTGCAGGTGTCAGCATTAAATGTGTGAGCAATCATTTTCAAGATATTCGACGCCACGAAATTGATCGTACAACTATATCCAACAGTTTATCATCCTTTTCTTCATATAGCTCCTTGATGTGAGGTATATGTAGTGTGATCAGGTACTTTCTTGTCTCTTTTCTATGATATGCATTGTGTTATACAGATCCGTGTTTGATGTTTGATGGGGGATCTTGTTTTCGTTCTTGATGTGTGATGTAATTTCTATCATGGATTTTCCTTTACATTTGAGATCCCTTTTTTACCATGTTGGCGGGATACTCATTTTTACATGTATCTTTGATTGATATCCCTTTGTTGCCATGTTGGCGGGATACACATTGTCACATGTATGTTTGATTGAGATCCCTTTGTTGCCATGTTTGCGGGATACTCTTAGTCACCATTGAGTGAGAGTGTCATGTTGATAGGAGTCTTTTTTGTGAATGAGAGTTCCTGTAGTAGAACATCTCATGGAAAGTTCCAGCCACTCTTGCATGAGGGAATTTTCCTTATATGACAGAGAAAATACCATCCATGTACATCATCACTATTTCTAGCACTTAATGCAACGGCCTATACCATCTTGACACTAAGGCCCGGAGACGTAGTCCCTCCTGGACGAACTCTATTATCAATATCTTATGTTGTTAATTCTTGTTATGTTCCTCTTGATTATATCTGCATGCATTCATTAATGATTTTGATGAAATGTAAGTTTAACACATTAGCTGAAGTAAAAGGTCTTGGGTAAAAGGGTATCAGGAATTTACCCAGATCAAGTGGTATAAGAGCGGTCTTCTTGCTTATTTGGATTGCAGGCATGGACCATTGAAGGTTCGCTGAGTAAGAAATGGAGGATGTCAAAGACATGTATAAGACCATGCTCAGGGTGTCCAAGAAAGCGGACATGTTTTATGAAGCATATGAAAAACAAGCAGCAGATAATGTTGAGTTGAAATCAATTCTACGAGAAGAGAAGGAGGACAAGAAATGATTTCAGCTTCAATTTCAAGCCACGATAGAGGCATTGGAATAATTTAAGTGCAATGAAGGAAGTATTCTAACATATCATGATGCAATAAATACCCTTCTAGAAGAAGAGAAGAGGAGAAGTGATAATTGCAGCTTCAACTACAAGCCACAATAGAGGCCTTGGAGGAAGTGAAGCACAACAAAGGCTCAGAGAAGCCCTCTTCACCTGTTTCAAAATCAACATTTGAGGTAAAAAATTGTGGTCATTCTTTAGTTTCATATTCACATTCTATTATTTATGTTGGAAATGTGGAGACCCCCATTATAGGAACCGACATGAGACTCCTTACCAGGATGGGGTACAAACGAGGAGGACTTGGCATTCATGGCCAAGGCATAACTCAATGATTGGAGGTTGTGCAGAGACCTCGCTAAGCAGGTTTGGGATACACTAAAGGGGAATGCTCAAAGGTGTCAAAATATCCCACGACATTGATGAAACCGTCGAGGGAAGAGAATGATGGGAACACTTCACCATCATCTTATGGCAGCACATATTGTAGAGAGAGAGCTACAACAATATCTCATCGACATAATGACATTAGAGAAAAACATACATTGTTGAACTCGTCAGGAGAAACGAATGATGGGAACATTTCACCATCATCCCATAGAGGTGCATGTCGCACAAGAAGAGTTGAGACAACCTCTCATCACCATGATCGCACTAGAGACCACCAGGAAAGGTATAAAAAGTCTCGCTATTCTCAAGTTCATTTTTTGATTATAAGAATGTTGCTAATCATGAACATAAATCATGGCATAAAAAAAATTGTAATTTTTGTGGTTTACATAACCATGTCATTGCTGAGTGTTGGAAAATAATGTAAAAAAAAGGAGGATAAGGCATGGAAATTCTTCTCCACAACAGGGAAATAAATTGGTTAAGCAGGTATGGAGGAAGAAGACTCATTGCAACTATTGCAACTGAAGTGGCCGTCAAAGAGCCATGTGTTGGAGATTCCATCCAGAGCAGCATCTCAAAGAAAAAACATCCGTGCAGAAATCGGTCGAAAGAGCTGATCGACAAGCGAATTCCCCACAGGGGGATGGCCCATTCGCTTTGCTAAAGAGGGGATTTTCTAGATTATTTTTCTAGATGTGTTAGCTTCTCATGGCCTTATTTTTGTAAATCATGTGTTTCATTTCTTTATGTAAAAGTGATAATGTGTTTTTCCATCACTTGTTAAGCAACAATGATATTTTGGCCTTGTTTTATAAGTCATGTGATACATTTATTTTATGTAAAAGTGATGATGTGTTTTCCATCACTTCGAAATGCGACAATGATGTTTTGGCCTTGTAATGATAGTTTGGGTGTGATTTTCATTTGATGTAAAATTGACCACCAAGTATGTGTTATAAACTCATGGCAAGTATGGAAATGTCTGGGTCATAGTTGGTCATATTTGAGCATGTAATTTGCAAGAGATTGTACTACAGGTTTGCAAAAGATGTAGGTGTCGGTTCATCGCTTATGGCTCCGAAGAAAAAAGGTGAAGGAGAAGGAAGGGTGACCTTTCAGGACACTTGTGGTGAAAACATTGTACACAGAAGTTGCAGATTATTTTTGATGCTTTTGGAGGGCCAAAATCTCCTCAGTGGGGAGGAATGATCCAGGTTGCTCTAGAGACACACAGGACAAAGAGGGCTTATGAAATCTCAAAAATCAAAGTGTTTGGATTGCTCTCAAACTAGTTTCAAGTTGAATATCTCATCGTCATGATCACAACAGTGCGAACGGTTCGTCAATCCGATCTCGTATGTGAAAGTTAGAGGCAGTCAAAGTTCCAAGGTTGACTTGATGATGTGGCAGGTTAAGGAGGACACAATTTCGTAGAAATACGGCCACCGGATTCTAGCTAGATCTGGCCTGATTCCGTGCGAAATTATGGGGTCCTTAAAAATACTCCTACTTTCAAAATCGAGAAATTTTAAGAAGTATGGTTATTGTTATAATAAAAAACTTAAAAAAAAAAGAGGGTCGGTGGCCATGACCCCGCCGGACCTGCCCCATATGGCACCGAATATAACACACACACACACACACACACACGTAATGACCAAACCAATTCCGGTGGCGGTGGGGGTCGAACTTGCCTGACCCATGTGGTTGACCCCTGAGCGAGCGACACCACTAAACACACACCTCACATTAATACAACTCCCACCCAACCATCAAATAACACCACGGTTACTATTGAACGGGGTCGGGTCGAGCCAAATGGAGTGAACCCACCCATCCAAAATTTAACATGCGGTTTAAAAAAAAACAGATTCGCGCCCATTGTGGAGGGGTTGGGATTTAACCTCCCGACCTCCCTCCAAGGAACAACCACATTTACCACTACGCAAACCCATTGGGCTATGACAAATCCACTCAGATTTTTACATTTAAACTGATCATTCGCATAGTGTGGCTAACGAAGGAAGCTAAGTGTGGGCACATTTTCCAGGGCAAAGGTTGACACAGATAGAATGGCATGAATTTTGAGATGCAGAATGTCCTTTTGATGCCAGAAGATTCCTTTGTAGGTAATTTTCATTTTGTCAGAATATATTAAAGCTTACAGTTATTTTTCACAGATTTTCACAGGGAACACCATGGCGAGGTCAAATTCTCCTTTTGAGAAGCAGTTTTGAAGATTCCCCATGGAAGATAATCTTTAGGAATCTTGAGGGAATCTTTGAGATTCCTTGGAGGCCGAAATTCACCAGTGTCAGAATGAGGTCAACCTTATACTCATTATTCTTAAAATTTCACAAGGATCTCAATGGTGAGATTAGATTTTTTTTTTGAGTTGCATATTTCCATATTCCCTGTGGAGCAACATCTTTGAGGAATCTAGGGGAAATCTAAAAGATTCCCTAAGGCCCATATTTCGACAGTTTTAGAATTCAGCAAATTGACAGTCGATCCTACACCTCTCAACGACACGATTTCAGTAGTGCAGTTAGATTCTCCATCTGAGCCTTATGTTTTTCGGCCACTTTTCAAAGTGGAGTTGTAGGTGTCAGCATTAAATGTGTGAGAATTCGTTTTCAGGATATTTGACGCCACAAGATTGCTAGTATAGCCAAATCCAATAGTTTATCATACTCTTCTTCAGATAGCTCCTTGATGTGAGGTATATGCAGTGTGATCATGTACTTCTTTGTCTCTTTTCTATAAGATACATTGCGATGTATAGATCCCTGTTTTATGTTTGATGGGGGATCTTGTTTTTGTTCTTGATGTGAAATATAATTTATATCATGGATTTTCATTTATGCTTGAGATCCCTTTGTTGCTATGTTGACGGGATATTCATTGCCACATGTATGTTTGATTGAGATCCATTTTTTTCCATCTGTTATTGCCTAAATCTACCTTAGGCTGAAGGAAGGCAGAGTTCAGGGTAACATCAAACCACACTCAGTCGGGTAGCTAGCCCTACCAGATCAGGAGAGGGCTCTATCCGGGTAAATCTCAGCAAAGATAATCAATAGGGCTTGATATGACTTGAAATAAAAGCTGATTTTAGGCTAGGTATATAATTAAAGGAGTTTGATTTTGATTTTGGGGGTTTTGTTGGAATCAAAGGGAAAGACAGTTTTGGGTCCGGGGATGAGGCATAGTTTTTGCAGAGTTCTGAATGGGGCAAGGAAGGCAATTATTTTGATGCTTTGGGTTGAGTGAATGGATAGTGCATACTGATGAGGAGTTGAAGAGAGCAAGAGGATTTCAATAATCCTCTTCAAACAGATGAAAACATGGAAAATTAAACAAAACTCAAGGCAGAGCAAAGAAATCTAATGAATTCCACCTTTATAACTTGTTTGTTTAATTTGAGAAGAAAGGAGAAGGAAAATGATACACATGAAACATCAGTAAACTTAAAATCACAGAGAGAAACACACCATAAAAACATAGAGCCACATGGATCCCAAAGAGTGCTGCAAACGCTAGTCTATTCCTTTGCCAAAATTGCAGAGATGAAATGTACAATGAAGTGCCAAGCAATCCCAAGTGTCCAACCCTGAAAATGACTGATGAATTACATGATATAGACAAGCCTAACTCATACCCATGCCTCTAGGGGTCGAGCTCACCATTCTAGGAGCTTTTTCAACCATATCTAAACTAAGAACTGGAAAATAGGCAATGAAACAACTTGCCTCTATAAGATAGGAAACTGATTCATTCACTTACATTTCACTTTTTGGTGAATGAATCTACTAGGATGAGTAAAAATGTGCCAAAATTACATCAAATTCATGAAATTACATCAAGTTACATCAAGAGTTACATGAAAAAGTCAAACTAGCCAAAACTAGGCGAAAATTTGAGCTGCTGAGTGAAAACAAGGCCAAAATTCCTAATGCGCCGCGCCTGAAATCTCTATGCATAGCGCCACTTTGAGGCTGATTTTGAGGGCCTTCCCGGAGTCCAAATTGAGCGCAGGATATCTCGTTGGAAAGCTCTACCTGTCTAATTTCCAACCTATGTATAATTTCCGAATTTGGTGGCCATTTTCCCCTCCAAAAATCTAATCGCACAACACTGCTTCTTGTGTGTCCAAAAAGTGGCAGAAAGGCCATTTTTAGGGTGTTTTTGACCCTTCAGGCAACCCAAAACCTGTCAAAATCCTTAGGTAATGGGTAGGAATGCATACATTTTGATGAAAAATCCAGAAATGCAAAATTTTCCTCAAGAAGCGCTACCAATTATAAGCGTGCGCCAAGTGGCGCTACGCGTCGGGCAGGAAAATCTATGTTTAGGCCAAAAAAATCAAAATTGACAAAATTTTTCCCAAATTCCTTGAAATTTGGGCTAAATTTCCACCATCAAGCATTATTCTAGGCCAAAGAAGCTTCGGCCAAAATTTGGAGTCTATCATGCCTTTTGCGACGCTTTAGTGCCCTCTTTAGTTTTGCTTTCAGGATTTTAATTTGTGCCTTGAAAACGTGATTCCTCACCCAATAATGATTCTTCATGTGCCTTAACATGTTCTTTTCCTTGTTAGCCTTCTCCAATAGCTTCTCCAAATGAATATTGACCCTCTCAAGCCAAGTCTCTCGATCATAGGATGTATCGGTATCTGTCCCCATGAGAATTTGCAAGGTCTGTGTTGTCTTGTATGAGAATTTTGGTGTCTTTGATTGGATTGCCAAATATGAGGTAACATGGGAGGGAATATGAAGGAATATTATCATGGGAATAATGAACTTTTATCAAGTGAAATTTTCCTTTTGAAAACTCTGATTTGATAAGTTTAGGGACAAGGGACAGCCACTTGACTTCTTGGGATAAACTTGGGAATTGAGGGAAATTCACAAATGGTATGGGGACAATGGGAATAGGATAGGGATAATTTACTTTAGGGTTGTAAGGTGAAATAGGAAAAGGGGACTTTGGTGAACAAATGAAAAGTGAGGAGATGGAAAAAACAAGGTGGGGAATGGAAGAGTTTGGCACAAAAATGAGAATGAGAATGGGAGAGAAATGATTGACTTTAGGAATGTAAGGGGATAGGGGATGAGCTGCTATGATAAGATAATAGTGAGGGGGTGGAAAAATCAAGGTGGAGAATGGAATTGTTTGGCACAAAACAATTTTTAAAACCCTAGGAGCAATCTTAAAACAAGAGAATAGGGTTTTGAGTTTTTGTATTCAAATCTTCATAATCAATCTCATAATCAACACTAAATACTTGTTCATGAGCGATAGAGTGATTGCATGGACTTAATTGGACCAAGAGAAACTGGGAAAATTTGATGAGTTGGAAGAAATAGCAATGAATTTGTTTTCTACCATGTGCGTCGCGCAACAACCCAATGTGTAACGCCACAACCCAATGCATAGCGCCACAACCCAATGCGTAGCACCTTTTTGCAGGAGGATTTTGGAGGCCTTCCCGGTGTCAAAATTGGGCACGGGATAGCTCGTTGGAAATATTATTGAGTCTAATTTCTAACCCAAGTGTAATTTTTCAATTTGGAGTTCATTTTCCCTATCAAAAATCAAATCGCCCAAGACTAGTCAAAATGTGCAAAATGAGGCTGCCTCAAGGCAGAGTGTTGTTGCAGTCAACTTTTGAAGGTTTTCCTCAACTTAAAATTGAGCTCATGATAACTCATTGGAAATATATTTGTGTCTAGTTATCATTTGACTCATCAAGCAAGTCATTTTGCCAACCAAGCTAGGAGAAAGCTTGATTTTCCCAAGGTCGCTTCAGAGGTGCATCAATTCTTCTGAGGCAAATGTATTTTTGACATTTCTCTAAAACAATGACACCTGTGTAAAAAGTGAAGGAGGGTTTTATTCCTTGGCCTATTTTGGACAAAAACCTCTCTCAGGTTTCCAAAATTCATCTTTTATTGCTCAGAAAAATCATTGGAGTAAAACCTATCCCGATGTGTGGAACAAGGGATTTGTCGAAATGAAGCGAAATGAAGGGGATAAGGGGCTTCTAAATTCTTGAGAATTTTTTTAGAAGTAGGGAGGTATGTTAGGAAGCAGGGGAAAGTGGAATTTCAGAGATTGAGTGAGGGGAAGGGGTCCAAAAGGGAAAAACACAGGCCTAGCCTAGAAAATTGCCAAGTTGTAGCAAGAAACTAGGGTTTGTGCGAAAATGAGGAATTTGGGGGATCTCAGTGATGGGAAGTGTTTAATAAGGTACATTAAGGATAGGGGAAGGTGTATGAACATCAGGATACAAGTTTTGATGATGATTTGACCATCCAAGAGAAATTACCTTCAAAACCCTAGGAGAATTGGAACCTAACATGATGATGACAACCCTCTGAATGATGGTACACTCAGCTGAATGGTGACATGGACCGAAATTTGAACAACTTTGAAAGGAGTGAAAACAAACCCTAGGCCTAATACCTAGTGACCAAATTTTACTTGAAGACTCACTGAAATGACAAAATTTGACCTTGACACCTTAAAATCACTTTGTAAGAGCAAGTTTGATCACAGGAGGAAGGCTGCAAAGGCTGACACTAACACCATGTTAGCGGAATACTCTTAGTCACCATTGAGTGAGATTGTCATGATGATAGGAGTCCTTTTTGTGAATGAGAGTTCCTATACCGGAACATCTCATGGAGAGGTCTAGCCACTCTTGCATGAGGGATTTTTCTTATATGACAATGAAAATACTATCCATGTACATCATCACTATTTCCTTCACTTAATGCAAAGGCCTATACCATCTTGACAGCGAGGCCCAGAGATGTAGTCCCTCCTGGACGAACTCCGTTATTAATATCTTATGTTGCTAATTCTTGTTATGTTCCTCTTGATTATATCTGCATGTGTTCATTAATTCTTTTGATGAAATTTAAGTCTAACACATCAGCCGAAGTAAAATTTCTTGGTTAAAAGGGTATCAGGAATTTACTCAGATCAAAGAGAAAGTGTTTTTACTGCAAGCTAAAATTTGTTGTGAAGGAAAGAGAGTTTTTTTTTACAAAGTGAAAATGACAGCAAAAAGCACAAGCTTAACTAATCCACATTTTATTACTCCAAGAGAAAGTGTTTTTACTGCAAGTTAAAAAAATTTGTGAGGGAAACATATTTACGAGCAAGGAGAAAGTGCTTGACTAATCCACAAATACTTCAGTTTAATAGCAAAAATTACGATTATTGGGCTATTACAATGAAAGCTCCACAAAGACCTCAGTTTAATAGAAAAAATTACGATTATTGGGCTATTACAATGAAGACTCTATTTTCTTCTCAAAACATTTAGGAATTGGTGGAGAATAGTTTCCAAGAACCAAAAGATGTAGTAGCATTCAATGCTTTGACACAAGAAGAAAATGAATTGTTGAGGGACAACAGAAAGAAGGAATCCAAAGCCCTCTTCTACATTTTTCAAGTAGTTCATGAAAGTATATTCCCAAGGGTTGCAGCAGCAACGAAGTGCAAGAAAGCATGGGATACCCTCCAGAAAACCTACCAAGGCATGAAAAAATTGAAGACAACGAAACTATAAATGTTGAGAAGATATTTTGAGACAATTTGTATGAGATAGTATGAGAATGTAAAATCATTTTTTACACATGTATTAATTGGGATGGTTACACAAATCAGGTCTCATGGTGAGACACTTGAGGAAAGGAGAATAGTTGAGAAAGTGTTGAGAAGTCTTTCAACAAGATTTGATGCCAAATTTGTGGCCATAAAAGAGACAAAGGATCTCTCACAATTTTCAGTGGATGAGCTTCATGCATCACTAGTTTCTCATGAACACAGACTGACTAGAGCAAAAAACTCCTCATTGGAGCATGCTTTCAAGACAGAAGTTTCATTTGGTCAAGGTAAAGGTTGAGGAAGATCAAATTATAGAGGAAGAGGAAGAAGCCCACATAGAGGTGGAAGAAGAAGCGCTTCAAGTTCAAGTGGAAGGGGCATCAATCAAAATTCAAGTCAAGGCCCAAGCTAGAATCAAGCATAAGGTCAAAGGTATGATAAATCTCAAGTTCAATGTCATTATTGTAAGAAGTATGGTCATTTCATGTGTTTATTTTGTCCTCGGTTTGAAGCATAACCTCATAAGAATTGGACAACTCATGAAAAATGTTTACAATGTCTTTTTCAGAAATGATGTGTGAAATTTTTTGGATTAGTCTCCAAGCAAACAGATGATTGAAAAGATTTATATGACAAACAATAGAATGTTTCCTCTCAAGTTAAAATCAGATTTGAAGGAAGAAGGTGCTCAAGCACAACTATCAATGAATTCACAAAAGGAAGAAAGAAATGTAGCAGCTATCACATAAGCAAACTTTCAAGCAGAATTTAAAGATGAAAATCGGTTATGGCACTTGATATTTGGTCATCTCAATTTTGGAGGTTTGAATTTGTTGCATAGGAAAATCATGGTGAAAGGATTGCCACTCATAGAAAAACCAGACAACTAATGTGAAGGATGCATCTTAGGCAAACAACATAGAGAATCATTTCCAGTAGGAAAGCCGATAAGGGAAAAGGCACCTTTGGAGATTGTCCATTCAGATTTATGTGGACCAATGCAGACACCATCAATTGTGGGCCATAATTATATTTTTACTTTTATAGATGATTATACAAGGAAGACATGGGTGTACTTCATAAAACAAAAAAGTGAAGTATTTGAGGTTTTCCGCCAATACAAAGCTCTTGTTGAGAAGTAAAGTGGACACTACATCAAATTCTTGAGGAATGACAAAGGTGGAAAATACATCTCAACAGACTTCCTACGTTTTTGCATGGAGCATAAAATTCTCAAGAATTTTACAACAAGGTATACACCTCAACAAAATGGTGTCGTGGAAAGGAAGAATAGGACCATTATGGAAAAGGAAAGGAGTATGTTGAAGGAAAAGAATTTTCCAAATGATTATTGGGATAAATATGTCGCTTGTGCAACATATATCATTAATAGGTGTCCAACCAAGAACGCCAAAAACATAGTTCTTGAAGAGGCATGGAGTGGAATAAAACATAATGTCACTCACATGAGAGTATTTGGATGTGTGGCATATGCACATGCCCTAGATGAGTTGAGGAATAAGTTGAACAACAAGGGGGATAAATGTATATTTGTTGGATACGATGATGAATCCAATGCATACAAGCTCTATAGTCCATGAACCAAGAAAGTCATAATCAGTAGAAATGTGCAGTTCATAGAAGATGAAGCATGCGATGGAAGTTTAGAGAAGACAGTCAATGTGAAGACATGTATACCACATGAAGACAAAGAGGAATTTCTCACAGCAAGTAATTCCTCAACGACGAATCCTCCTACACCTACACAAGCTCAAAAAAAAAGTCAACATGTGACACCGCAAACAAATAATAGGACAACATTGTGTAGTCAACCAAGTGCTTCTCCAAGCATACCACAAAGATCTGCAACTCCATATATTTCAAGCGCAACACCAAGTGACATGACAATCCCATATTTTTCAAGCATAAGAGGACACAAATTCATAAATTTAAGTGGAATATATGATAAAAATGAAGCTGATAGTAATGTTGGTCTGAAATCCTTATTTGCATTATTTTTCATGTAGATTATCTAATTCATTTTGAGGATGCAGTCAATGAAGAAAAACGGGTTGCAACAATGGATGAAGAAATAAGAGCAATAGAAAATAATGACACATGGGATTTAGTGGACCTTCCGCAAGGAAAATAAGTCATTGGAGTGAAGTGGGTCTATAATACCGAGAGAAACGTTGAAGGCAAGATTGAAAGGCATAAAGCAAGGCTAGTTGTCAACGAATACAAGAAACAACATGTAAGAGATTATGCAAAGACATTTGTGTCAATCACAAGGATGGATATAGTATGTACAATGTTTTCAATTGCAGCGCAACATAAATGTAAAGTGTATCAGATGGACTTAAAATCAATGTTCTTGAATGGAGTGCTGAAAGAGGAGGTATATGTTTTGCACTGTCTTGGCTATGAGGTAGAAGGCTAAGAAGACAAGGTGTGTAGTTTGAGGACACGGGGGCTTCACTGGGGGAGAAATACCATACCATGTGGGTTCATATAGGGGGATATATATTGAGGAAAAATTACATAATATATTGGGAGATATATAGGGGGTAAAGGGTTTTTATATTGACAAGTATAAAAAATGGAGCTAAAAGTTAATGAAAAAATATAAAAGGGTATAAAAAATGTTAAAGAAAAAATGGATACCTACAATATCTAGTAAAATTAGGGGTTTCTTAAATTGGAAAGGTGTATTGGGTTCATATTGGTAGGGGGTTAAATATGGTGATTTTTAGAGGTATTTTCCAATATGTAGTCAAATTAAGGGTATTGTTTAATATGCCACGAACGCACATGATATGACAGAGGTTCATTGAGTGAATCTCATGTGGTTGAGGAAAGATCTTTATGGGTTGAAGGAAGCACTACGTGCATGGTATAGCAGGATAAATGCTTACATGATGGACAATGGGTTCGAAAAATGTGACAGTGAACCTAATATTTACATCAAAGAGAGTGATGGTAAGCTTCTTATTGTTGTTTTATATGTAGATTATTTGATTTTTATAGGGAGTGATGATTTCCTCATCCTTGATTTCAAAGAATTCATGAAAAGTGAGTTTGAAATGACTGACTTGGGGTTGTTAAGATATTTTTTGGGCATAAAATTGAAGCAAACAGAAAATGGTATTTTTATCTCTCAAGAAAAGTATGTTGCAGAAATTTTAAAGAGGTTCAATATACAGAACAACAAGACAACACCAACTCCAACTGTCATGGATTTGAAGTTGAGCAAGGAATATTGCAACAACGATGCCAATTAGAAATTATAAAAAAGTATGGTCGGAAGCTTAATGTATTTGACTGCAACTAGGCCTGATATAATGTATGCAGTGAGTTTGGTGTCAAGGTTCATGGGGAAATCCAAGGAGAAAAATTAGCAAGAAACCAAAATGATTTTAAAGTATGTCAATGGGACAAAGGAGTATGATATTTTGTACACCACAACAGATGATTTTAGGCTGGTTGTTTATACTTCCAGTGAATGGGCAAGAAGTGTTGAAGATGGAAAGAGCATGTCAGGATATTTTTTTCATTTGGGTTCGGGATCCATTTCATGGGCTTCCAAGAAGCAACCGATAGTGTCATTGTCAACAACAAAATTTGAATATTTTACCGCAACAGAAACAATGTGTCAAGTAGTTTGGATGAGAATGATGTTGATGGATTTATGCCATGAACAAGATGGAACAAAAACTATCTTTTGTGATAGCAGTTCAACAATTTCATTATCAAAGAATTATGTTTTTCATGAGAGGACAAAGCACATTGATGCTAAATATAATTTTATAAGAGAGTTAGTTAACAATGGTGAGATTGTGTTGTAGCACTGCATGTCAGAAGAAAAATTTGCATACATCTTCACAAAGCCATTGGAACGTCGAAATTTTATTTATCTCAAAGGTTGTTTGGGAATGGTCAATGGAGGTAGTTGTGATTAAGGGGGAGTGTTGAAAAATTAATCTCAAACACCGCATTAAATTTTCTAAAAACAACTATACCTCAAGTAAATGTTTTGCAGGTTGCAGATTTAGTTTGCAGGAGAGGACATCACATAAATGAAGTTTTGAGAAGGAGAAAAATTACCCATTCCATAACAGATTAATCTATTAAAGTCAAATGGGAATTTAATGAATGGTTGGAAGAAATGTATGGTTAAACATTTATTCCGCAAGTGTTATTTACTTCAAGCAACCTCTGCAAGCTCAGAAAATTCACATTCTCCCATCTTGTGTATTAATTTTTTTCTTGCCATGAATTAATGTGTTAGAAATATATGTTTTGAGAATACATGTATGTATATTAGATTATATATTGTGGAAAATGTAAGTCTAGAAAGGCAAGGTGAGAAAATCGTGGAGCAAAGTTTGGTGGGCACCTGAAAATAGTTTGTTACATGTTTTATTGTGTGTTACTCCGCAACCCCTGGTGAATGTAAATCTAAATAATAACTCTTGTTTTACTGGTGAAGGAGTTGCAACCTCCAAATGAATTACTTCTTGTGTTTTTTAAATCATAATATAAGGTTTGGTTAGTCGTGATATGGTTCTGGAAATTTCACATATGGTTTTTACTGCCACCACTATGTTTTACTCAGTTTCACCATGAATAAATTAGTTTGATTTTGTTTCCCCCATTATAGTTGGGAAATTCAACATATTTTAATCTCCACCAATATGTATTAAAAGGAAGTCTCATGTGATTTAATTTCCACAACTGTATTGTCTCAATTAAGACCTTTCTGCAACTCTGCATGTAGAGAAAATAATTCCCTTATCTCAAATTATTTAATGCAACCCCCCCACCAATTATGAATTTTGGCTTATGTGGACCCAATTAAATAGGCCAAGATCGGATAGTCGCCCGACCTTAGTTGAAATATTTTGGAAATGGAGAATCCCCAACTCCTCGACCTCGTTTAGAGCGACAAAGTCCCAACTACCCCCGACCTTATCTAAGGTCCCAAGTCCCGACCTCCAACGACGCCCATATGGTTGAACCTATGGGTTTGATTATGTTTGCAGGAAAAAAAGAAAAGGAGGCCAACCACCCAGCCCTGACTAGTCATTCATTAGGCCAAAGAAAAAGAAGTTGTGTGAGGGTGTTGTATACAATTGGGTTCAATTTATTTATTATATTTCATAGTAAAAAAAATTCCCAGGGGCTCTCCTGCTATAGGGTTTTTGGAATTAAGTTGGAGTTAGCGTTCGTTGTCTTATGAGATGGGAATTAAAAAAAGGAAATATCAGAGTGATATCAGAGCATAGAATCTCTTTGGATATTAATATATAAATGGAGATTGTAGTTGGCGAACGAAAATTGTTGAAGATAGGGGAAGAACAATCAAGTGGAGACTTGGAGCAGGGCCAAAGAGGTAATGGGATTTTTGGTTTATAAATGACAGTGTCTCTATTTTATCAAAGTAGGATTAAAATAAAAACAAGAAAATAAAGATTTGAGGTGGGATAGAACAGTCCCAAATAATTGGTAGAAATCGCACAAGGTGAAGGAATGGGATGAGATAGTGAAGAGTCTTGTGGAAAATAATACTGAGGATATTACACTAAAAAGGGGTAGAGAAACATAGATAATTGAAAAATAATTATTAGAGGATAACAAAAGGAATATGGGAGCAGAGTACATCCGACCCGAGGAGAATATTCCAATGTTAAGGAGGTAAATTTGGTCTTTAATTTTTTTTTTTGATAAGAAATTGGTAGTAGCCATATATTTAGAAGAATTGTGATGTTATTAAGAAGTGAGAAAGGTGCAAAAACCAGAGAGGCGAAAGGATTGGTCAAGAGGTTGTAGTGGGGGGAATAAAAGGACACCAATAGCGAGATTGAGATGAGGTGTTTCGGTAACAAGTAAGGTGAGGCTTGTTATAGGGCTAGGTTGCAACTCATGATGAGCATGGAGAAGATCATGTAGAAGAAGAAGAAGGAGATGACCATTTCTGGTCATAATGAAGCTTTGAATAAAAGCCACAATAGAGGAGAGAAGGATGCCAAGAGAAATTATATGATGAAATTAAGCTAAGAGGAATTTGATACATGGAGATGGCTGATTTAAGGAAAAGAATCAATGAGATAATCAATTTTCTACAAGAGAGGGAAGAATAATATATGTGGGATTTGAGGAAAAGGTCATAATACTTGTCAAATAGAAGGATTTTAAGAAAAAAACCCCAAAAGTGAGAGAGCTAGGGAAAAGGAGAATGGAGCCTTTAATAAAATTCTGGATGGATGAGCTCAGAGCAACTGAGCCTAAAGGAGGAGTAGTTCACTACTGGTAACTAGAAGGGGGATCACTCCTTGAAGATAAGGATAAGAGACTAATTAGAGGTATCATGGATTGTGGGAAAATTCCAATCCAATAAGCATTGTAAGAAGCATCAACAAAGGATCAAGGACCTAATTTTTTTAAAACTAATCAAATGCATTTATGTGCAAGCCATAAGCACATAGAATAAGGGAAGCCATTTGAAGCTATCATGGAGAGTTTGGATGGAGGAATGAGGTTACAAAGTCTCAATGGAGGACATAATCCTATTTTTTATTATAATGAAGGAGGAGAAGAAGGCATGTGCACAAAAGGAAGGATTACTGAGGAAGACAACAAAGGAGGCATGGAGGCCTCATACTTTTGAGTCTAAAAATTTATGTGTAAAATTTGCATATGAAGAACATGGACTAAATTTCCAAAAAAATAAAGGCGCAGAGGTGAAGCAGAAGCAATACAAGGTAGAAAGAGCTACGAGGTTGGCTTATGAAACTAGTTGAACATAGGATAAAGGGAAGTTTTAGAAGGTTGTCACAAAGGAAAGAAAAAACAAGGGGTTAGAATGTGAATACACCTACAAGGAGGAGAGAAAACAAAATATAAATATTATGATGTCATGATATGAACAAGAATTGGAATTCCTAGAGGGTTGGCTGAAAAATATCAAATTCAGATAAGATTTCATAGGGAGTGCAACCAAAGAATTAAGGGAAGCTAAAATGCTCAAAGCAGTAAAATCATATAGTGATTTTTATTGTGAGAAAAATATTGTGGGTATAATTGCAAGAGAAAAATAAGTACAAGTGTTGTCGAGAAAAGAAGGAGAGGAGAATGAACATGGGATAGTTTATCCCAGGAAAAATTATTTCATTTGCAACCAAGGTGTTGAGGAGGTAAATCCCCTCTGCGGACAGAGGCGATCCCTACTATCCCAGCAGGGGTCTAGCAACAATCAAACAATGTTATGACGCAAGCTCCTAGTTACGAATGGAAAGACTAGGAATAGAAGCCTACCTGGATTCCAACGCTATGATCTGAAGAAGAAGCGTCCCCGTTCCTCAGCCCCGGCATATCACAATCCCTCCACGATCTCCGCGGATGAACACCTGCACATGGAAGAAACAAACAGATACAAGCATAGAAACCAGCATACGTAACTAAACATCAGTCAGAAAGGACGTTACTCACATTAACATGATGGAAAACAGAGTGGAACCATAATCATAATCATCTATTAAATAATGAACGAAGAAAGATTACAACCAAGTTCTGACGTCGCAGTCTCCTTCGGACGGGTCTCCGGTCGTCCACGTCTCGCAAAGCTTGCCAAGGAAAGGGAAAACCTCTCCGGAGTCTCTCGACAATGGTCTCCTTACTTGAGTCGGCCTTAAGGGAAAGAGAGATTCTTTACAGCACAAAGGCTCTTGGGAATATGGAGATACAAATCTTAGGCACTTCAAGACTAGCTTGCCATGGGATTGAGCAGGCTTTTATAGATGGGGAAGGAGGGAGTTGGGATCCCTATTATTATGGGATTGGCCCTATCAACAAGGAAGGTTCCATGGGAGGTGGCAAAACCACTTCCCTTCCATTGAACTCCCGCAGCCAAACCTCCCAACTCAAGATAGGCAATGGTTCCTGAGTTTGTTGGAACTCAACTTCCGCCATCTTTATTTAAAAAACAGTCCCTAAATTGGGTGGCGCGACTGCTGCTCTATGACAGAGCGCCAGTTGGCGCGACCTCTTTGCAGTATTTTCCCCATTGGCGCGAGTACTGAACTTACTGCCCGCGCCAATGCCAAAAGGGATGTTTTTTATGATTTTTTGCAAGGAGATGTCTCAAGGGCAAATAAAGCTCATGCTTAGAGGAATGCATTGATGATGTTTTCAAGGCATGACAATGTTTACAGGTCACGAAATGGGTCCTCCATTGTGCGGGACGGGGAATGGTGGTGACAAATTACTGTGTAACAGATGCCCCCTAAAGTATGAGGCCCGAGAGAGAGAGGGGTGAAATGCTTTACGAGAACATGTTCAACTGAAGGCCCGCCGTCGGAAAACCTGCGCAGAAAGATACAACTGGTATCTCAAGTACATGATATATATGTGGTATGGACGCAGCCATCCGAAACAGAGTATGCTATAATCCGGATCCAGGGCATGGACGCAGCCATCCAACTAAGATCAAACAAATAGACTCAGGTATGGTCGCAGCCATCCAATCAGTGAGTTATGTACATAATGATAATAATCCACAATCGCAGCCTGGATTACAACAGACACAATCCAGGGTCTTGCGCTCCATCTCGACCCAAACAAAGTACAAGTTCGAGCATGCGAATATGTGAGCTGAAGTCGAACATGCAAGAACATCGTCTGGTTACCAGCCAATGATGAAAGCTG
Organism: Pinus albicaulis; assembly: GCA_034641835.2. Classification (NCBI taxonomy): domain Eukaryota; kingdom Viridiplantae; phylum Streptophyta; class Pinopsida; order Pinales; family Pinaceae; genus Pinus; species Pinus albicaulis. The sequence continues at coordinate 1,441,933,752 of CM076580.1, forward strand.
TTAACAGACGCGAGAGGAACCACCAATAATGAAAATGGCCCTCAAGGTACTACAGGTACAATCTACGGCGTGCGAATAAATGAGTTGACGTCGAACACCCGCAAAATCACTCGATCGGAGGTCAATGATGTAAACCTCGCGTCGAATGCGACGAACCTGCCATTGAGGCATGCAGGCTCCAAGGTACCATCAGGAGTCTCTAGACCAACTTCCCGGATAATGAGTTGAAGTCGACAGGAAGTGACCTTGATCGAAGGTGGGCCATAATGATTCCCACATCATCGACACGAGACAGAGGAACATGATGTTTTTGTTGTGAATCAGAATCGTATGAGAAACAGAGGAAGGTTGATATTTGCAGAGGCCAACTTCTCTTGAACATATAAACGGCACGACAGTGGACTTGGCAGTATTTGACATCAACGGATCAGAGGTCATGGTGACGAGGCAGTGAACAGATGAGAGGTCAAAAGAGATTACCCAAACCCACGGAGGCAAAGTGAAGCAATGAGATGAGATGTCCCCAACCCGACACGAATGCAGACAAGTGCCATGTTCAAGAGCGACATACTGCCGACGACAACGACGATGGTTCCATTTTTCCCCCACCATTTCTGGCGAGTACCCCAATTATTTTTAATAACAAGCTTGAAAGGGATAGCATATGCTTGTAATATAAGTCCACCCTTCGGGCGAATCCATCCTAGTGCATTTAACGAGTCCTAGGAAGGAGGAACTCGGAGAACGTCATTTCGACTAGATCTGATGTCATCAGGGTTTAACGAGTCTGACAAAGGAAGAACTCGGCGTCTTTTCATGTTTAGAGAGTTTGAAAAGACAGCAAAAAAGAAAACTCCAAAGGCCCCTTTTCGTAAATAGTTCCCCAGATCCGAAAAGGTAGAAAACAATATCTGGGAAAACCTCCTAGTCGCGATAGGCTAAGGTATTCCTTTTTCGTAATCAATCCATCCCAGCCCGAAAAAGGGTTAAACTTATACTGAGTGGATGTTGATTCGTGTCCAATTTAACGAGATCGAAACGACAAGGGCCTCGACAATATTTTCATATTTAGAGAGTCAGAAAAGAGCTGAAAGATGACTCCAGAGTGACTTTTTCATGTATTTACCGAGTCCGAAAAAGTATAAAATACAACTCGTTTCCATCGTTTAAGTCGCAAAAACCTGCTGCTGCACATACCAAGCAAGCGTAAAATCCATTTTCGACATAACATATGCAAATATTTGATAAAGATAACTTTTAAAACTCATTTAACGTCGAAAAAGTTATAAATATGTCAAATTGGTAAAAATAAAATTACTTTTACTATTCACCTTGGTAGAAAGCAACAGTGGTCCTTTTGGAGCAGAAACTTCTAACGGTGATTGCGACAAATCCAGTGGACCATTCAGCTTCTCGTCTGTCACAGGTAAGAGGAGTTCTTTTGCTCTTCATTTTTATTCATTTTTTAACAACTTTCCCTCAGAAATCAGTTCTGTGTGGTCGTTTTTAGAATTTTAGGGCTGCGCCCATTGGCGCGGGTATCGGGCACGGACCCGCGCCAATGAGCTCTTTTTTACAAAGGGCTCGCGCCACGGCCGAACCTTAAATTCCGCCCAAAATTTCGACATTTAGACCAAATTGCTTGGAATTTGAAGCTCATCAAAGTTCTAACTAGGGGTTTTTGACCATGTGAATGCAGATAATCACTCAAAATGACAATCGAATGGAAGGAACGAGAGCACGGAGAAGAGGATGAACAGGCCATGCAAAGCCAAGCTTGCATGAATGCACTTAGAGACTGTGGATTGAAAAAGTTCTTCCTCACACCATGTTTACGAGCTCAGCCCGAGCTCCTCCAATATCTAATCAGCATCTGGGATGAAAATGAACAAGTGTTCAGGTTACGAGACCAGGTGTTAGAACTGGAGGTCACCGATGTTTATTTTATCACTGGATTGTCCCGCAGAGGTCCAATCCCTGTAATGACTGGAAGCAGACCATCTGGGGAAAATATGGAAGAAGTAATGGCAAGAGTGTGCCGAGGGGCACAAACAGGATCAGGAAGCAAGAAAGTGGATATCCACACCATCCCTGATCTGGCACTAAGAGTAGTTCTCCATACCATTACGCGGGCTGCTGGGTCGCAGGCTCCGCACGAGGCCACGAAGACCCAACTCCTGCTAGCCTCAGAATGCATGGGTCCCTTACTGTTCAACTGGGCGGAAGCAGTAACTATCAACATGAAAAGGCAGCTCACAAAGTGAAAATAGGGGAAACTGAAACAGTTCGGTTATGGTTCCATCTTGGTATCGTTCATTCTGGAACACTTGCCAATCTTCCAGGGCCAAGGGGCCGCAGTGGCGAGTCCGATACCACGAGAGCCACGAATGGTTCGCTGGGCAGCATTGATGCCCAGATCTGGAGGTGGCCAACAGATGTCCTGGAGGCCAGAGTTTTTTAGGTGGTTACGGCGCCAGCTGATTGTCGTGGAAGACTGGCCCTATTCGGGAACTGACTTTACTGGGGACCCAGACCTCCCGCTACCAGAAGGAGATGACTGGGATGAGGAGCTGGGTAAGACCTCATATTTTTGATTTTATGTTTATATGTTTTTTTGTTAATACACATTTGTCTTAATCACAATTATATATGCATGCAGATGTAGGACCTGAGAGACCAGCCGGGATGTCTCCAATCTTCCGGAGGACACAACTCGCCCCAAAGATCCAGGGAGAAGGCACCGGAGGAGATGAACTGATCCAGAACCTCGAGGGGATCGCCCACGGGATTCCAGACTATGCCCGGCTAGCAGACGTACCGATGGCATACCAGCGCCATACGGTGGGAGTCCCGAATCGGATCCACCGAATCCTGAGGCGCTTAGTGCGTGCAGTCACGTGCTATCATGAGCACCATGCGGATTAGTCCTTAGGATTTATACCACACCTATTTTTTGAGAGACATAGCGTCTCCGGATGTACTAAGACGACTATGTATATTTTTTGAGTTTTATGTGACACACTCTATGTAAACATTTCGATATCTATATATATACATATCTATTTCTGGATGAGTCTTTCTTTACATGTGATGATGATTTATAAATTGCGCAAATGTCTGTCTAATACAAAATTTGCTACTGCATCTGTTAATGTATTCAAATGCCTGGGTATATGATGATATGTAATGTAGTCAAAATTCATTTCCAGTAATCGAATACGCAAATACAGACGTAAGATGGAAGGGTTCCTTACCGAATAGTGTCCGTTCAGCTGTAACACTACAAGTTGTGAATCTAGGTACACGAGCAATTCACGGATACCAAGGTTTACTGCCTCGGTTAATAATTCCAACACGGCACTATATTCCGCGATATTGTTCGTGGTACTTCCTAAACACACACCTTGCAGGTCAATCAACTCACCAGCAGGATCGTAGATTACCCAGGCTGCGGAAGACAGATTCCTGGTACTGCGGGAGGCACCATCCGCGAAACCAACAAATGGATGAATAGACATATGCACAACCAGGAAGACCCGATCAGCAGAAAGATGTTTACAAAGCACACCACACTATGCACACAAATGACAATCACACACCTATGTACACACACCACACCAAGAAATCACTTCAGGCATAGTACTTTTTAAGGTACAACCCATTTCTGGGCTGCGCCAGCGGAACTCCTTCGTAATCTATAAGCTCATAGGCCCCATTTTTCAAAACGCGCTTTACTATATAGGGCCCGTGCCACATAGGCTGGAGCTTACCGGCTCCAAGCTTATCATGTGCCTGATCGTACAAGAGGACGAGGTCTCCTTCGATGAAAGAACGGGGAGAAACAGATTGATCAAAATGAGTTTTGACCCTCTTCTTTTGTGCTTTGATGATCAAAGCAGCTAGACGACGGGTTTCATCCAACCGTTCAAGATACAGAAGACGTTCTTCCTCAGGAGAGGTATCCGGTAAGAGCTCCACAGCTAATTTAAGCGAAGGAATTTCACATTCAACCGGCAGAGTGGCTTCTAGACTGTACACCAATTGGAATGGTGTGAATCTGGTTGCACTCTTAGTAGATGTTCGGTATGCCCAGAGAGCTGAGAACAGTTGGAGATGCCAATTTGATTTATGAATTCCAACTGTTCGCTGAAGCATAGTGACCAAAACCTTGTTCACCGCCTCAACCTGACCATTCGCTTGAGGGTAGTATGGTGTTGAGCTGTCGTGACGCAAGCCCAACGCTGAAGTCAGCTCCGCCATCATGTAATCGCGGAAATGAGTACCGTGATCAGTGATGATGGCTTGAGGAACCCCGAACCGTGCAATAACGTGGTTGAATATAAATTGAGCAGTCGTTTTCCCGTCAGCAGCTAGTGTAGGCATCGCCTCGGCCCACTTGGTGAAGTAGTCGACGGCGACAATTATATACGCATGCCCCCCGGCCGAGTGAGGGTTACACGTCATAAAATCCACGCCCCATTTCGCAAAAGGGCCGACGGTAATAACGGGATGCAATGGCAACGGCGGCGCGCGCATCTTGCGCTGAAAAATCTGGCATGGATGACATTTTCGGACTGCAGTGATACAATCCTTGAATATGGAAGGCCAAAAATAACCTGCTCGGAGAATCTTCTGGGCAGTAGCATACCCGGACATATGGCCGCCACAGGCGCCACTGTGACAGTCATTTAGGACTTTCTCAGCCTCTTCTAAGGTAAGGCATCGTCGGAGCACCGAATCTACTCTAATACGATATAAGGTATCTCCCACTATACGGTAGGGTTGGGACTGGTGCCGAATTCGATGGCGGGCAGTTTTATCCAACTCAGACCGGAAATTCGTGGTCTGAAGATACACTATGATGTCATCGTACCAAGGATCTCGAGTACTGATAAGAAAAAGTGTTTCATCCGGTATATGGTCTTCAGAGTGTGAGGGAACAGAGTCTGTAGGGAGAGAACATATCAAATCCGCGAAGACCAGTGATTTAGTTGACTTGGCAGTGGTGAACTCCAAGTCAAACTCCTGCAGGATCATAATCCATTTGGAGTACTTGCCCCCTAGTAATTGTCTGGAAAGAATATACGTCATAGGGTTGCAGTCTGAAACCATTGTTATCGTGCGCAAAAGGATGTAATGGCGAAAGCGTTGTACGGCGTGTACTGCTGCTAAGGCCAACTTCTCGACATGTGCATAACGCGTTTCCGGGTCGAGAAGGTTCCGAGACAGGTAATAAACAACATGTTCATCACCGTTCTCGTCATCCTGCACCAAGACCATGGCGATGGTACTAAATGCGGCGGCTAGATACAAAGTAAAGTCGCGGTGGTAGTCCGGAGGACGAAGCAACGGAGCGTTGACGAGCAATGTCTTCAGCTTCTCAAAGGATTCCTGAGCAATTTCATCCCAGTGAAAGGGAACATCCTGCTTTAACAAATGAGTGAATCCTTTGGCCACCTCGGCATAATTCGGGATAAAGCGCCTAAGAAAATTCGCTTTCCCTTGCAGACTCTGTAACTGATACAGGGAGGAGGGTGATGGGAGATTTACGATGGCCTCGACTTTTAGAGGGTCAAGGCGAATTCCGTCTTTCGAGACTATAAAGCCTAAAAGACGGCCAGAATCAACGCAGAAGACGCACTTATGAGGATTGAGCCTGATATTGTAGCGTCTGCAACGAAGAAATATCTGGCAAAGATGCTCAGGATGGTCCTCTCGCTTACCCGAATAGGCTGGCAAGTCGTCCAGATAAGGCTGGACAATATGGCGAATGTCATGAAAAGCGTAGGACATCACACGCTGAAACGTGGCGCCAGTGTTTTTTAAGCCGAACGGGAGTTTTTTGTACGCGAAAGTGCCCCACGGACAGATGAATGTGGTCTTATGTTGATCCTCAGGTGCAATATTGATCTGGTTGTAACCTGAGAAACCGTCCATTAAGGAATAGATCTCACTCCCTGCACAATCGTCAATGATCTGGTCGATAAACGGAGTGGGATAATTATCCTTAGGACAGGCGCGATTGATATCGCGATAATCCACACAGACTCGAATTGTACCCTTCTTTTTATTGACATGAACGATATTGGACACCCATTCTGTAAGGGGGATAGGATAAATAAAACCCGCGTTCAGAAGTTTTTCAACTTCTGCCTTGATAGCGGTGGCTTTCCGAGGATGCATGGGATGTAAGCGTTGGCGCACGGGTTTCGCACCTGGATAGGTTGGAATCTTGTGCACGACAATACTAGGATCAATTCCCGGCATTTCCTCATAGGACCATGCGAAAACATCTCTGAATTATTTGAAAAGCTCAGTATAGACTTGAATCTCCTCGGGAGAACAAGTCACACCCACATGAATGTTCTCAACAATCCCCGGTTTAACGGAGATGTTGATTGGAACAGTTTGAGTAATGTTACTCAGATTACCCTTCGAAAAGACCTCGTGCATTAAGATCGGTGTTTGAAGGGGAGGGGAGGGAACCTGAGTAGCATAACACTCCAGACAATCAGTCATTGCCCCCAGGCTGGGCATAAATGAGGAGCGATGATGTCCATCGCCCCAGGGCAGCTCCTCAAGAGACAT
>CM076580.1:1441940439-1441984803 GCA_034641835.2 Pinus albicaulis
CTTAACGTTGACCTTAAATATAACCTAACCCTAACCTTGACCAAATCCTTAACATTGACTTTAACCTTAACCTTAACTATAACTAACCCTAACCTTGACCTTAACCTTAACCTAACCTTAACCTTGACCTTAACTATAACCTAAAACTAACCTTGACCTTAACCTTAACTTAACCTTAACTTTTACCTTAACCTTCCCATAACCATAACTTTAACCTTGACATTACCTTTAACCTAACCTTAACCTAACCTTAACCTTAACTTTAACTTTACCCTAACCTTAAGGGATAATCTAACCCTAACCTTTACCAAACCCTTAACCTTAAACTTAACCCTTAACATTAACCTTGACCAAACCCTTAACTTAACCTAACTTTAACCTTAACCTTCCCCTAACCTTAACCTTAACCTTAGCCTTAACCATAACCTTAACCTAACTAAACCCATAACCTTAACCTTAACATTATCCTTAACCTTCACCTTAACCTTAGCTTTACCCTTAACCTTGACCTTACCCTTAACCTTCATGTTAACCTTAACCTTAACCTTACTAAACCTATAAACTTATCCTTAACCTTAAATTTACCCTTAACCTTGACCTTACCCTAAACCTTCACGTTAACCTTAACCTTGACCAAACCCTTAACCTTAACCTTAAACTGACTAAAAACGTAACCTAAGGGTACATTTAAGGTAAAGGTTAGGGTTAAGGTTAAGGTTAAGGTTAGCTTAAGGTTAACCTTGACCTTGACCTTAACCTTAACCTTGACCTTAACCTTAACCTTTACCTAACCTTAACCTTAACCTAACCTTGACCTTAACTATAACCTAACCTTAACCTTAACCTAACATTAAATTTAACCACAACATTAACTTTACCATTAACCTAACTGTAACCTTAACCTTAACCATAACCTTAATCTTAACCTTGACCTTAACCTTAAAGTTACCCGTAACCTTCACCCTTAACCTTAACCTAACCATAACCTTGACCGAACCCTTAACCTTAACCTTAATTTGACTAAACCCTTAACCATGACCTAACCATAACCCTAACCTTGCGTTAGCCTAACTTAACCTTGACCTTAACCTTAACCTTAACCATAACCTTAACCTTAACCTTAACTTCACCATAATCATAACCTTAACCTTAACCTTGACCTAACCTTACCCTAACCATAACATGAACTTTTCCCTTAACGTAACCTTAACCTTGATCTTAAGGTTAGGGTTAGGTTAAGGGTAAATTTAAGGTTAAGGTTAGGTTAAAGTTAAGGTTAAGGTAAGGTTAAGGGTAAGGTTAAGGTTAGGTTAAGGTTCAGGTCATGGTTAGGGTTAGGTTAAGGTTAAGGGTGAAGGTTAAGGGTACGGTTAAGGTTAAGGTTAGGGGAAGGTTAAAGTTAAGGTTAGGGGAAGGTTAAAATTAAGGGTTTACTTAAGGTTAACATTAGGTTAAGGTTAAGGTTAAGGTTACGCATTTAGTCAGGTTAAGGTTAAAGCTTACCCCCTTAACCTTAACCTTAACCTAACTATAACCTTACCTTATCCTAACTTAACCTTAACCTTAACTTTGACTTTACCGTAACCTTAAGGGTTTAGTCAGGTTAAGGTTAGTGAGGTTAAGGTTAAAGCTAAGGATTTGGTCAAGGTTAGGGTTAGGTTATAGTTAAGGTCAAGGTTAAGGTTAGGTTAAGGTTACGGTTAAGTTAAGGTTAATGTTAAGGGTTTGGTCAAGGTTAGGGTTAGGTTATAGTTAAGGTTAAGGTTAAGGTCAAGGTTAAGGTTAAGGTTAAGATTAAGGTTAAGGGTTTGGTCAAGGTTAGGGTTATATTATAGTGAAGGTTAAGCTTAATTTAAGGGTAAAGTCAAAGTTAAGATTAATGCTAAGGTTTTGTCAAGGTTAGGGTTAGGTTAGAGTTAAGGTTAAGATAAGGTTAAGGGTAAAGTTAAGGTTAAGGTTAGGGTAAGGTTAAGGTTAGGTTAAGGTTAAGGTTTAGGTTAAGGTTAATGTTAATGTTAAGGGTAAGGTTAAGGTTAAGGTCAAGGTTAAGGTTAAGTAAAGATTAAGGTTAAGGTTAATGTGAAGGGTTTGGTCAAGGTTAGGGTTAGGTTATAGTTAAGGTTAAGGTTAAGGTTAAGGGTAAGGTTAAGGTTAAGGTTAAGATTAAGGTTAGGTTAAGGTTAGGTTAAGGGTAAATTCAAGGTTAAGGTTAAGGTTAGGGTTATGGGTCTTCACGTTAACCTTCACTATAACCTAACCTTAACCTTAACCTGAACCTAAAACTTTACTCTAACCTTAACCTTCACCTTGACCCGAACCTTAACCTTATGTTAATCTTAACCTTCACTATAACCTAAAAATAACCTTGACCTTAACTATAACCTAAACCTAACCTTAAGGGTTTGTTCAAGATTATGGTTAAGTTATAGTTAAGTTCAAGGTTAAGGTTAGGTTAAGGGTAATGTTAAGGTTAAGGTTAGGTTAAGGGTAAATTTAAGGTTAAGGTTAGGTTAAGGTTAAGGTTAAGGTTAGGTAAAGGTAAGGTTAAGGTTAAGGTTAAGGGTAAAATTAAGGTTAAGGATATGGTAATGGGAAGGTTAAGGTCAAGGTTAAGCTTAAGTTAAGGTTAAGGTTAAGGTTTGGTAAAGATTAGGGTTAGGTTATAGTTAAGGTCAAGGTTAAGGTTAGGTTAAGGGTAAAGTCAAGGTTAAGGTTAGGTTAAAGTTAAGATTAAGTTAAGGGTAAAGTTAAGGTTAAGGTTAAGGGTTTGGTCAAGGTTAGGGTTAGGTGTTACGGGTTTAGTCAGGTTAAGGTTAAGGTTAAGGGTTTGGTCAAGGTTAGCGTTAGGTTATAGTTAAGGTCAAGGTCAAGGTTATGTTATAGTGAAGGTTAAGGTTAAGATAAGGTTAAGGTTAAATTTAAGGTTAGGGTTAGGTTATAGTTAAGGTGTAGGTTAGGTTAACGGTAAAGTTAAGTTTAAGGTTAAGTTAAGGATAAGGTTAGGTAAGGGTAAGGTTAAAGTTATAGGTTTAGTCAGGTTAAGTTTAATGTTAAGGGGGTAAGATTAATTTTAAGGTTAAGCTTAAGGTTAAGGGTAAAGTAAAGGTTAAGGTGAAGGTTAGGTCATAGTTAAGGTTAAGGTTATAGTTAAAGTTAAGGTTAAGGTAAATGTTAAGGTTAAGGTTAGGTTTACGGGTCTTAACCTTAACCTTCACTATAACATTAACCCTAACCTTAACCCTAACCTTAGCCTTAGCTATAACCTAAGCCTAACCTTAAAAGTACCCTTCACCATAACCTTAACCTTAACCTAACTAAACCTGTAACCTTGACCTTAACGTTACCCTTAACCTTCACCTTAACCATAAATTTACCTTTAACCTAACCTTAACCTTAACCTTAATGTTAGCCTTACCGCCTTAACCTTAACCCTAACCTTAACCTTAACCTTAACCTAACCTTAAGGTAAGGTTAAGGTTAGGTTAAGCTTAAGGTTAAGGTTAAGTTAAGGGTAAAGTCAAAGTTAAGATTAGGTTAAGGTTAAGGTTATGGTTAAGGTTACGGGTTTAGTAAGGTTAAGGTTAAGGTTAAGGGTTTGGTTAAGGTTAGGTTAAGGTTAAGGTTAAGGTTAAGGCTAGGTTAAGGGTAAAGTCAAGGTTAAGGTTAGGTTAAAATTACGCTGAAGGTTAAGGGTAAGGTTAGGGGTAAGGTTAAGGTTTAGCAAGGTTAAGGTTAACGTAAAGGTTACGAATTTAGTGAGGTTAAGATCAAGGTTAAGGTTAGTTTAAGGTTAAGGTCAAGGTTACAATTATGTTAAGGTAAGGTTAAGATAATGTTAAGGGTTACAGGTTTAGTCAGCCTAAGGTTAACGTTAACGTGATGGTTTTAGTGAGGTTAAGGTTAAGGTTAAGTTAAAGGGAGTAAGGTTACGGTTAAGTTCAAGGTCAAGGTTAAGATTAAGTTAGGTTAATGTTAAGGGTTTGGTCAGGGTTAGGGTTAGGTTATAGTTAAGGTCAAGGTTAAAGTTAGGTTAACGTTAAGGGTAAGGTTAAGGTTAAGGTTAAGGTTAGGTAAGGGTTAAGGTAAGGTTACAGTTAGGTTAAGGTTAACCTTGACCTTGACCTTAACCTTAACCTTAACCTTACCCTTCACCTAACCTTAACCTTAGCCTAACCTTAACGTTAACCATAACCTTCCCATAGGGATAACCTTAACTCTACCTCAACCTTAACCCCATGTTACACATTTTTTTGTCACCGTCCCTACCATTCCCCGTCCCGCACAATGGAGGACCCATTTTATGACCTCGTGAACATTGTCATGCCTGAAAAACATCATCAATGCATTCTTCTAAGCACGAGCTTAAATTGCCCTAAAGACATCTCCTTGCAAAAAATCATAAAAACATCTCTTTTTGCATTGGCGCGGGCAGACAGTTCACCACTCGCGCCAATGGGGAAAATCCTACAAAGAGGCCGCGCCAACTGGCGCTCTGTCCCAGAGCAGTAGTTGCGCCAGCCAATTTAAGGAGTGTTTTTTAAATAAAGATGGCGGAAGTTGTGTTTCAACAAACTCAGAAACCATTGCCTATCTTGAGTTGGGAGTTTTGGCTGCGGGAGTTCCATGGAAGGGAAGTGGTTTGCCACCTCCCATGGAACCTTCCTTGTTGATAGGGCCAATCCCACAATAATAGGGATCCCAACTCCCTCCTTCCCCATCTATAAAAGCCCGCTCAATTCCATGGCAAGCTAGTCTTGAAGTGCCTAAGCTTTGAATCTCCAAATTCCCAAGAGCCTTTGTGCTGTAAGAGCCCTCTTTCTTCCCTTAAGGCCGACTCAAGTAAGGAGACTATTGTCGAGAGACTCTGGAGAGGTTTTCCCTTTCCCTGGCGAGCTTTGTGAGACGTGAATGACTAGAGACCCATCCGAAGGAGACCACGACGTCAGAACATTGGTTGTAATCTCTTTCGATTGTTATTTAATGAATGATTACGATTATGGTTCCACTCTGTTTTCGATTATGTTAATATGAGTAGTATCCTTTCCGACTGATATTTAGTTGCGTATGCTGGATTTTATGCTTGTATCTGTTTGTTTCTTGCATGTGCAGGTGTCCATCCGCGGAGATCGTGGAGGATCGTGATCTGCCGAGGCTGAGGAACGGGAACGCTCTCTTCTTCAGATCATAGCATTGGATTCTAGGTAGGCCTCCATCTTTGGTCTTTTCATTCGTAACTAGGAACTTGCGTCGTAACATTTCGTGATTGTTGCTAGACCCCTGCTGGGCTAGTAGGGATCGCCTCTGTCCGCAGAGGGGATTTACCTCCTCAACAATTTGGCGACTCCACTGGGGATCGTCTAGATTTCACTGTCTCGTTTGTATTGTCTCGTTTTGATTATTTTATGTTTTTCCTTGCTTGATGAGCCTTCTGGGTTGGGTTCTTTTGCTGTTTTTTACTTCTTGGTTTTCTTAGTATGCATTGATCTGCTTCTGGAGTAGTTCTTTTTTGTTTTTGGCTGAGAAACTTGACTGGCGCACTTTTTAGCTCGACAGTCACGCCAATTGGCGCATGTTGCTTTTGTTTAGCCCGCGCCAATTGCTTTCTGGCGCCAGTTGCAGCCTTACGGTCACGCCACTCCTGTAAGGTTTTTGAGTTTCCTCATTTTTGAGCTCTCTGGGTTTGGTCAGTGCTTTTCTTCTTGATTTTCTGACTACCTGAGTGTGTTGGAGTCCTGTTTGACTGGGAATTCACCTCTGTCCTTTGGTTGTTTGCTTTTTTCTATCGATTTCACGTTTGGAGCCCTAGGGAATCTAGTGGCTTAGTGTATCGAGCCCTCCTTGGGAGTTTTGGTGTTTCGTTTGTCCGGTCGACTTTCTGATTGATTCTCCGCATCCTCTTAGTATTTGCTCATTTTTTTGTTGTGATTTTTGGGTGATTGCTCATTCCTTCATTCAAATTTCGTTTGGTCTTGCATTGGGCCTAGATCACACAGCCCATTGGAGCCCTTGAGTCTTTTCTTGGTTTTGAGAGACTTTGGTCGATTTGGGATCTGATTGCTTGTGTTGTTGAGTGAATTGTTTTTGTTTTTCTCTCTCAAATATCATTTCTCAAGTTGTTCCGTTTGTTTTCAAGTTTTTTTAGTGCATATTAGCTATAAAACATTGAAAATTACAAAAAAAAAAATCTCTTGTGCTTTTGGTTGAATTAGTGCAAATTGTAATCTTTTCGATTTTGCTAGTGATTAGTGATTTGAATGAAAAGTTTTCAATTTCATTAGTTGCATTAGAGATCTCATTGTTTGTCTTCCAATCATTTTGTTTGTGTAAAAGCTCTCAGCTCTTTTGTAACTAGTTTTCATCGAACGAAATGTTGGACTGTGGCATGTAGCTTTGCATTTAGGAGTCTTTTAAGACACTACATACGATAGGGCCTGAAAATTGAAACTTGATCGAAGATCAACTTTAAAATCTATCCAATTAACCTAAGGCAGCATTGAAATCTAACGAAACGTATTTAGAGGTCTAGGCTAGAGACGTGTTCCGGCATCTTTAAACCTAGCAGCTGTCGTTCGCCTTTTGGCTTTAGACAGCGCTAGTACGGACTTGTGCTCCCCGTACCGTTGCGTATATAAAGGGAGACCCCTCTAGGTTTTCAATCCTTTATCCACAGGAAGCCGAGTCTGCCGCCCTATACCCGTGATACACCGAACACAGCATTCGGGGAGACTACCTGCACGTACGTAAAGTCCTTGGTCGATTTCTGTTTCATTATTGAAACCAAGGTGTATATTGCAGTTCACGGATATTTGGTACACCCTTTGTGCCTAGTTTTTCCTGAGCAGTCATTTGGTCTTTTCTAACTCCCTAAACTTGAAAAGACCGTCGAGCGCTTGTCCTTTCACGCTTGTATCAAATCTGAAAGAGATAGATTCATCTTTCTATTGTTTCTCGACTCTTAAAATATGAAACGATAGAGTTTCTTACTTTTCAATGTGGTAAAAAATTAATGACCCACGATTACACACCTGCTTAGATATTTCTTGTTGACCGTTTGATCATGTGCCCTTAACTTGTTTTCAGCCCATGTGTGTGTGTGCTTCTTTTTCTCTGGTCTTTTGCCACAGTGGCGGAACTTTCGGTTTCGTCTACTGGTAGTCCTTACATGGACAATTCTTTAGAGGCTTCCCAATCCTCTGTCGAACCACAGCAGCCTGCTGTTTCTGAGTTTCCTGACGGGGGACCGGTTCTCGCTAAGAAACCCTTTGGAGGACCAGTTGAGTTCAATTGGCCCTTTTCAGACCCTGTGTCTGAATTGAGATTAGGAGCTGATTTCCTTTCTCTTACCTTGGGTTCGCCTTTTGTTGCTGCTGTATTTCCTCCTAGTCCTCGCCGTCTTTTGCATGATTTAACGACAGGATCAACCATGAGTGATTCTGGTGAGGAAATCCCAACGTCTGGTGAAGACTATCAGTTCTTCCCGCGAAGATTGTTTGAGGGAGACAACTCTGAGCTGGCTACCATGTCAACAGCCAATCTTTCTTTACCACAGGGATACAGATCTCTGGGTCATATTATTTCCGCTGCAGCCTCTATGGGAATATCATCTCCTGCTTCGAGGCCAGCTGCTACTACACCCAGGGTGTCTCCTCAGACGCCTGCCACGTCTGTTCCCGTCCGGCCCACTGTCTGTGTGGCCGCCTCTTCTCCTGTTGTCTCAGTATCTGCTACCAGGGCTGGGCCAACTCCTGAAGATGTTTATCTAGCTACTGCTATACCGGAGAACATCTCTCCAGAGGAGTATCTGTTGTCCTTGGAACAGCCAAATGCTGAGGTTGGACCATCCTCCCAAGATCCCTACTGATCTTACTTTTCGCATTATGCACAGGATGGTACTCCCGTGTATGCCTTCCCAGGTCAGTATGATGAGCACAGGGAGATTTTGCGTCTACCCGCTCCTGAGGCTTATCTCTATGCTCAAGGTTTACCATTTAACCAGGCTTATAACCCGCAGGGACAGCCTTTCCAAGGCCAACCTACGGGCCAACCTGGCTATCTTTATGATCCACAGGGGAAGCCCATCCAAGGTTACCCTGTCGGCCAACAAGGGCCATCGTACGGTCCGCAAGGACAATATTATAGCCCTTCAGGTCAACCTGTTCAGCCTCAGCCGGGGTATCAACCGGGACCGGTCTATGGTCCTGGGGGGCAAATACAGCCTTCTTTACCGATGCAACCGCAGTATCCTATTGTTTCTAACGTTGCATATCAGCCAGGACCATCCTATGGTTCTGCTTTAGGTCAAACTGGTTTCCAGCAAGCACCTAGTCCTGTTCCACCACCAGGCCAACTAGTTCATTCGGCACAACCCAGTGTCCTGCCTCCAGGCCAACTGGTCCATCCGGTACAACCTGGGGCTCACTTACAACCAGGTCAACCTGCGCAACCAGTGCCGCCTGTCTATCCGGGTCAGCCTGGTCATTCATGTCAGCCCTTGCACCCGGGTCAACCTGTTCACTCAGGTCAACCCTCTCAGTTGGGTCAACCTGTTCATTCAGGGCAGCCCGCTCATTCCATTAACCCTGCACAGTAGCCGGTTCATTCAATGCCACAGCCAAATCAACAGCTGCGCCCTACTTATCAGGCTCCGCAGGGTTCCACTTTTCAGCAGCCTACTCATCCTCAGGGTGGTTATTATCCTCATGGCCAGTCTCAACCGAACTATAACTACCCCAGAGGCTCTCAGTATTATCCTCCCCCACCCGGTTCTAACTACACTCAGCAGCCAAATCCAAACGCTTCTTATACAGGGCCGACGCATAATCAGGGTCCGTACCCTGGTTATCAAGCCCCACACTATGGTTACCAGCATCCAAATCAGTCTGGTTATATGACCTACACCCCCTACGGTCAGAATCCTGCAGGACAGAACCTGTGGGGGCAAGGATATTCACAACCATCGTGGAGTATGGGTATCGGACCTCATCCTGGGCCTGGCATGGCAGTTAATCCTCCATTTCCATTCCTGGCTACCTTGGAGCTGCCGGATTTTTCAAAGTTGACCAATGATCCAATTTTACATAATCTGTATTGGCCTCCGGTTCCCACCAAGATACCAGGTGATTGTCCCAAGTTTGAGGGAAAAGCTAGGGAGGACCCAGGCGCATGTGATGACGTATCATCTTTGGTGTTCGTCTAACTCTTGGGTCGACGATTCGATTCACCTGCGCCTCTTCCAGCGTACTTTAACTGGAGCTACTGCTAAGCGGTACATAGAGTTATCCCGTGGAATTTTTCAAGATTTCAACTCTTTAGCCATGGCTTTCCTCATGCATTTCCAGTTACCGGTTCGGTATGAAGCCGGGATGCACCTCCTGACTTCCCTGAAGCAGGATAAAGCCACTCACATCTCAGATCACATTCATGAGTGGCGGCGCCGTCGTAGACTGATTAAGTTTCACATACCTGATCAGATATTGACTCACTAGTTCACCACCTCCTTTGTGAATGAAATCGCTCAGGATATCACGATGGGAGCGTGCGTGACAGAGGAACAAGCCATCGCGCGTGCCCAGTACCTGGATCTTGTCTATTCGCAGTCCGGCATGCTTTATGACATCTTGAGTGATGCTCCATGGCCTAGAACCACTAAGGCTCCGCCCACCCCTGCGGTGGATGGTGTCATTGGTTCTGTCTCTCAGAATTCGAAGAAATCTTTGAATGGGAAGCAGAAGGCTAATTCTTCCAAAAATACCTCTGCCAATCCTGCCTCATCTTATTCTGGTAAAACCGTGGAGGTGAATGACGTTCAGGCCAATCCTGCGGACAAATCCTCCAAGGGGAAGAAGAAGGGCAAAGGAAAATCTAAATCTGATGCCCCAAAACCAGAATCTAAGTCTCGTACTGAGGATGGCTCCCAGCGTAAACCGAAGTACCCTTGCCTCATCTGTGAAGGGGACCATTATACTAAGGATTTTCCACGACGATCCGAGGTTAGTCAACTTCTTAAAGGCCCTAAAGGGACTCTGGCTATTTTGAAAGAGCCATTTCCATCTCAGCAGACCCAGATGATCGAACAGCCATCACCATCTACACCGTTTGGGTCTCAGGTTTTCATGATGAAGACTATTGCACCTATCTCTGTCGCTATGCGGTCGAAGGATTACAATGAACCGCGGTAGGCACCCGGGAAGGCAGTTGCGGATGGGCCACCTCCCCCACCTGTCTCCGGTCCGTTGGAAATCGAGAAGCCTTCTCTGGAACCCGTTGTGAAGCCACCTCCCAAAGGTGTCCTTCGAAGATCTTCTTATAATCCAAACGCTCGTGCCGCTCAACATTAGAGTATTGTTGAGGATCTAGCACAGGCGCCATGTGCTATGTCTGCACTCGAGGTTCTTCAAATTTGTCCTTCACAACGGAAGGCTTTACTGTCTGCGATCGGGGGCATTGATCCCGCCGACTCGAGTCTTCTCACCTTCGATCTGGAGAATTTTACTCCCCGGCTTCCACATCAAATCGCTTTGGTCATTCAAGTCGGGATTAACGGTCTGAACATTCATAGGGCCGTCGTAGATGAGGGTGCATCTACCTGTGTTATGTCCTCCACTTGCTGGAAGGCCATCGGCTCTCCAGCCTTGTCATCGTCTCCCAATGCCCTTGAGGCATTTGATGGTCGGGAATCTAAACCCCTGGGCGTTCTCGAGAGTATCGTGATCACATTACAGGGAAAAACTGTCAACGTAGAAGTATAAGTGGTTGATGCTAAACTAAATTACAATATAATTCTTGGCCGCAGCTGGACCCATGCCATGCTCTGCGTGCCGTCCACCATCTTTTGATTCATTAAGTTCCCTCACGAGGGCAAGATTATCACAGTGGTTCAGTTGTCATTTTTCACCTCTAACTCTGAGAACAACGTGCCATACGTGGATCAAATTCCGAATCCCCCAGACAGTGTAGGACCTGGTCTCTTCAAAGACCCAGTCCTCATGGGTATTTTTCCTGCACCACCACCGCATACCACTCAAGTCAACATGTTGTCCAGGTCCGATGACCCTTGGCTCATTCTTACACCTGAGCAGGTATATGAGTTTGGAGAATCCATGCCTTTAACGCCAGTAGAAATCATCTACTGTGAGATTGTTGCTGCATTGGATCCTCTGCCTCCTCAGCATGCTCCTTTGAGCATGGCTCTCGACGTCTACTCTCAATCCCCCTGGCTTGGTCAGGCTGATTCACCTGATCCTCTCAGAGAGACTTTTCCTTCCGATGAGGCTATCATTGAAACTATGTCTCTTGAGGAGCTGCCTTGGGGTGATGGACATCATCGCTCCTCGTTTATGCCTAACTTGGGGGTAATGACTGATTGTCTGGAGCGTTATGCTACTCAGGTTCCTTCCCCTCCTCTTCAAACACCTATCTTGACGCACGAGGTTTTTTCGGAGGGTAATCTGAGTAACATTACTCAAACTGTCCCAATCAACATCTCCGTTAAACCGGGGATTGTTGAGAATATTCATGTGGGTGTGACTTGTTCTCCCGATGAGATTCAAGTCTATACTGAGCTTTTCAAAGAATTTAGAGATGTTTTTGCATGGTCTTACGAGGAAATGCCGGGGATTGATCCCAGTATCGTGGTCCACGAGATTCCAACCTATCCAGGTTCGAAACCCGTGCGCCAATGCTTACGCCCCATGCATCCTCGAAAAGCCGTCGCCATCAAGGCAGAAGTTGAAAAACTTCTGAACGCGGGTTTTATTTATCCCATCCCCCTCACAAAATGGGTGTCTCACATTGCCCCTGTCGATAAAAAGTAGGGTACGATTAGAGTCTGCGTGGATTATCGCGACATCAATTGCGCCTGTCCAAAGGATAATTATCCCATTCCGTTTATAGACCAGATCATCGATGAATGTGCTGGGAGTGAGATCTATTCCTTAATGGACGGTTTCTCAGGATATAACTAGATCAATATTGCACCTGAGGATCAACACAAGACCACATTCATCTATCCGTGGGGTACTTTCACGTACAAAAAACTCCCGTTCAGCTTGAAAAACGCTGGAGCCACTTTTCAGCGTGCGATGTCCTATGCTTTTGATGACATTCGTCATACCGTTCAGCCTTATCTGGACGAATTTCCAGCCCATTCGAGTAAGCGAGAGGACCATCCTGAGCATCTCCGCCAGATCTTTCTTCGTTGCAGACGCTACAATATTAGGCTCAATCCTCATAAATGCGTCTTCTGCGTTGATTCTGGCCGTCTTTTAGGATTCATAGTCTCGAAAGACAGAATTCGCCTTGACCCTCTAAAGGTCAAGGCCATCATAAATCTCCCATCACCCTCCTCCCTGTATTAGTTACAGAGTCTGCAAGGGAAAGCGAATTTTCTTTGGCGCTTTATCCCGAATTATGCCGAGGTGGCCAAAGGATTCACTCGTTTGTTAAAGCAGAACGTTCCCTTTCACTGGGACGAAATTGCTCAGGAATCCTTTGAGAAGCTGAAGACGTTGCTTGTCAATGCTCCGTTGCTTCGTCCTCCGGACTACCACCGCGACTTCACTTTATATCTAGCCGTCGCATTTAGCACCATAGCCATGGTCTTGGTGCAGGATGACGATCACGGTGATGAACATGTTGTTTATTACCTGTCTCGGAACCTTCTCGACCCGGAAACGCGTTATGCACATGTCGAGAAGTTGGCATTAGCAGCAGTACACGCTGTACAACGCTTTCGCCATTACATCCTTTTGCGCACGATAACAGTGGTTTCAGACTGCAACCCTATGAAATATATTCTTTCTAGACAATTACTGGGGGGCAAGTACTCCAAATGGATTGTGATCCTGCAGGAGTTTGACTTGGAGTTCACTACTGCTAAGTAAACTAAATCACTGGTCTTCGCGGATTTGATATGTTCTCTCCCTATAGACTCTGTTCCCTCACACTTTGAAGACCATATACCAGACGAAACGCTTTTCCTCATCAATACTCGTGACCCTTGGTACGGTGACATAATAGTGTATCTTCAGACCTCGACATTTCGATCTGAGTTGGATAAAGCTGCTCGCCGTCAGATTCGGCACCAGTCCCAACCCTATCGTATAGTAGGAGATACCTTATATCACGTTGGAGTAGATTCGGTGCTCCGACGATGCCTAACCTTGGAAGAGGCTGAGAAGGTCCTAAATGACTGCCACAGTGGCGCCTGTGGCGGACATATGTCCGGGTATGCTACTGCCCAGAAGATTCTGCGAGCAGGTTATTTCTGGCCTTCCATATTCAAGGACTGTATCACTACAGTCCATAAATGTCATCCATGCCAGATATTTCAGCGCAAGATGCGCACGCCGCCTTTACCATTGCATCCCGTTATTACCGTCGGCCCTTTTGCGAAATGGGGCGTTGATTTTATGACGTGTAACCCTCACTCAGCCGGGAGGCATGCGTATATCATTGTCGCCGTCGACTACTTCACCAAGTGGGCTGAGGCAATGCCTACACTAGCTGCTGATGGGAAAACAGCTGCTCAATTTATATTCAACCACGTTATTGCACGGTTCGGGGTTCCTCAAGCCATCGTCACTAATCACGGTACTCATTTCCGAGATTATATGATGGTGGAGCTGACTTCAACGTTGGGCTTGCATCACGACAGCTCGACACCATATTACCCTCAAGCGAATGGTCAGGTTGAAGCAATGAACAAGGTTTTGGTCACTATGCTTCAGCGAACGGTTGGTATTCACAAATCCAATTGGCATCTCCAATTGTTCTCAGCTCTCTGGGCATACCGAACATCTACAAAGAGTGCAACTGGGTTCACACCATTTCAATTGGTGTATGGCCTGGATGCAACTCTTCCGGTTGAATGTGAGATTCCTTCGTTAAAATTAGCTGTGGAGCTTCTACCTAATACTTCTGCTGAGGAAGAACGTCTTCTGTATCTGGAATGGTTAGATGAAACTCGTCGTCTGGCTACTTTGGTTATCGAAGCACAAAAGAAGAGGGTCAAAACTCATTTTGATCAAACTGTTTCTCCTCGTTCCTTTATTGAAGGGGACCTCGTCCTCCTGTACGATCAAGCACATGATAAGCTTGGAGCCGGTAAGTTCCAGCCTATGTGGCATGGGCCCTATATAGTAAAACGCATTTTGAAAAACAGGGCCTACGAGCTTATAGATTATGAAGGAGTTCCGCTAGCGCAACCCAGAAATGGGTTGTACCTCAAAAAGTACTATCCCTGAAGTGATTTCAAGGGTGTGGTGTGTGTACATAAGTGTGTGTTTTTCATTTGTGTGCATGTATTGTGTGGTGTGCTTTGTAAACATCTTTCTGCTAATCGGGTCTTCCTAGTTGTGCAGATGTATTTTCATCCATTTGTTGGTTTCGCGGATGGTGCCTCCCGCAGTACCAGGAATCTGTCTTCAGCAGCCTGGGTAATCTATGATCCTGCTGGTGAGTTGATTGACCTGCAAGGAGTGTGTCTAGGACGTACCACAAACAACATCGCGGAATATAGTGCTGTGTTAGAATTATTAACCGAGGCAGTAAACCTTGGTATCCGTGAATTGCTCGTGTATCTAGATTCACAACTTGTGGTGTTACAACTGAACGGACACTATTCGGTAAGGAACCCGTCCATCTTACGTCTATATCTGCGTATTCGATTACTGGAAAGGAATTTTGACTACATTACATATCATCATATACCCAGACATTTGAATACATTAACAGATGCAGTAGAAAATTTGGTATTAGACAGACATTTGCGCAATTTGTAAATCATCATCACATGTAAAGAAAGATCCATCCAGAAATAGATATGCACATATATATAGATATCGAAATGTTTACATAGAGTGTGTCACATAAAAGTCAAAATATACATAATCGTCTTAAGTACATCCGGAGACGATATGTCTCTCAAAAATATGGGTGGTATAAATCCTAAGAGCTAATCCGAATGGTGCTCATGATAGCACATAACTGCACACACTAAGCGTCTCAGGATTCGGTGGATCCGACCTGGAACTCCCACCGTGTGGCGCTGGTATGCCATCCGTACGTCCGCCAGCCGAGCATAGTCTGGAATCCCTCGGGAAATGCCCTCAAGATTCTGGATCAGCTCCTCTCCTCCAATGCCCTCTCCCTAAGGATCAGGGGCGAGCTGTGTCCTCCGTGAGATTGGAGACATCCCAGCTGGTCTCTCAGGTCCCACATCTGCATACATATATAAAATGTGTTAAGACGAATGTGTATTAACAAAAAAACATAAAACATAAAAAATCAAAAATATGAGGTCTTACCCAACTGCTCGTCCCAGTCATCTCCTTCTAGTAGTGGGAGATCTGGGTCTCTGGTGAAGTCAGTTCCTGCATAGGGCCAGTCTTCCACGACAATCAGTTGGCACCGTAACCACCTAAAGAACTCCGGCCTCCAGGACATCTGTTGGCCGCCTCCAGCTCTGGGCATCAATGCTGCCCAGTGAGCCATTCTTGGCTCTCGTGGTATCAGATTTGCTACTACGGCCCCTTGGCCCTGGAAGATTGGTAAGCGTTCCAGAATGAATGATACCAGGATGGAACCATAACTGAACTATTTTAGTTTACCCTGTTTGCATTTCGTGAGCTGCCTTTTCATATTGATTGTTACTGCTGTTTCCCAGTCGAACAGTAGGGGACTCATGCATTCTGAGGCCAGTAGGAGTTGGGCCTTTATGGCCTCGTGCGGTGCCTGCGACCCTGCAACCCACGTGATGGTATGTAGGACCACTTTCAATGCCAGATCAGGGATAGTGTGGATATCCACCTTCTTGCTGCCTGATCCCATTTGTGCTCCTCGGCACACTCGTGCCATCACTTCTTCCATCTTCTCCCCGGATGGTCTGCTTCCAGTCAACACAGGGATCGGACCTCTGCGAGACAATCCAGTGATAAAATAAACATCGGAAACCTCCAGCTCTAATACCTGATCTCGTAACCTGAACACCTGTTCATGTTCATCCCAGATACTGATTAAATACTGGAGGAGCTCGGGATGAGCTCGTAGACAGGGTGTGAGGAAGAACTTTTTCAGCCCGCAGTTTCTAAGGGCATTCATGCAAGCTTGACTTTGGATGGCTTGTTCATCCTCTTCTCCATGCTCTCGTTCTTTCCATTCAATCGCCATTTTGCTTGATTACCAGCATTCATATGGTCATAAGCCCTTAGTTAGATCTCTGATAGGCCTCAAATTCCATGAAATTTGGTTTAAATGTCGAAATTTTAGGTGGATTTTTAGGTTCGGCCGCTGGCGCGGCTGTTTTGTGAACAGTCGCACCACGTGGCGCGAGCCCTTTGTAAAAGAGAGCCCATTGGCGCGGGTCCGTGCACGATACCCACGCCAATGAGCACAGCCCTAAAATTTTAAAAGTGGCCACATAGAGCTGATTTTCAAGGGAAAATTATCAAAAAATGGATGAAAATGTAGAGCAAGGGAGCGCCTCTTACCTGTAGCAGACGAGAAACTGAATGGTCAACCGGATCTGTCGCAATCGCCGTCAGAAGTTTCTGCTCCAAATGGATCACTGTTGCTTTTTACCAAGGTAAATAGTAAATGTAATTTTATTTTCACCAATTTGGCATATTTATAACTTTTTGACATAAAATGAGTTGTAAAAAGTTATTTTTATCAAATATTTCAATAGGTTATGTCGAAAATGGGTTTTACGCTTGCTTGGTATGTGCAGCAGCAGGTTTTTGCGACTTTGACGATGGAAACAAGTTGTATTTTATACTTTTTCGGACTCGATAAATACACGAAAAATTCACTTTGGAGTCATCTTTCAGCTCTTTTCTGACTCTCTAAACATGAAAAGATTGCCGAGGCCCTTGTCGTTTCGATCTCATTAAATTGGACACGAATCGACATCTAACCAGTATACGTTTACCCCTTTTTCAGGCTGGGATGGATCGATTACGAAAAAGGAATACCCTAGCCTATCGCGACTAGGAAGTTTTCTCGGATATTGTTTTCTACCTTTTCGGATCTGAGGAACTATTCACGAAAAGGGACCTGTGGAGTTTACTTTTCTGCTGTATTTTCAAACTCTCTAAACATGAAAAGACGCCGAGTTCTCCCTTTGTCAGACTCGTTAAACCCTAATGACATCGGATCCAGTCGAAATGACGTTCTCCGAGTTCCTCCTTCCTAGGACTCGTTAAATGCACTAGGATGGATTCGCCCAAAGGGCGGACTTATATTACAAGCATATGCTATCCCCTTCAAGCTTGTTATAAAAAATAATTGGGGTACTCGCCAGAAATGGTGGGGGAAAAATGGAACCATCGTCGTTGTCGTCGGCAGTATGTCGCTCTTGAACATGGCACTTGTCTGCATTCGTGTCGGGTTGGGGACATCTCATCTCATTTCTTCACTTTACCTCCGTGGGTTTGGATAATCCCTTTTGACCTCTCCTCTGCTCATTGCCTTGTCACCATGACCTCTGATCTGTTGATGTCAAATACAGCCAAGACCACTGTCGTGCCGTTAATATGTTCAAGAGAAGTTGGCCTCTACAAATATCAACCTTCCTCTGATTCTCATACGATCCTGATTCACAACAAAACATCATGTTCCTCTGTCTCGTGTCGATGATGTGGGAAACATTATGGCCCACCTTCGATCAAGGTCACTTCCTGTCGACTTCAGCTCATTATCCAAGAAGTTGATCTAGAGACTCCTTTATGGTACCTTGGAGCCTGCATGCCTCAATGGCAGGTTCGTCGCATTCGACGTGAGGTTTTCATTATTGGCCTCCGATCGAGTGATTCTGCGGGTGTTCGACGCCAACTCATTAATTCACACGCCGTAGATTGTACCTGCAGTACCTTGAGGGCCATTGTCATTATTGGTGGTTCCTCTCGTGTCTGTTAACAGCTTTCATCATTGGTTGGTAATCAGACGATGTTCCTGCATGTTCGACTTCAGCTCATATATTCGCATGCTCGAACTTGTACTTTGTTTGGGTCGAGATGGAGCGTAAGACCCTGGATTGTGTCTGTTGTAATCCAGGCTGCGATTGTGGATTATTATCATTATGTATATGACTCATTGATTGGATGGCTGCGACCATACCTGAGTCTATTTATTTGATCCTCGCTGGATGGCTGCGCCCATACCCTGGATCCGGATTATAGTGTACTCTGTTTCGGATGGCTGCGCCCATACCACATATACATCATGTACTTGAGATATCAATTGTATTTTTCTGCGCAGGTTTTCCGACGGCGGGGCTTCAGTTGAACATGTTCTCGTAAAGCATTTCACCCCTCTCTCTCTTGGGCCTCATACTTTAGGGGGCATCTGTTACACAGTAATTTGTCACCGTCCCTACCATTCCCCGTCCCGCACAATGGAGGACCCATTTTGTGACCTGTGAACATTGTCATGCCTTGAAAACATCATCAATGCATTCCTCTAAGCATGAGCTTCAATTTCCCTTAAGACATCTCCTTGCAAAAATCATGAAAAACATTTCTTTTTGCATTGGCGCGGGCAGACAGTTCAGCACTCACGCCAATGGGGGAAATCCTAAAAATAGGTCGCGCCAACTGGCGCTCTGTCCCAGAGCAGTAGTCGCGCCAGCCAATTTAAGGAATGTTTTTTAAATAAAGATGGTGGAAGTTGTGTTTCAACAAACTCAGAAACCATTGCCTATCTTGAGTTGGGAGGTTTGGCTGCGGGAGTTCTATGGAAGGGAAGTGGTTTACCACCTCCCATGGAACCTTCCTTGTTGATAGGGCCAATCCCACAATAATAGGGATCCCAACTCCCTCCTTCCCCATCTATAAAAGCCTGCTCAATTCCATGGCAAGCTAGTCTAGAAGTGCCTAAGCTTTGAATCTCCAAATTCCCAAGAGCCTTTGTGCTGTAAGAGCCCTCTTCCTTCCCTTAAGGCTGACTCAAGTAAGGAGACTATCGTCGAGAGACTCAGGAGAGGTTTTCCCTTTCCCTGGCGAGCTTTGCGAGACGTGAACGACTGGAGACCCATCCGAAGGAGACCACGACGTCAGAACATTGGTTGTAATCTTTCTTCGGTTGTTATTTAATGAATGATTACGATTATGGTTCCACTCTGTTTTCGATGATGTTAATATGAGTAATATCCTTTCTGACTGATATTTAGTTACGTATGTCGGATTTTATGCTTGTATCTGTTTGTTTCTTGCATGTGCAGGTGTCCATCCGCGGAGATCGTGGGGGATCGTGATCTGCCGAGGCTGAGGAACGGGGAACGCTCTCTTCTTCGGATCGTAGCATTGGATTTCAGGTAGGCTTCCATCTTTAGTATTTTCATTCGTAACTAGGAACTTGCGTCATAACATTTTTGATTGTTGCTAGACTCCTGCTGGGCTAGTAGGGATCGCCTGCGGTAAACGGGGGAGTTTACCTCCCCAACGAGGTCTAGCAAAATTGTTAGACGTGACAAAGTAAGGCAGTCATGGAAGGATTTCAATGCGAGGGTATTTTCAATGTGTTGCTTACATGAGTTGAAATGGACCCTGAAGAATGATATAAATAGAGCTGAAATGGGCCCTGGAGAATGATATAAATATGGTGTATGGGTTTTCCCAAAAGAATATATTGCATATGATATATCGCAATTATTATACAGAAACAATCAAACTCCTCTCCTAATCATTTCCTGGTAGCACTCCAGCGATCATAATTGCTCCATTTCCCATTTATGATGGAAACTTGGCAATGAATTCTTCCGCTAATTTGTCAACATCCCCATCCCCAAAATTATCAGAGTTTTTTCTCACATTATCTGCATTGCTAATTTTACCTGCGTGATTACCTACGCCAACAATGGTATTCTTATTTACATCTCTTGTTTCCTATATTCTCTTTACTGTTGATCGAAAAACTATAATTAGTTATGGTCTTGTTGAAGAAGATAACGACATCGAGGACAACGTTGAGGGATGGAATTGCCTTTCAATTCACGAATTTTAATGCAGGAGAGATAGATAATGTCAAATGATGGTGGTGCTGATGAAAAAATTATTGGAGGAAGATGAATGCTAACGCTCTGCCTGTTAGGGAGAGTTGTGCACAATTATATTTGCGTCCCGAAATGAAATCTTAATGGTGACCAACGATATAAATAGATAGAGATAGGAATTGAATCTTAATGGCGATGAAAGCTATAAAATAGACAGAGAGAGGAAGGGCTTGCTTGCAAACCGGCTAGGTATTCATGTAGCTTGGACAAGCACTTGCTGGCTGGCATTGTAATAAGATTATTTGTGTACGTAAGCATGGTTTATTTCTTAGCCTGTGTCTGTAAGCATGGTTTCTTTCCATGGAACTAGGAAAGAAAATATGGAGGTTTACTAAGGTTTATGCTTGCAATACATGTTCCAGTGCTCCTTCCCTCCATCCCACAAACTAAGAAACTAAGCAAGCCAAGTATTCAAAGGGTATCCAAGCCTAGTGATGTAGTGCAACCCCCAGGTAGAAGCACTGATCCAGAAGCCTTGCACTTAACGGAGGTCATTTTGAACACTTGCATGAAAAACACCTGGAAGCAACAATTTCAATATTAAAGTCATTTAAAGACAGTGGGATCTTACAATAATAGATAGTGAGAAACACATAAGGATGATTTACATATTATCTCCACTTAAACCTTATCACATATTTTATAGAACTATCACACTCTCCACTCTGTCCATTTTCCAGTGAATCCAAGTGTTTATTTTTATCACAAACCAAACAAATATTTTTAACTCAATTTTATTTTATTCAATAAAATAAATAATTAATATAAAAAATAGTAAATAATAGTAACATTGTAAAATATTTATCAAAAATACTAATTCACAACAAAATTATAATATATTTTATCTTTTTTAAAATTAAAAAAATTATAAAATTTATGAATTAAAATTATATATAAATAAAGCAAAATGTTTAAAAAAAATAGTTAAAATAAAAAATTAATATAAAAAATAAAAAATAATAATAACAATGTGTAATATTTATCAAAAATACCAATTCAAACAAAATTATAATATATTTTATCTTTTAAAATAAAAAATTACAAAATTTATGAATTAAAATTATATATCAATAAAGAAAAATATTTATCTAAAAAAATAGTTAAATTCGAGAAAACAAATGTTTATGAATTTGTTTATCAAGGTTGAATTTAGCCGTACGTCACTAAAGGGAACACGTGGGTATTGTAAGTTGCTTATCTTGTAGTTGAGTTGAGAAATACATAACTAAATGGAACACATTGGTATTACATGTTAACCTACCTATCATGGAGATCATCTCTCAATCATCTCCCTCACAAAAGTCATGCGAGCCTCGGCAGAAGCCATGGACTGGAGCAATTGATACGATCACTTAGACCAAGAAACAAATAAACATTTCTGACACGGATTACTCGCAGCACTTATTAATCTTTCTCAGCTTTCTCACTAGTTTGTTATTGTTCTATGGTGGTATATTTCATAATATCATGATAAAGACATTGGTCGACTTCTAGCTTCTCACTTCTTTTTAATGCTAAAAGCTATGGGAAGAAAATCCCAAACATGATAATTATTGTCATCTAGATAATGATATTTATTGTTATCTAGATAATTGACAAGATCTTATTCTTAAGATTCAGTAGGACTGGTCAAAATTTAATTCTGCATGTGAAGATTGATATTTTATAGGATAAATAAAAACAAAACAATGAGTCTATTTATTGAATTAAAATAACAATAAGGTTTATTTATTGAGTGATGCTCATTTTAATAATAAAATAGCATGTCAAAATTACAAAAGACAATTGGAATTAAATCGAAGTAGAGATGCATTGGAGTATCGGTAGAAGCCATGAACTAAAGCAATTGATCACAGTCACTTAGACCTACAAATAAACATTACCGGCAGGGACTATTAGCTGCATGCGGTACTTGTTAATCTAATTCTTAGAATTGAACAATCAAGAGTCTCTTATTTTATAAATCTAATTTCAGAATTGATAAAGATGGTTCAGTTTAAAATTTTTAAAAGGACTTCAAAACCAGGCGCTTCCCCCTAAGTATGGAGAGAGATAAAATCTCATCAATTATTTTTTCATTCCAAATAAGACTGCAATTCAAAATATTTAATAGGAAGGAGTTAATTAAAATAGATATGTGTGATTTAGTTATTAATTATCATTATTATTTTTATTTTGTTTTTATATAATTTAATTTATTCAAAAAAGTTTTAATTAATAATTATAATTATGAATTTTATTATTTTATTTTATTTTATTTTCGAATTTATTTTAATTTTATATAATTTGATTAGTCAAAATATTTATATAACCTGATAAGATAGCACAAGACATTACAATAATATCTTCCATATTTTGTTAGAGAGAGAGGCCCAACTAACCTAGATCTATTTTATTTCTGGATCTATCAAGTGTGAGGACTATAAGATCAAATCTTTTGAGGTGGAAACATATTTTAAAGTCAAAAGAAATTTGATCCTTGTGGGGGCTTGTTAAATCTGTACTTAAAATTAAATATCTAGATTAGTTTTTTAGGTATATATCCTTATTTATATAAATATAGATATATGGTAATTAAATTTAAATGGTTATTTCACTCTTCTACATTTTATTTTATTTTTTATATATTTTTAACTAATTTATTGTTTTTATAATAATTGAAACTGTTATAAACTGACACCCTTTTTGTGATATTTATGATCTAATTTATCAATGTTGTACCATAAATATGGTTGTATTTCCTTGTCAAAACCATCAACAAAGTTTTATTAATCCCTCCACAAGCCTCAAACCAAGGTTTTCCACACCATTACAATTTAAATATTCGAAACTCTAAAATCAAAATGTAAAAACCTCTTCATACAAAGGAGTTATTCTTGTCTCTCTCTGTCTCCCTAGCTAATATCGACTTCCACTAAGGAAAACCTTTGGAATCCTGAAAGAAAGAAAACCATTACTTGATGACTATGATCATTGTTTAATGCTGACACACAATTATGTTAACTCCCATTGCTGAGTTGTATGAGTTATGTTATGATGTATATAGAGTCCCTTCAGTACTTAGGTATGTGCAAAATTCTTTCTAAGCTTACAACCTGTGTAATTCATCTTTATAGAAACATCTTTATAATTATTTATAAGTTATATACATCCATGTGTTATAATAAAGAGTAACAATTTTTATTTATAATACTTTTCCTTCAACTCAATATGATATATTATTTAGAGAATTATTTATTTTATATTTTTATTTATAATACTTTTCTTTCAACTCATATATTACTTAAGAAATTAATTATTTTATTACTTAATAATTTAATAGTATGCTATTCAAAATTTCATAATTTATAATTTTTGGTAACTTGACATTTCCATTTATTCAAAATCATCCAATACATCATTAATGTCTCCCTAAACCTACAAAATTTCAATCAACATGAAAGTAGTGTTATGAAGTCACATTCATGAATGTGAACTTGTATATATATTGAGCCCCTTTGTTCTATTAACCCAAGAGTATGTGGGCAGTATGCACAAAGACTATAATGGTTAAACATAGGCTAGTTTTGAGATTACCAATATCTATTCCCACAAAGTTTTAACTAAGTAGCATATTGGCAACTTAGTATATTGATGGTTGTTGAAGATTTTGAATTAAAAATATATCATCTCCTTCCATAAATACGAGAAATATGGTAAGTAGTGTTACACTTGCAACATCCTAAATCGTATTTATAATATCTTCTATTTTGTTTAAGCAACATATACATATTAATATTATATTATCTCATATTCTGTTTAAAATTAGATAAATTCACAACATATTAATATTATATGTTGTTTTGTTTAAGATTATGCAAATTCTCATAAGAACAGTGAAAAACAGTGGTAGATAAATGGTTTTATCCAGGGAAAATTTTAAGGATAGAAATTTATCTTAAACTTTTCAAATCTTGGCAAATATTACTAGTTCATAATATGCAAATTGAAAGGTTTGGCAATACTTTTGTAAAAATATTCATACTTCTAATGATTTTGTAGTCCCTTTAAAATTTTGGCGATTTCTAAGGTAGACTATTCTTATAATATAAAATTTTGGCAAATCATATTCTAAAAAATTGAAAAAAAATTGGAAATTCACAAATTTTTTTTTTTTTTTAAGCATGGAAAATTAGCCCACCTACTAATATTAGCCCCTAAAATTTTCTACACAGTTTGACTTCCGCTGAATCTCTGTAAGCTTATGCTGAAGTTTATGCTGAGGATCATAAATAGATGTAACTTGCTTGATGGCTTGAGCAAGGGAGTTATTTTTTGTCTTCCCGGTAGTCGGGAGTTTGTATACATTTGTCTGGTCTTGACAACGCTGAGCCTATGTAGGTTTTTGACTTTGAATCTCTGTGGTTTTATGATTGGGTGTCGAGGATCATAAATAGATATAACAAGAAGCTTGGGAAGAAAGGGTATGTACTTTTTACACTTATGGGGCAATGGAATCAGAAAAACATTTCATTTTGGAATGTGATGGTTTCAAAGACATCAGACAGTTACCGCAGTGTGTCAGCATCAATTCCGTGGCATTGTGGAATCAGAAAAACCTTTCATTTTGGAATGTGATGGTTTCAGAGACATCAGACACAGTTACCGTAGTATGTCAGCATCAACTCTGTGGCATTGTCTTTTCAGTAATGGAACTGTTAGAACGCTGAGTCAGCTCATCATCAATTTAAGTAAGAAAAAGATTGAATTACAGAGCAAAAAACAAAAAAGTTGGTCCCATTTTTTAGATAAATGTAAAAATATAAATGTAAAAATATCATTAGATGAATAAATGTAACAACTACTAACAACTAATAAATGTAACAACTAATTTTCTTCGTTAAGTTGTTTTTTCCAATGAAAAAATAAACTTACACTTACATCGATATCCATACCAGAAAATGTTTTCTTCATAATAAAAGTTAAGTTGTTTTTTCCAATGAAAAAAAAAACTTACATCGATATCCATACCAGAAAATGGTCTGAAGGATGGCTTTGGATGTGTTGTTATTCTGCTAGTTTTCACGGCTTCCTTATGTACATTAATTCAATTTATTCTCAGTTTAGTGCAAGTTAGAAGTTTCTTTTCAGTTACGATTTTGGTGTGATGTCAAACACGTACTCGTAGAAATTTCCAACCAATAACTCGATGTCCAGCCAAGCCATACCCAAAGACGACGGCCTGTCACAATAGGCGGTGCAGCTGGCAATAAAAGTGAATGGTTGGAAAGTGCAGAAAACACATAGATAATTGCGAGTGGCCTTCGCTGTGGTCACTTCCACCCATCTTGCTTAAAAACCAAAAACCCCTTTCGACTCTTGATCCATTCAAAAACGAGATTTTTTGCAATTTAAATGGAAAACGAGATTTTGCAAATTTAGATTTGAGATTTGTTGGGGCACGAACCAAAGGCGTGCCCTTCAAAAATTCTCGAGGGCCAAGGCGTGGCCCAGGCCAACGAGGGGGGTTGGAAATAGTTTTCAACCAGCAATTGACGCGCCTCGGTTTTACCTCACTAGCTGCGTCATTGCCCCAAGCGCAAAGATTACACTTCTATGTTTCCTTCCCAAACATATACCCACCCTCAAGGCTCTTTCTATTCCTCCTTTACATGTGGGACAATATGCTGAAGTGTAAACATCTTTTTCTCAAAAACAATCTTTTGATCTCATTGTTTTTTTAGATCTAGGACAATCGGAATCTTTTGATCTCATTGTTAATAACTATAAATTGAACAACCGATGGGAAAAGCTTCGCATCCGATCATGGGTTAGATCATGTATGGATCCAAGAGGCAATAGTAGAGATCAAGGTTAGGTGAGATCCCGTCCATCATTCCTTAAGTAGGCTCTCGAGAATTCTCCACCCCTAAATGTATAAGGGCAACCATTAAAACTTGTTTCTAGCGTACAAAAATGGGGGCGGAAATTATCGCAACGTTGTCTTCATCTCACTTAAACGGTAGTTTGAACTACATTTGGCCATTTTATAAAGGACAAGCTAATGATCTTGTAATTCTCCAACAACGCCTGAAGAAAGAACTGATCCCATGGAATCAAGCCATGACTACAGCAATTCAAAACATCAAACAGAAGGTACAAAGTTTACCTTCTCTCAAACTTCCCACAGACGAAGAATCCTATATTCTTGAAACTGATGCATCTGATAAAGCATGGGGAAGTGTCTTATTAGAAACGATCCACTCCACAGAGCATATTTGTGCCTATTCATCCGGGTCTTTCCAGAACGCTGAGCTGAATTATCCTCATTTACATGTGGGACAATATAATGCAGTGTAAACATCTTTTTCTCAAAAACAATCTCCTGATCTCATTGTTAATAACTATAAATTGAACCACCGATGGGAAAAGCTTCGCGTTCGATGATGGGTTAGATCATGTATGGATCCAAGAGGCAATAGTAGAGGTCAAGGTTAGGTGAGATCTTGTTCATCATTTCTTAAGTAGGCTCTCGAGAATTCTCCACTCCTAAATGTATAAGGGCAACCATTAAAACTTGTTTCTAGCATACACAAATGGGGGCGGAAATTATTGCAGTGTTGTCTTCATTTCACTTAAATTAGTGGCAAGGCCTCTCCTAATTGATAGACTCTTCAAAGTGGGAAGCGTGCTAGAGTGGCAACACATGGCTGGGTTTTTCTAGTGCAAGGTGCACTCGGTGGGCTCCTAGTAGTGTTCAAAATTGAACACGTCAGAGCCCTTCAAAAGGCCTATGGCATGTCAAAGAAGTAGGGAAAGGAATTTACTAGTAAAAACAAAAAACAAAAATTGGATTTTTACGAGTTTAAAAAAAAATGAATAATATTATAAAATGTCACATGAAGTGTTGTAGCCTGTCAGCGCGCGTCACATTTTTTAAAATTCCTAAGTATAGTAACGCATGACAGGTCAGGACTTAGTGGTGGTGAGTCGGTGACTCAGTGGTGAATTATGAATGGACTCAGGTTTTTTTCATTGTTCAAAACTTCACTTCAAACCCTAAAGGTTGTTGCAACATTGAAGGAGATTAATGGCAAGGGAGAGGTTGTTGAGTTTCGATTGACTACAAGTCTGCAACTGCCTAGTTAGTAGTGCCAAGTTCCAACCTCAAGCCAACAACCATCACAATGGCACTGGCAGTGTCATGCTCAACACTAAATAGTGATATTTTTCAGCGCGAAGGATTTCCTTTT
The DNA here is from genome assembly GCA_034641835.2 of Pinus albicaulis. NCBI lineage: Eukaryota > Viridiplantae > Streptophyta > Pinopsida > Pinales > Pinaceae > Pinus > Pinus albicaulis. The sequence continues at coordinate 1,441,967,719 of CM076580.1, forward strand.
TCTTCCCATTGGAGAAGAACTGCAAGTTTGCAATTGCAACTTGCAGCAAAAGAGCCATTCTTCACTGCTCAAGACTCAAGAGTCAGGACTCAAGACTCAACAAAAGAATATTCTTCAATCGAATGCACAAACAACCAGGTACTCAGTCAGAACCTTTGAATCCTACTATTATCTAGACTTCTATTTGCTAATCAAACAAACCACTAATAGTACATCGAGCTGCCATTCGAGTCTCATTTCCAAGATACTAGATTTAACATGAGTGAGCTTCAAGCACGTGTCCTAGACTATTCGACAATCGTTATGCTTGATGATCCAACTATCCTTAGCTAGGTTGTTATTATTGCATTGAGCTACTACTTTCTTTCCATTTGTCACCTCTTGAAGAAGGGGTTGTAGGTCGATTTTAGCTTCACCCAGGAAGTCGCTCCATTTGAATTTCGCGAATTTATCCTCATCCCATACTTCCTGTAAAACCCAAACAAATGATTCATTCATATATATCATCACATGCAACGAGTAAACAATTATTGAGAAAAGACTAGGTTTAGATTTAAAGAGTATACCACAGTAAGCAAGTGCTGATCACGACAAGAAACATTAGCGAATTTAAGATCTTCTTCCCAGACTAAATTAAGGTTCCTATTTTTCATAGAGGTCTTCATCGTCTGAGAACATAAACATGAAAAAACACTTCAAGTTAGATGTATTAATTCTTAGGAATGGGAAAAACCTTGTCGCCCACTAAACATTATATTTTAGAACATAAGAGAGAGCGCTCATGTTGCAGAGATTGTAATCAATTAAGGTTATATAATCATTTGCACAGCCAAACAAACAAAACTTTCAAAGTTTTCGATCGTTATCCGAAACCAAATTTTTTGACAAAATATATGAACATGTCAAATACATGGATTCAATAATGGAGTACCAGAGTTCAAAAGCAAAGGAATGGAACCAAGGAAACGAAAGGAGTGGTGATTGATATCTTTGTTTTGGTTCAAAATTTATAGGTGGATGTCCATTTAGTTTTTGGAGCCTTCTTTTACAGGATTTCAAAATCCTTCGTTGCCTCTTGTGAAGAAGAAATCAAACCTTTTCCTTTTGCCCTGAACTTGGCCCTTCTTATGGACATTTTAGGCCTCGAACATACATTGACTCATGAATTTTTTGAACCCGTATACTCATCTTTCTAGAGCAAACTTGTCGACCTTACTTGGACTAGATTCCACCCTATGATTCTGAGACTTCAAATCTATGATAAGAGACGCACTTGAGGTGATTGCAAACTACAATTTTAAGGAGTTGTCTTCCTAGGCAACAGAATAGCCCGGACGACAGCTTTTTGCCGGAATCCGGTTCAGTAAAATTCAAAAAATGAGGTAGTTGCATTGTTTGGAATCCATTTTTGAGAGTATAAATGGATTCAGCACTATCAAAAACCCTTAGGACACCCAAAATACTGAAGTTTAACTATTGTAAACAAGATTCTGATAAAATCTTTATCGGATTTTTTCAAAATCTCTACCGGATTCTGAGCCATTCTGTTACTTTTTTAGACTACGGCCAATTTTAACCCTCCTATGGAGACAGACTTGAGATTCTTTGGTTGGATTTGGCTATGTCATTCGAACCTCTATGTTGAGGAGGTAAATCCCCTCTGCGGACAGAGGCGATCCCTACTAGCCCAGCAGGGGTCTAGCAACAAACAAACAATGCTATGACGCAAGCTCCTAGTTACGAATGGAAAGACTAAGAATAGAAGCCTACCTGGATTCCAACGCTATGATCTGAAGAAGAAGTGTCCCCGTCCTTCAGCCCTGGCAGATCACAATCCTTCCACGATCTCCGCGGATGAACACCTGCACATAGAAGAAACGAACAGATACAAACATAGAAACCAGCATACGTAACTAAACATCGGTCAGAAAAGACATTACTCGCATCAACATGATGGAAAACGGAGTGGAACCATAATCATAGTCATCTATTAAATAATAAACGAATAGAGGTTACAACCAAGTTCTGACGTCGCAGCCTCCTTCAAACGGGTCCCCGGTCGTCCACGTCTCGCAAAGCTCGCCAAGGAAAGGGAAAACCTCTCCAGAGTCTCGTGAAAATGGTCTCCTTACTTGAGTTGGCCTTAAGGGAAAGAGAGGATTCTTTACAGCACAAAGGCACTTGGGAATATGGAGATGCAAAGCTTTAGCACTTCAAGACTAGCTTGCCATGGATTTGAGCAGGCTTTTATAGATGGGGAAGGAGGGAGTTGGGATCCCTATTATTATGGGATTGGCCCTATCAACAAGGAAGGTTCCATGGAAGGTGGCAAAACCACTTCCCTTCCATAGAACTCTCGCAGCCAAACCTCCCAACTCAAGATAGGCAATAGTTTGTGAGTTTGTTTAGACTCAACTTCCGCCATCTTTATTTTAAAAACAGTCCCTAAAATGGGTGGCGTGACTACTGCTCTATGACAGAGCGCCAAGTGGCGCGACCTCTTTGCAGGATTTTCCCCATTGGCGCGAGTACTGAACTGCCTGCCCGCGCCAATGCTAAAAGGGATGTTTTTCATGATTTTTGCAAGGAGATGTCTCAAGGGCAAATAAAGCTCATGCTTAGAGGAATGCATTGATGATGTTTTCAAGGCATGACAACGTTCACAGGTCACGAAATGGGTCCTCCATTGTGCGGGACGAGGAATGGTAGGGACGGTGACAAATTACTGTGTAACGGATGCCCCCTAAAGTATGAGGCCCGAGAGAGAGAGGGGTGAAATGTTTTACGAGAACATGTTCAACTGAAGGCCCGCCGTCAGAAAACCTGCGCAGAAAGATACAACTGATATCTCAAGTACATGATGTATAAGTGGTATGGACGCAGCCATCCGAAACAGAGTATGTTATAATCCGGATCCAGGGTATGGGCGCAGCCATCCAACTAAGATCAAACAAATAGACTCAGGTATGGTCGCAGCCATCCAATCAATGAGTCATGTACACAATGATAATAATCCACAATCGCAGCCTGGATTACAACAGACACAATCCAGGGTCTTGCGCTCCATCTCGACCCAACAAAGTACAAGTTCAAGCATGTGAATATGTAAGCTGAAGTCGAACATGCAAGAACATCGTCTGATTACCAGCCAATGATGAAAGCTGTTAACAGACGCGAGAGAAACCACCAATAATGACAATGGTCCTCAAGGTACTACAGGTACAATCTACGGCGTGCGAATAAATGAGTTGACGTCGAACACCCGCAGAATCACTCGATCGGAGGCCAATGATGTAAACCTCGCGTCGAATGCGACGAACCTGCCATTGAGGCATGCAGGCTCCAAGGTACCATCAGGAGTCTCTAGACCAACTTCCTGGATAATGAGTTGAAGTCGACAGGAAGTGACCTTGATCGAAGGTGGGCCATAATGATTCCCACATCATCGACATGAGAGAGAGGAACATGATGTTTTTGTTGTGAATCAGGATCGTATGAGAAATAGAGGAAGGTTGATATTTGCAGAGGCCAACTTCTCTTGAACACATGAACGGCACGACAATGGACTTGGCAGTATTTGACATCAATGGATCAGGGGTCATGGCGACGAGGCAGTGAACAGATGAGAGGTCAAAAGAGATTACCCAAACCCATGGAAGCAAAGTGAAGCAACGAGATGAGATGTCCCCAACCCGACACGAATGCGGACAAGTGCCATGTTCAAGAGCGACATACTGCCGACGACAACGACGATAGTTCCATTTTTTCCCCCACCATTTCTGGCGAGTACCCCAATTATTTTTGATAACAAGCTTGAAGGGGATAGCATATGCTTGTGATATAAGTCCGCCCTTCGGGCGAATCCATCCTAGTGCATTTAACGAGTCCTAGGAAGGAGGAACTCGAAGAACGTCATTTCGACTAGATCCGATGTCATCAGGGTTTAACGAGTCTGACAAAGGAAGAACTCGGCGTCTTTTCATGTTTAGAGAGTTTGAAAAGACAGCAGAAAAGAAAACTCCACAGGTCCCTTTTCGTAAATAGTTCCCCAGATCCGAAAAGGTAGAAAACAATATCCGGGAAAACCTCCTAGTCGCGATAGGCTAGGGTATTCCTTTTCGTAATCAATCCATCCCAGCCCGAAAAAGGGTTAAACTTATACTGGGTGGATGTCGATTCGTGTCCATTTTAACGAGATCGAAACGACAAGGGCCTCGACAATCTTTTCATATTTAGAGAGTCAGAAAAGAGCTGAAAGATGACTCCAGAGTGACTTTTTCGTGTATTTACCGAGTCCGAAAAAGTATAAAATACAACTCGTTTCCATCATTTCAAGTCGCAAATCCTGTCGCTGCACATACCAAGCAAGCGTAAAATCCATTTTCGACATAACATATGCAAATATTTGATAAAAATAACTTTTCAAAACTCATTTAACGTCGAAAAAGTTATAAATATGTCAAATTGGTAAAAACAAAATTACTTTTACTATTTACCTTGATAGAAAGCAACAGTGGTCTATTTGGAGCAGAAACTTTCGTCGACGATTGCGACCAATCCAGGCAACCATTCAGCTTCTCGTCTGTCACAGGTAAAAGGCGCTCCCTTGCTCTTCATTTTCATTCATTTTTAAATGATTTTCCCTTAAGAATCAGTTCTCTGAGGCCACTCTTAAAAATTTAGGGCTGCGCCCATTGGCGCGGGTATCGGGCACGGACCCGCGCGAATGAGCTCTTTTTTATAAAGGGCTCGCGCCACATGGCGCGACTGTTCGCAAAACAGCCGCGCCAGTGGCCGAACCTTAAATTCCGCCCAAAATTTCGATATGTGGACCAAATTGCTTGGAATTTTAAGCTCACCAAAGATCTAACCAGGGGTTTTTGACCATGTGAATGCAGATAAACACTCAAAATGGCAATCGAATGGAAGGAACGAGAGCACGGAGAAGAGGACAAACAGGCCATGCAAAGCCAAGCTTGCATGAATGCACTTAGAGACTGTGGCTTGAAAAAGTTCTTCCTCACGCCATGTTTACGAGCTCAGCCCGAGCTCCTCTAATATCTAATCAACATCTGGGATGAAAACGAACAAGTGTTCAGGTTACGAGACCAGGTGTTAGAACTGGAGGTCACCGATGTCTATTTCATCACTGGATTGTCCCGCAGAGGTCCAATCCCTGTACTGACTGGAAGCAGACCATCTGGGGAAAAGATGGAAGAAGTAATGGCACGGGTGTGCCGAGGGGCACAAACAGGATCAGGAAGCAAAAAAGTGGACATCCACACTATTCCTGATCTAGCACTGAGAGTAGTTCTCCATACCATTACGCGGGCTGCTGGGTCGCAGGCTCCGCACGAGGCCAAGAAGACCCAACTCCTGCTGGCCTCAGAATGCATGGGTCCCTTACTGTTCAATTGGGCAGAAGCAGTAACTATCAATATGAAAAGGCAGCTCACAAGGTGCAAACAGGGAAAACTGAAACAGTTCGGTTATGGTTCCATCTTGGTATCGTTCATTCTGGAACACTTACCAATCTTCTAGGGCCAAGGGGCCGCAGTGGGGAGTCCGATACCACGAGAGCCAAGAATGGCTCGCTGGGCAGCATTGATGCCCAGATCTGGAGGTGGCCAACAGATGTCCTGGAAGCCAGAGTTTTTTAGGTGGTTACGGCACCAGCTGATTGTCGTGGAAGACTGGCCCTATTCGGGAACTGACTTTACAGGGGACCCAGACCTCCCGCTACCAGAAGGAGATGACTGGGACGAGGAGCTGGGTAAGACCTCATATTTTTGATTTTATGTTTATATGTTTTTTGTAAATACACATTCGTCTTAACACAATTATATATGCATGCAGATGTAGGACCTGAGAGACCAGCCGGGATGTCTCCAATCTCCCGGAGGACCCAACTCGCCCCTGAGATTCAGGGGGAAGGCACCGGAGGAGATGAACTGATCCAGAACCTCGAGGGAATCGCCCACGGGATTCCAGACTATGCCCGGCTAGCAGACGTACCGATGGCATACCAGCGCCATACGGTGGGAGTCCCGAATCGGATCCACCGAATCCTGAGGCGCCTAGTGCGTGCAGTGACGTGCTATCATGAGCACCATGCGGATTAGTCCTTAGGATTTATACCACACCTATTTTTGAGAGACATAGCGTCTCCGGATGTACTAAGACGACTATGTATATTTTTTGAGTTTTATGTGACACACTCTATGTAAAAATTTCGATATCTATATATATACATATCTATTTCTGGATGAGTCTTTCTTTACATGTGATGATGATTTATAAATTGCGCAAATTCCTGTCTAATACCAAATTTGCTACTGCATCTGTTAATGTATTCAAATGCCTGGGTATATGATGATATGTAATGTAGTCAAAATTCCTTTCCAGTAATCGAATACGCAAATACAGACGTAAGATGGACGGGTTCCTTACTGAATAGTGTCCGTTCAGCTGTAACACTATAAGTTGTGAATCTAGGTACACGAGCAATTCACGGATACCAAGGTTTACTGCCTCGGTTAATAATTCCAACACGACACTATATTCCGCGATATTGTTCGTGGTACGTCCTAAACACACACCTTGCAGGTCAATCAACTCACCAGCAGGATCGTAGATTACCCAGGCTGCGGAAGACAGATTCCTGGTACTGCGGGAGGCACCATCCGCGAAACCAACAAATGGATGAATGGACATCTGCACAACCAGGAAGACCCGATCAGCAGAAAGATGTTTACAAAGCACACCACACCATGCACACAAATGACAATCACACACCTATGTACACACACCACACCAAGAAATCATTTCAGGCATAGTAATTTTTAAGGTACAGCCCATTCCTGGGCTGCGCCAATGGAACTCCTTCGTAGTCTATAAGCTCGTAGGCCCCATTTTTCAAAACACGCTTTACTATATAGGGCCCGTGCCACATTGGCTGGAGCTTACCAGCTCCAAGCTTATCATGTGCCTGATCATACAAGAGAACGAGGTCTCCTTCGATGAAAGAACGGGGAGAAACTGATTGATCAAAATGAGTTTTGACCCTCTTCTTTTGTGCTTCGATGATCAAAGCAGCTAGACGACGGGTTTCATCCAACCGTTCGAGATACAGAAGACATTCTTCCTCAGGAGAAGTATCCGGTAAGAGCTCCATAGCTAATTTAAGCGAAGGAATTTCACATTCAACCGGCAGAGTAGCTTCCAGACCGTACACCAATTGGAATGGTGTGAATCCGGTTGCACTCTTAGCAGATGTTCGGTACGCCCAGAGAGCTGAGAACAGTTGGAGATGCCAATTTGATTTATGAATCCCAACTGTTCGCTGAAGCATAGTGACCAAAACTTTGTTCACCGCTTCAACCTGACCATTCGCTTGAGGGTAGTATGGTGTTGAGCTGTCGTGACGCAGGCCCAACGCTGAAGTCAGCTCCGCCATCATGTAATCGCGGAAATGAGTACCGTGATCAGTGACGATAGCTTGAGGAACCCCGAATCGTGCAATAACATGGTTGAATATAAATGAAGCAGTCGTTTTCCCGTCAGCAGCTAGTGTAGGCATCGCCTCGGCCCACTTAGTGAAGTAGTCGACGGCGACAATGATATACGCATGCCCCCCGGCCGAGTGAGGGTTACACGTCATAAAATCTACGCCCCATTTCGCAAACGGGCCGACGGTAATAACGGGATGCAATGGCAACGGCGGCGCGCGCATCTTGTGCTGAAAAATCTGGCATGGATGACATTTTCGGACTGCAGTGATACAATCCTTGAATATAGAAGGCCAGAAATAACCTGCCCGTAGAATCTTCTGGGCAGTAGCATACCCGGACATATGTCCGCCACAAGCGCCACTGTGACAGTCATTTAAGACTTTCTCAGCCTCTTCCAAGGTAAGGCATCGTCGGAGCACCGAATCTACTCCAATGCGATATAAGGTATCTCCTACTATACGGTAGGGTTGGGACTGGTGCCGAATCCGACGGCGGGCAGTTTTATCCAACTCAGACCAGAAAGTCGCGGTCTGAAGATACACTATGATGTCATCGTACCAAGGATCACGAGTATCGATAAGAAACATCGTTTCGTCCGGTATATGATCTTCAGAGTGTGAGGGAACAGAGTCTGTAGGGAGAGAACATATCAAATCCGCGAAGACTAGTGATTTAGTTGACTTGGCAGTGGTGAACTCCAAGTCAAACTCCTGCAGGATGACGATCCATTTGGAGTACTTGCCCCCTAGTAATTGTCTAGAAAGAATATACGTCATAGGGTTGCAATCTGAAACCACTGTTATCGTACGCAAAAGGATGTAATGGCGAAAGCGTTGTACGGCATGTACTGCTGCTAAGGCCAACTTCTCGACATGTGCATAACGCGTTTCCGGGTCGAGAAGGTTCCGAGACAGGTAATAAACAACATGTTCATCACCGTTCTCGTCATCCTGCACCAAGACCATGGCGATGGTGCTAAATGCGGCGGCTAAATACAAAGTAAAGTCGCGGTGGTAGTCCGGAGGACGAAGCAACGGAGCATTGACGAGCAATGTCTTCAGCTTCTCAAAGGATTCTTGAGCAACTTCGTCCCAATGAAAGGGAACATTCTGCTTTAGCAAACGAGTGAATCCTTTGGCCACCTCGGCATAATTCGGGATAAAGCGCCTAAGAAAATTCGCCTTCCCTTGCAGACTCTGTAACTGATACAGGGAGGAGGGTGATGGGAGATTTACGATGGCCTCAACCTTTAGAGGGTCAAGGCGAATTCCGTCTTTCGAGACTATAAAGCCTAAAAGACGGCCAGAATCAACGCAGAAGACACACTTATGAGGATTGAGCCTAATATTGTAGCGTCTGCAACGAAGAAATATCTGGCGAAGATGCTCAGGATGGTCCTCTCACTTACCCGAATGGGCAGGCAAGTCGTCCAGATAAGGCTGGACAATATGGCGAATATCATGAAAAGCGTATGACATCGCACGCTGAAACGTGGCGCCAGCGTTCTTTAAGCCGAACGGGAGTTTTTTGTATGCAAAAGTGCCCCACGGACAGATGAATGTGGTCTTATGTTGATCCTCAGGTGCAATATTGATCCGGTTGTAACCTGAGAAACCGTCCATTAAGGAATAGATCTCACTCCCGGCGCAATCGTCGATAATCTGATCGATAAATGGAGTGGGATAATTATCCTTAGGACAGGCGCGATTAATATCGCGATAATCCACACAGACTCGAATGGTACCCTACTTTTTATCGACAGGGACGATATTGGACACCCATTCTGTAAGGGGGATAGGATAAATAAACCTCGCGTTTAGAAGTTTTTCAACTTCTGCCTTGATAGCGGCGGCTTTCCGAGGATGCATGGGACGTAAGCGTTGGCGCATGGGTTTCGCACCTGGGTAGGTTGGAATTTCGTGCACAACAATACTAGGATCAATTCCCGGCATTTCCTCGTAGGACCATGCGAAAACATCTCTGAATTCTTTGAAAAGCTCAGTATAGACTTGAATCTCTTCGGGAGAACAAGTCACACCCACATGAATGTTCTCAACAATCCCTGGTTTAACAGAGATGTTGATTGGAACAGTTTGAGTAATGTTACTCAGATTACCTTCCGAAAAGACCTCGTGCATCAAGATCGGTGTTTGAAGAGGAGGGGAAGGAACCTGAGCAGCATAGCGCTCTAGACAATCAGTCATTGCCCCCAAGCTGGGCATAAACGAGGAGCGATGATGTCCATCGCCCCAGGGTCGCTCCTCAAGAGACAAGGTTTCAATGATAGCCTCATCTGAGGGAAAAGTCTCTCTGAGAGGATCAGGTGAATCAGCCTGACCAAGCCAGGGGGATTGCGAGTAGACGTCGAGAGCCATGCTCATCGGAGCATGCTGAGGAGGTGGAGGGTCCGATGCGGCAACAATCTCACAGTAGCTGATCTCTACTGGCGTTAAAGGCATGGATTCTCCAAACTCATATCCCTGCTCAGGTGTAGGAATGAGCCAGGGGTCATCAGTCCTGGACAACATGTTGACTTGAGCGGTATTCGGTGGCGGTGCGGGGAAAATACCCATGAGAACTGGGTCCTTGAAAAGACCAGGTCCTATGCTGTCTGGGGGATTCGGAATTTGATCCACGTATGGCACGTTGTTCTCAGAGCTAGAGGTGAAAAATGACAACCGATCTACCGTGACAATCTTGCCCTTGTGAGGGAACTTAATGAACCGAAAGACGGTAGACGGCACGCAGAGCATGGCATGGGTCCAGCTGCGGCCAAGAAGTATGTTGTAGTTGAGTTTAGCGTCAACCACTTCTACTTCCACGTTGACAGTTTTTCCCTGTAATGTGATCGCAAGACTCTCGAGAACTCCCAGGGGTTTAGATTCCCGACCATCAAATGCCTCAAGGGCATTGGGAGATGACGACAAGGCTAGAGAGCCGATGGCCTTCCAGCAAGCGGAGGACATAACGCAGGTAGATGCACCCTCATCTACGACGGCCCTATGAATGTTCAGACCGTTAATCCCGACTTGAATGACCAAAGCGATTTGATGTGGAAGCCAGGGAGTAAAATTCTCCAGATCGAAGGTGAGAAGGCTCGAGTCGGCGGGATCGATACCACCGATTGCAGACAGTAAAGCCTTCCGTTGTGAAGGACAACTTTGAAGAACCTCAAGTGCAGACATAGCACATGGCGCCTGTGCCAGATCCTCAACGATATTGTAATGTTGAGCGGCGCGAGCATTTGGATTGTAAGAGGATCTTCGAAGAACACCCTTGGGAGGTGGTTTCACAACGGGTTCGGGAGTCGGCTTCTCGATTTCCAATGGACCGGAGACAGGTGGGGGAGGCGGCCCATCCGCAACTGCCTTCCCGGGTGCCTGCCGCGGTTCATTGTAATCCTTCGACCGCGTAGCGATAGTGATAGGTGCATTAGTCTTCATCATGAAAACTTGAGACCCAAACGGTGCAGATGGTGACGCCTGCTCGACCATCTGGGTCTGCTGAGATGGAAATGGCTCTTTTAAAACAGCCGGAGTCCCTTTTGAGCCTTTAAGAAGTTGACTAACTTCGGACCGTCGTGGACAATCCTTAGTGTAATGGTCACCTTCACAGATGAGTCAAGGGAATTTCGGCTTACGTTGGGAGCTATCCTCAGTTCGAGATTTGGATTCTAGTTTCGGGGCATCAGATTTTGATTTGCCTTTTCCCTTCTTCTTCCCCTTGGAGGATTTGTCCGCAGGATTGGCCTGGACGGCATTCACCTCCGCGGTTTTACCAGAATCGGATGAGGCGGGATTAGCAGAGGTATTGTTGGAAGAATTAGCCTTCTGCTTCCCATTCGAAGACTTCTTCGAATTTTGAGAAACGGAACCAATGACACCATCCACCATAGGGGTAGGCAGAGCCTTAGTGGTCCCGGGCCGTGGAGCATCAGTCAAGATGTCATAAAGCGTGCCAGACTGCGAATAGACAAGATCCAGGTACTGGGCACGCGCGATAGCTTGTTCCTCCGTCACACACGCTCCCATCGCAATATCCTGAGAGATTTTATTCACAAAGGAGGTGGTGAACCAGTGGGTCAAAATCTGATCAGGTATGTGAAACTTGATCAGTCGACGACGGCGCCGCCACTCATGTATGTGATCCGAGATGTGAGTGGCCGTGTCCTGCTTCAGAGAAGTCAGGATGTGCATCCCGGCCTCATATCGGACCGGTAACTGGAAATGTGTAAGGAAAGCCATGGCTAATGAGTTGAAATCTTGAAAAATACCACGGGATAGTTCTATGTACCACTTAGCAGCAGCTCCTGTTAACGTACGCTGGAAGAGACGCAAACGAATCGAATCGTCGACCCAAGAGTTGGACGAACACCAGAGGTGGTACGTCATCACATGCGCCCGGGGGTCTTCGCCAGCTTTGCCCTCAAACTTGGGACAATCTCCTGGTATCTTGGTGGGAACCGGAGGCCAATATGGATTATGTGAAATCGGATCATTGGTCAACTTTGAAACGTCCGGCAGGTCCAAGGTAGCCAGGAACGGCAATGGAGGGTTAACTGCCATGCCAGTCCCAGGATAAGGTCTGGTACCCATGCTCCACGATGGTTGTGAATATCCCTGCCCCCACGGGTTCTGTCCCGAAGGATTCTGACCGTAGGGGGCATAGTTCGTATAACCAGACTGATTTGGCTGCTGGTAACCATAGTGCGGGGCTTGATAACCAGGGTTCGGGCCCTGATTAGGCGTCTGCCCCGTATAAGCAGCGTTTGGATTTGGCTGCTGAGCGTAGGTAGAACCGGGTGGAGGAGTATAATACTGAGAGCCTCCAGGGTGGTTATAGTTCGGTTGAGACTGACCATGAGGATAATAACCACTCTGAGGATGAGTAGGCTGCTGATAAGTGGAACCCTGCAGAGCCTGGTACGTAGGGCGCAGCTGTTGATTTGGCTGCGGCATTGAATGAACAGGCTGTTGAGCAGAGTGAACGGAATGAGAGGGCTGCCTTGAATGAACAGGTTGACCCGAGTGAGGGGGCTGGCCTGAATGACCAGGTTGGCCCGGATAAACAGGCGGCGCTGGTTGCGCAGGTTGACCTGGTTGTAAGTGGGCCCCAGGTTGCACCGAATAGGTCGGCTGGCCTGGAGGCGGGACACCAGGTTGTACCGGATGAGCCGGTTGGCCTGGTGGTGGAACAGGACCAGGTGCTTGCTGGAAACCAGTTTGACCTGAAGCAGAACCATAGGGTGGTCCTGGCTGATATGCAACGTTAGAGACAACAGGATACTGCGGTTGCATTGGTAAAGAAGGCTGGATTTGCCCCCCAGGACCATAGGCCGGTCCCTGTTGATACCCCGGCTGAGGCTGAGCAGGTTGACCAGCAGGGCTATAATATGGTCCTTGCGGATTATACAATGGCCCTTGCTGGCCCGCAGAGTAGCCTTGGATGGGCTGTCCCTGTGGGTCGTACAGATAGCCAGGTTGGCCTGCAGGTTGGCCTTGGAAGGGCTGTCCCTGCGGGTTATAAGCCTGGTTGTACGGTAAACCTTGAGCATACAGATAAGCCTCAGGAGCAGGAAGGCGCAAAACCTCCCCGTGCTCGTCAAACTGACCTGGGAAAGCATACACGGGAGTGTCATCCTGTGCATAGTGCGAAAAGAAAGATCGATAAGGATCTTGGGGAATCTGTCCAGATCCGGCGTTCGCTTGTTGCAAAAACAATCGATACTCCTCCGGAGAGATATTCTCCGGTATAGCAGTAGCTAGATAAACATCTTCAGGAGTTGGCCCAGCCCTGGTAGCCGAGACAACAGAAGAAGAAGCAGCCACACAAATAGTGGGCCGAACGGGAACAGAAGTGACGGGCGTCGAAGGAGACACCCCGGGTGTAGTGGCAGCTGGCCTCGAAGCAGGAGATGATATTCCCATAGAGGCAGCAGCTGAAATAATCTGACCCAGAGATCTGTATCCCTGTGGTAAAGAAGGATTGGCTGACGACATGGTATCCAGCTCAGAGTCGTCTCCCTCAAACAATCTACGAGGGATGCGCTGATAGTCATCAGACCCCGGAATTTCCTCACCAGAATCACTCATGGTTGATCCTGCCGTTAAATCACGCAAAAGCCGGCGAGGACTAGGAGGAAAAATAGCAGCAACAAACGGCGAACCCGATGTAAGAGAAAGGAAATCAGCTCCTAATCTCAATTCAAGCTCATAATCTCAATTCGGACACGGGGTCCAAAAAGGGGCCAATTGAACTCAAGCTTGGTCCTCCAAAGGGTTTGCTCGGTAGAACGGTCCCCGTCGAAACTCGGAAACAAGCTGGTGGTGTGGTTCAAAACGAAGGTGAAGCTTACGAAGAATCGTCGATGAGGCTACCCAATTAGATGAAACGAAGGTTTCGCCAGCTGTCAACCCAGAAACTAGAAGAAGAAAAACACACACGAGAATTTGAAAGCAGTTAAGACACACGATCCAGCAGTCCAGACAACAATCAAAAATGGAGTGCTGTATATTAGTAGTGATTAATTTTACCACATTGGAAAGTAAGAAATTCTACCGTTTCATGTTTTAAGAGTCGAGAAACGATAAAAGATGACTCTATCTCTTTCAGAGTTGACACAAGCGTGAAAGGACCAGCGCTTGACGGTCTTTTCAAGTTTAGGGAGTCAGAAAAGACCAAATGACTGCTCAGGAAAAACTAGGCACAAAGGGTGTACCAAATATCCGTGAACTGCAATATACACCTTGGTTTCAATAATGAAGCAGAAATCGACCAAGGACTTTCCGTACGTGCAGGTAGTCTCCCCGAATGCTGTGTTCGGTGTATCACGGGTATAGGGCGGCAGACTCGGCTTCCTGTGGATAAAGTATTGAAAACCTATGGGGGTCTCCCTTTATATACGCGACGGTACGGGGAGCACAAGTCCGTACTAGCGCTGTCTAAAGCCAACAGGCGAACGACAGCTGCTAGGTTTAACGACGCCGGAACACGTCTCTAGCCTAGACCTTCTAAATATGTTTCGTTAAGTTCCAATGATGCCTTAGGTTAATTGAATAAATTTTACAGTTGATCTTCAATTAAGTTTCAATTTTCAGGCCCTATCGTATGTAGTGTCTCGAAAGACTCCTAAATGCAGAGCTATATGCCACAGTGCAACATTTCGTTCGATGAAAACTAGTTAGATAAGAGTTGAGAGCTTTTATACAAACGAAATGAACGGAAGACAAACAATGAGATCTCTAATGCAACTAATGCAATTGAAAACTTTCATTCAAACACTAATCACTAGCGATATGGAAAAGATCACAATTTGCACTAATTAACAAAAGCAAAAGAGATTTTTTTTTTTTTGATTTTCAATGTTTAAGAGCCAATATGCACTAAACAATCTTGAAAACAAACGGAACAACTTGAGAAATGATTTCCAAGAGAGCGAAACAAACAAAATTCACTCAACAATGCAAGCAATCAGATCCCCAAATCGACCAAAGTCTCTCAAAGCAAAGAAAAGACTCAAAAGCTTCCAATGGACCGTGTGATCTAGGTCCAAAGCAAGGGCAAACGAATTTCGAATGAAGGAATGAACAATCACCCAAAAACGTAACAGAAAAATCAACGACCACTAAGAGGATGTGGAGAATTAACCAGCAAGTTGACAGGACAATCAAGACACCAAAACTCCCAAGGAGGGCTCGATACACTAAGCCACTAGATTCCCTAGGGCTCAAAACGTGAAATCGGTAGATAGAAGCAAACAACCAAGGGACAGAGGTGAATTCCAGCGAAACAAGACTCCAACACACTCAGGCAGTCGGAAAATCAAGAAGAAAAGCACTGATCAAATCCAGAGAGCCAAAAAATGAAGAAACTCAAAAAACTCACAGGGGTGGCGCGACTGTGAGTGTGAAACTGGCGCCAGAAGTCAATTGGCGCGGGCTAGACAAAGGCAACGTGCGCCAATTGGCGCGACTGTCGGGTTAAAAACCGCGCCAGTCGAGTTTCTCAGCCAAAAATTAAAAACAAGCTACTCCAGAAGTAGACCAATGCAAGCTAAGCAAACCAAGAAGCAAAAACAATGAAAGAATCCAACCCAGAAGGTTCATCAAGCAAGGAAAAACATAAAACAATCAAGGCGAGACAATACCAACGAGACAGTGAAATCCGGACGATCTCCCCAGCGGAGTCGCCAAATTGTTGAGGAGGTAAATCCCCTCTGCGGACAGAGGCGATCCCTACTAGCCCAGCAGGGGTCTAGCAACAATCAAACAATGTTATGACGCAAGCTCCTAGTTACGAATGGAAATACTAGGAATAGAAGCCTACCTGGATTCCAACGCTATGATCTGAAGAAGAAGCGTCCCCGTTCCTCAGCCTCGGCAGATCACAATCCCTCCACGATCTCCGCGGATGAACACCTACACATGGAAGAAACGAACAGATACAAGTATAGAAACCAGCATACGTAACTAAACATCAGTCAGAAAAGATGTTACTCGCATTAACATGATGGAAAACGGAGTGGAACCATAATCATAATCATCTATTAAATAATGAACGAAGAAAGATTACAACCAAGTTCTGACGTCGCGATCTCCTTCGGACGGGTCTCCGGTCATCCACGTCTCGCAAAGCTCGCCAAGGAAAGGGAAAACCTCTCCGGAGTCTCTCGACAATGGTCTCCTTACTTGAGTCGGCCTTAAGGGAAAGAGAGGATTCTTTATAGCACAAAGGCTCTTGGGAATATGGAGATACAAAGCTTAGGCACTTCAAGACTAGCTTGCCATGGATTTGAGCAGGCTTTTATAGATGGGGAGGGAGTTGGGATCCCTATTATTATGGGATTGGCCCTATCAACAAGGAAGGTTCCATGGGAGGTGGCAAAACCACTTCCCTTCCATAGAACTCCCGTAGCCAAACCTCCCAACTCAAGATAGGCAATGGTTTGTGAGTTTTTTGGAACTCAAATTCCGCCATCCTTATTTAAAAAATAGTCCCTAAATAAGGTGGCGCGACTGCTGCTCTATGACAGAGCGCCAGGCGGCGCGACCTCTTTGCAGGATTTTCCTCATTGGCGCGAGTACTGAACTGCCTACCCGCGCCAATGCCAAAAGGGATGTTTTTTCATGATTTTTGCAAGGAGATGTCTCAAGGGCAAATAAAGCTCACGCTTAGAGGAATGCATTGATGATGTTTTCAAGGCATGACAATGTTCACAGGTCACGAAATGGGTCCTCCATTGTGCGGGACGGGGAATGGTAAGGACGGTGACAAATTACTGTGTAACAGTTTTGCTTCTTTCTTCACATAGATATTTGAAGTGAAGTTTCTCGATCACTCTGGTAGAGAATTTATTACCACTGTAGTCATTTCTCTATTAGACATTACTTCTCCAAATTCTTGCAGTTGATATCACATTTCAGAAATCTTCGTAAAATATGAATTGATTCCTTCCTCTATTGATATCTTCAACTTATATAGTTCTTATCTCGGAGATATTATTTCCCCTACATTACTCATCGAGAATAACTCTACTAATTTCTCATACATTTTTTTTGAATATTCTCGTTTTGAT
>CM076580.1:1441984903-1442150853 GCA_034641835.2 Pinus albicaulis
GATGGTGCAACTGGATGTTTGATCAAATAAGTAAGTGAGTCTCCAAGTACCGAAACATAAGAGGTGGAACAAACGGTACAATCACGCAACTCGGGAGCCAACATATAAGATGCTGCTATAATGAACTGCAACATATAAGGGTGGATGACATCACTGGCAGAAATGGACTGTCAAAAGTGAACCGAAAAATGCCGATGCAACCCGAGGTCTTCACCGATCACTATGGCACAATTCTACACAATGGGAATAAATGAGCTAAAGTCGACCATGTGAGAAATCGTTGGATTACCGGTCAATGATGTATACCGTTAACCAATGCGAGACAACCCACCGATAATGATAATGAGTGTCAAGGTGCCCCAGTACAATCTAACAAGTGTGAATGAATGAGTTGAAGTTGAACACTTGAAAGAATCTACCAATCAGGAGGCAATGATGAATCCCCACTGTCGATAGCGAAGAGTCTGCCACTGATGACTGCAAACCCTAAGGTACTGACAAAAAGACTCTAGACCTTATTCCCAGAGCAATGAGTCTGAGTCGATGGGAAAAGATCTGCTGGAAGGAAGGCATTAAGGCATCCCACATCAGTCCAGCGCGAGTGTAACCCGCAGGCCAAGATTTGGAAGGAATCAGACGAAGTAGAGTGATGGAACCAAAAACCGAAGTACGTTTCCGACGTGCACAAGATGAAGCTAGCACATGGAAGAAACCCTCTGAACCAACCAATAATGAAAGCTGACACAGAGGCGAGAAATCCACCGATAGGGTCAAATGGAAATCAAGGTACTGCACGAATCCCAAGTGTGATAATGTGTGCTGACGTCGAACACAGGGGAAACCACTTAGTCAAAGACCCATGATGATGATCAAATGCCGAGCACGAGGTCACCTATCAATGATGGAAATAGGCCCAAGGTGCGGCTCTAGGTTTGCTCTCAGAGCAATGTGTCGTAGTCGATAAGAGACAAACCCGCCGGCAAGAAGTCAATGGGGACCTTCTCAAACCAGCACGAGCAGAAGATCAAAACATCCGATGTGATAGAACATGATACTGACAAGACCGGGAAGGCCGACTGAATAATGAGTCAAGAGACACCGCAGAATGGCCGACTCAGGCTAGACTTCCCTTGAACAAAAGCACGACTCGTGATGACCATGGCAGTAAAAAGTGACACTGTATAAGTCTGCCATGCAGGAGGCAAAACAAACTCTCCATATGATTGGAAGAGATAACCAACCGGGGGAGGACTGACAAGTGAAACATGGTAAAAGCTGAACCTAGGTCAAAACTAAAACCATCCCAAATGAAGGAGATATATATAAGTAAATGTGCTTTGTTCAAGGGCGACAAAACTGACTCTGTACTGCCATCAAAATAACGAAGATACATCCCGTTCCCGCTCTTTTTGTTATATTTGATTTTTTTGTCTTTTTCATAATAAGCCCGAAAAAGAATAAAAGAATGCTATGGTACAATGGATAGAACGAGTATCAAGAAAGAAGATGCACTAGTTCCTGGGATTGGAACAATCCTATGCTCAATGCAAGGTGGCGAAAACTGGTCAGTGATACTCAGAGGAACGTTCCATCCATGGGTACAAAGGTGTCAAGTCATGATAGCTAAGTGCATGCAATGGTTAACTTGTACAGAAAGTCAAGGTCAAAAGTTGGCTTAAACATCGAGTCCAAATGAAGCCAGCTAAAGGCCAGGATAAACAAGTAGCCAATATGCAATGCAGTAATACAACTTAACGACACCAGGGAGCCTCTAGGGTATAAGCCAGAAAAATGATAAGTGATGAAGGAGAAGAATGAAGCTTCAACACAAAAGACATGGCGGGACTAAAGAGGACTCCCCGAGCCTACATAAAAAGCAGCATGGGCAACAAGTGATAGCGAGGAACTAACTAGGAAGCCCATGTAAAGGAAGGCTCTACCATCAAGTCATGATTTAAAAATCGGCGAGTGAAATGTGTATAATACTCATGACCTGATGGGATCGACCCTAAGGCAAGTGATCAGTATGGAGGCTAGAATGCAAGATGCAACGGAAAGTGATTCCCTAACCTATATGCCAGTGAAGATCATATACCTGCCGTGAAGAGTCTGAAATCATGGATCGAAAACCGGAAAAAGTCTCAAAATCGTCAAAATGTACCTAAAAACATACCAAACTGGGCACTTCCAAGCAATCGAGTTATACAGCATAAGATAGATCGAAAAAATAAGCATAAGGAAATTTTTGCGAAAATTTTCAATTTTTAGCCATAAATACACAAATTACCTCTCATTTGGTTCATTATTGCATAGCTGATTTGGAAAAAGTGCTCTGGAGCTAAAAACTTCTTTCGTCAAATCAGGAACAACCGACCGTCGGAATTCAGCGAAACTTCAGGTAGGCTCCTTAATCATCCTGTTTATTCATTTTGTCCGTTTGGAAATTAAAATTAAGTGATTTTTTGCTTTAAAACCCTTGCTAAAAAATGCGTATCTGCGCATACGCGGGTTTAATGAAGGAAAGTCGCGTATACACGCGACTGTGCACAGGAAAAGTCGCGTATGCGCAGGTCCAAATGCAAAAAAGCGTGGCTAATGCAAAATTTGATGAAATTTCTCAGGATGACCATCTCATGGAGGGAACGTGAGCATAGCGCAATAGACCAAGAGGTCATGCAGGATCGCGCAGCGCAAAATATCCTCCGGAATTGCGGATTGTTGAAATTCTTTAAAATGCCCAATATGAAAAGCAATGTGCGGTTGCTTGAAATGCTCATAAATTACTGGGAACCAGATCAGGATTGCTTCATAATTGATCAGATGCCACTACGCATTGAAGTGGAGGATATATATTTCATCACTGGACTCTCCAGGAGGGGAGAACCAGTAGACCTGCACGGAAAACCCCTGGGAGGGTTAACCGTCGAAGATTATGTCCACGTATATTGCGTAGATAATTCCAAAAAGGTTGGAACGCAGATTGCAATTAGAGATATCATGGATTTGCACATGAAGATCCTCCTTTTCACCATCAGCAGAGTGGCAGGATCTGCCTCACTACATCAGGCGTCCAGGACGCAAATGAGTATAGTTGTAGAGTGTTTGACTCATGTTTACGATTGGTGCACAGCCCTGCTACTGAACATGAAACAACAGCTGACTTCTATTCGCCAAGTAAAGACCAAACACTTTGGCTATGGTACCATTTTGACAACATTCTTCTTTGAGAGGATTCCAACTTTGAGACCCAGAGTCATCTCGACTATCAGTAGCCTGCGGGACCCAAGAATTGCCCGTTGGGCAGACATGATGAAGAGACTGGGGAGTAGTGAGGTACCCCGGACCACCTGGGATGATGAGTTCTTCCTGTGGTGGGGAGAACAGATCATCGCAGTGGACGACTATCCCTATGCCGGGATGGATTTCCGTGGAGATCCAGATCTAGTTCTTCCACCTGGCACAGCATGGGGAGCAGTCGGTAAGTTTTGCAAAATTTTTAACTTATATGATTTTTTTTTGGATTTTTTCAAATATGTATGAAAAAATGAAAAACAAACATGTTTTTGATTGGATTCATAATGACTGACAATTTAAAATGATCATGATTCAGATGTTGGACCAGTTCGACCTGAGGGTCTCCCGCGCCACAAGCGTCGCAGGGGCGAAGCAGAGACAGTGGATTCAGACAGGACTCTCCAGGCCGTGCAGAGGAACTTGGAGGGACTAACCCGCCAAATACCTATGGCTGCCGTGGAGGACCTGCCGGAAGCCATCCAGAGATGGGTGGTAGGAGTACCCCGAGACTGGGTTAGATTATTCCGCCGAGTTGCCACTGCAGTCACGTTCTATAGGAACACGACTTCTGGGCAGGGACCTCAGGAGTAGACAGATATTATGTATTAGATGACTGTATATTATTTTTTGAGACTGAACATGATGGGGGCATAAGCCCAAGTTTTGTACGACATTATGGATCCAAATTTTGTAAAGTTTTTTGACACTCCGATGATATATATACAATGATATTTGATGTGATGTGATAAATGTATCAAATGTATGATGTTTTTGATGATTAAAAATTTATTGTATGGAATGATTAATGTGCCAATCTAATGCTTGATTAGCTAATGAGTCAGCAAACCAATTGTCAGCTCGAGGAATATGAATGAAAGTTAAAAATTGAAATGACCTTTGTAACAAACGTACTCTCAAGAACAATCGTAATAAAAATGGATCTCGTACCCGATAAGTGTTGTTCAACTGCGACACCACCAGCTGGGAGTCCAAGAAAACTACCAACGAATCAACACCCAAAGATATTGCTTCCGAGAGTAGATGAATGACTGCAGTGTATTCTGCTACGTTATTGGAAGCAGGACCAATGCAGACCCCTCTTGATACCAACAGCTGACCGGAAGGATAATGAAGCACCCAAGCCGCAGAAGCTAAGTTCCGGGTGTGTCTACTAGCACCATCGGCGAAACCAAAATGACTCATGACATCCAGCACAACCTGCCAAAGCAGATCAAAGAACATCACCACCTCATCAAAAATCGAAAAATCAATCAGATATGTACAAAGCAAAAACTACTATATACAAAAGCAAGATGCCAGGCCAAAGCCTAGGCATAATACTTCTTCAAATAGAGCCCATTTCGGGGCTCCGGCAACTCGTTCCCTTCGAAGTCAACCAAGGTATATGCTCCTTTCTTAAGGACTTTTTTAATGATATAGGGGCCATACCACATCGATTTAAACTTTCCTGCCCCCAGGGCATCCTTTTCTTGGGCATAGACCAAAACAAGGTCGCCTTCCGAAAAGACCCTAGGCTTGACCGCCTTATCGTACTGAACCTTTACTCGGTTTTTATGCGCTTCATTCATCGTGGCGGCATCTCGACGCTCCTCATCGAGATGTTCCAGATGAAGAAGCTGTTCTGCCAGACTAGAAGTGTCAGGAAGAAGTTCAACAGCTAATTTAAGAGAAGGAATCTCGCATTCAATAGGAAATACAGATTCCACCCCGTGCACTAACTGAAACGGAGTAAAGCCAGTTGCAGTTTTCACTGACGTCCTGTATGCCCAAAGTGCAGGATATAGCATAATATGCCAGTTGGATCTATGTTTATCAATTGTCCTTTGAAGAATGGTCTTCAAGGATTTATTCACGGCTTCCACTTGCCCATTGGCCTGAGGATAATATGGAGATGAATGCTCCTGCCGGAAACCCAATTTGAGAGCCAACTCAACCATCATACTATTCTGAAAATGACTGCCATGGTTAGTGACAATCTCTCTAGGAATACCGAAACGAGCGATAACTTGATTGAAAAGGAACAAAGCTGCAGTCTCACCATCATTCCCAAAAGTAGGCATAGCCTCGACCCACTTCGTAAAGTAGTCTACTGCTACAATAATGTACTTGTGACCTTTTGCCGAAGGCGGGTTACAAGTAGTAAAATCAATACCCCACTTTGTAAAGGGTCCGACAGTAACGACTGGAAAAAGCGGAGCTGGATGAGCGCGCATTTTTCGAGTATAAACCTGACAAGGATGACACTTTTTGACCGATTCAATACAATCTTTGAAAATCAAGGGCCAAAAGTATCCAGCACGCAAAATCTTTTGGGCTGTAGCAAGCCCAGATAAATGACCCCCACAAGCTCCACTGTGAGAATCATTGAGCACAGCCTCAGCTTCTTCAAGAGTTAAGCAGCGTCTTAGGATTGAATCAACCCCTCGATGGTACAAAGCATCACCAATAATCAAATAATTCTTGGCCAAGTGACGCAGTTTACAACGCTCATCTTTCGAAAAAGTAGAGGGAAACTTCGCAGTCTGGAGATACACAATGATATCCCCATACCAATGATCCTGTGGAGAGATAAAAAAAAAGTGTTCGTATGGAAAGGACTCATCATAGATCAACTCCTCTTCACAGGGCAACTCGGAGATCAATTCCGCAAAAACTAATGACTTCTTGGATTTGGCAGACATGAACTCGAGATCAAATTCTTGTAAAATCACAATCCATCTATTATGTTTGCCCCCAATCACTCGCCTGCTGAGGACAAACTGAAATGGATTGGCAGCTGCCAAGACATAAGTTTTGCGAAGAATAATGTAATGTCGGAGTCGCTGCACAGCATGAACTGCTGCTAAGGCTAACTTTTCTATCGGGGTGTATCGAAGTTCAGGTCCTACCAGTCCTCGACTAAGGTAGTAAATAACATGCTCAGCCAGAGCATCATCCTCCTGAACCAGAACCATACCAATGGTAGATTCTACTGTAGCCAGATACAAAAGAAAATCTCTGCTATAATCGGGTGGACTCAGTAAAGGAGCAGAGGTCAATGCCTTTTTCAAAGCATCGAACGAGCGTTGAGCGTAGTCGTCCCAAAGAAAAGGAACTCCTTTCTTCAATAGTCTCATATATCCCTTTGTAATTTCAGCATAATTGACGATAAACCTCCAAAGAAAATTAGACTTTCCTTGAAGACTTTGAAGCTGACGGATGGAAGACGGGGGAGGCAACCGAAGTATTGCCTCAACCTTGAAGGGATCTACCCTTATCCCTTCCCTAGACACAATGAATCCCAATAGCCGACCGGATGTAACCGCGAAAACACACTTGTTCGGATTCAATCGAATCTTATAAAAACGACATCTTTCAAATATTTGCCGGAGGTGACCAGGATGATCCATCCTCTTTCGAGAATGAGCAGCTAGATCATCTAAGTATGCCTCGATAATCTTCTTGATGTCGTGGAAGGCGTAAGACATGGCCCGCTGAAAGGTAGCCCCAACATTTTTAAGACCAAAAGGCATTTTCTTGTATGCAAACGTACCCCAGGGACAAATAAATGCAGTCTTATGTTGATCTTCAAGACGGATAGTAATTTGATTATATCCAGAAAAACCGTCCATGAAGGAGAAAATCTCGTTACCGGCACACTCGTCAATGATCTGATCGATGAATGGTGTGGGGTAATTGTCTTTAGGACATGCCTTATTTAGGTCTCTGAAATTGATGCACACTCGAATTGTTCCTTGCTTTTTATCTACGGGAACGGGGTTTGAAACTCATTCAGTCAGAGGAACTGGGAAAATGAATCCCGCCTTAAGCAGCTTTTCAACTTCAGCTTTGATAGCTACTGCCTTCCTAAGATTTGACCGGACGAAGTTTTTGCCTGACCAGCTTAGCGGTTTCATACGTCTTGATCTCATGCTGGACAATAGATGGGTCTATGCCAGGCATTTCCTCATAAGACCAAGAAAATACATCCCTATACTCTTTGAAGAGCTCGGTATAAATTTGAACCTCTTCACGGGAACATTCAGCTCCAATGAAGACATTCTTGATAATATTGGGATCCTTGGAAATGTTCACCGGGATAGTAGGAGAGATCACAGCCATGTTCCCTTCAACATAAACCTATGTTGGTGCCAAAGGGTTCAAGACTGGGTGAACAGGACCAGGAGACTGAGGACTTGGAAAACTGGCTTCAACTTCGCTCAAGTCAGGTAGGAAGTAAGACCGATGATGCAAATCATCCCACGGTCTATCTATACCAGTCATGGCTTCCAGGATTGCCTCTTTAGATGGAAGAGTGGTATCAAGGCAATCCTGGGCCGAAGAAGAACTAAGCGTCCAAGCCGGAGCCACATCACCATCCAACTCTTCCGGTGAAAGAGGAGCTGGAATAGACTCTGCAGTGTCAACAACAGACTGATATGCAATCTCAGCTGCAGAAATCGGAAATGCCATCCCACCCACTTGACCTTCCGCCAATGTGGCAGTAGGGGAAGGTAAGGTCCAAGGGTCCGAAAAATAATGAGTTTGAAAGAACTCTCTTCGAAGGGGAGCCTTGGAGGATGAAATAGCATTAATATGCACAGTAGGAGGAGGAAGATCAAAAGTACCCATCAGGGAAGAATACATTCCAACTCCTAGATTCTCAACAGGCGCCTTAGTATTATCCAACTTAGGAACGGATGAGTCAGAAGGCGCATTCAGGTCTACTTGAGGACAGTCCAGTTGATCCACTGTAACGATCCTCCCTTCGTGGGGAAAACATACAATTCGAAATAATGAGGATGCAATGGCATCCATCTCATATATCCAGTTCCTCCCCAACAGAAGGTTGTAGTCCAAGGCTGCATCCACTACCTCAACCTCTATGTTAACGATTTTGCCCCCAACACAGATGGGCAAAGCCGGGACAATACCATGGGGTCTGTGAGAATGACCATCGAATGCAGTAAGAACAGTGCTAGATGGAACAGCTTTGGGAGATCCAAGTGTCTTCCAACATGCGAGAGACATCACGCAAGTAGAAGCACCCTCATCAACCACCGTTCGAAAGATATTGGTCTTTCGATACGACGATTTAATATGAAATTCCATGTGATGAGGAAGTCTCTTCTTAAAATTAGTCATATCAAAAGTAATCAGAAGAGAATTTTTCGGATCAACAGCCCCAATGGCAGTGAGCAAAGCACTGCGCTGAGCCGGACAAGACTGGAGTACCTCTAAAGTTGACATAGCACAAGGACTCTGCGCCAGATCTTCTACAATCGAGTAGTTCTGGGCAGCCCTCATGTTCGGATTAATCGTTGACTGCTTAGAAGATGCTTTTGGCATCCGAGGCATAGACTCGACAGTTGGCTTCGTGATGTGAAGCGGCTCAGTAGCATCAGGAACTTCCTTAGCTTTCAAAGATTCCTCTCCGCCATAATCACGGGATCTCGTAGCGACATCCACGTGAGCACTCATCATAAAGATGTTCGATGGAATTTCCCCTTCCTGGGTACCTCCAGAGGAAGCCCCAGGATTTTGGTTCGCGCCAACAACTAATTGCTGCCCTTGGGGAAAAGGGTTTGTTAACACAACCTGGGAACTAGAAGAACCCTGCTGAGCTAACAAGCGCTGAGCATCCTGAATTTTAGGGCAAAGGTGTGTGAGATGGTCTCCAGCACAAAGCTTGCATGGAAACTTCACTTTCTTTTTCTCCTTTTGACCCTCACCAACACGCTCGTTGGTTTTATTTGCATTGCCCTTCCCATTCTTGCCCTTCTTCTTGTTATTTCATCCCTTCTTCTTCCCATCGGATTGTTGATTTCCTTTGGGCTCAGAAGTTTGGACAGCATTTATGGACAAAGACTGGGAAGGTGATGAATCAGCAGGCACAGCCTGACCAGAAGGAGCAGATTGTAAAGACAACTGCTGCAATTGCGAAAGCAGGCTAGCTGCACCACTACTGACCGATCCGACAAGTCCGTCACCATGCGGACCAGGTTTAGTTTTCGACAAATCCAATTTGGAGCGAGGAGCATTGGGAAAATACTTATAAAGTACCCCAGACCGAGAATAGATCAACTCTAACTGCTGGGCCCTAAAAATGGCCTGCTCCTCGGAAAATACCCCGGATAGGGATACATCCTTTGAAATGTCTGACTGCAGAGATTTCAAAAACCACTCGAGAAGGAATTCACCTGGAATATGAGCTTTGATAAGCCTCTTCCTTCTCCTCCATTCTTGAATGTGATCAGAAATGTGAGTTGCCTCATCCTGCTTAAAATTAGCCAGGAGTTCGGTCCCAGCCTCATATCTGACAGGCAACTGAAAATGGTTTAGAAATGTGACAGCCAGTTCTCCAAATGTAGCGAAACTGCCCCCAGTGAGCTCGATATACCATTTGGCAACATTTCCAGTTAGGGTGCGTTGGAATAATCTCAACCTAATTGAATCATCGATCAGGGAGTTAGAAGAACACCATAAGTGGAAAGTGGTGATGTGATCCGCCGGATCCTCTCCATTCTTACCTTCAAACTTTGGAATTTCTGAAGGAAGTTTGGTCGGGACCGGAGGCCATCCCGGACTATAACGAATCGGGTCATTAGTCAACTTCGACAACTGCAAGCTTAACGCTGCGTAAAAAGGTAAGCGAGGCTTTAGGCCCGAGAATTCCATCCTTGATGGGATGGATTCCCAACATTCTGAAAAGAATAGCCTGGATTTGATGAGGCACCAGGCTGCCAGAAAGGACTCGTAGAAAATGGAGAAGAACCTCCTCCCCACGCCGAGTTACCAAAGCCCAGACAAGTTCCCCCCGCTGAAGTGTTAAATGAAGAGGAAAGCCCCTGGTAGGGGTTCCAAGCATTAGATAGAGGAGAAAAGGTCTGATAAGCACTCGATGAAGGGAAATAAGCATTCCCTTGATGACCTGCGTAAAACTGATTCCCTGCCCCCGCTGTAGTAAAGACAGGATTCCATCCCGTAAAAGTAGTCGAACTTTGCCCCCCAGACCAAGGGTTGAAACTCTAGGTCTGGGACGTAAACGGAAACGACTCTAAAGAAGGATTGGAACTAGGAATGTGTCCAGTCCCAAAGGGGAAACCCTGAAACGAAGCTGATCCACTAGCCATGTTAGACATGGGCGTAGATCCAGCTGAAGCAGCGGAAAAGGAAAAAGAGGGATTTCCACTAATGGACATCCCTGAACAGAAGGGACCAGAATGAGAAGCATATGCTTGGGTGAACCCAGAGCCAAACATAGAAGTGCTAGAAGCAATCGAAGATGAAGCAATAGTGCCCCCTGCCTCGACAGAAGCAGGGGTCTGAATGCCTGCAGCACTCACGGTAGAAGCCGCGTTCCCAGTCGTGGCCATCGAAAGATAAGAATGATACGGAAGATCCGGCGGTCTCTCAGACTCCGGTCCGATGTACTAAACAACAAACGGATAATCAGGAGGAAGAGGAGATGGACCTGTAGCAGGAGGCTCAGGTATATCTTCTATCTGAAAATCTTCTTCCTGAGGAAACAACACTCGCGAGGTGAGCGGAACGCTCCTCTCGGAACCGACACCGGAATCAGCTACGAAACCTTCAGACCTTGGTGGAGGATCTCTCTCCATAGCGTCAGACTCCACAGGGTGGTAACCACCTGCTAAATCGCTCCTACGCCTTCTCGAAGAAGGCTCTGCACTCTCGGGAGATAACCCCCGGATTCTCCTCGAACGTCGAGGCGCTTGATCAGCCACTTTTATAGATTTATTAAATTAGACTCAAAAAGTGAAAAGCTAGGCAAGCTAGGAGCAAAGAGCACTCACTAAAATAAAAATCCCTGAGAAACAGCAAGCAAACAGCCTCCAAGTATTTCCGCTCCGGGTGATGAGGACCGGACACCAAAATATAGGAAAGCGAAGTATAGGGCCTTCCGAAAGCAGTCTGGGATGATTAGGGCCCAGAACAACTAGTGAAGGTATCAGAAACAGTTACGCCGGCCTCCTAACAACAGCCTTTGCCGGCTCAAGCACCCAAGCTTCGCAAGGGCACCCCCCAGAAGTACTGCTGGAAGTGATGCGACGTCTGCCTCAGGTACCACGGGTATTCCCCCCCGCAGTCACCCGTGTGGAACCTAGGAACAGCAACTATGGACACCAATCCGTATCAGAAGCTGGGCGGAACGGTCTTGAGGTTAGATTCAGCTAATCGGAGGGGGGGTATCCCTCTTCTTAACCTTCACTTCCCCTCGCGCTTGACTCTCGGATGAGAGCTTTCCGAGTCCACCTCACGGAGTTGGATTTCGCTCAATTAATAAACTTCTATGTTTGTTTGAGCGGCCTTGGAGAGTTAACTCTCCTCTCTCCTATTCCAAGGCCCTACAACCTAGCTAGTTGGTGATTGACACTTAATAAAACTTGCTAGTTGATTTTAGATTAAATCGCTTATTTTAAGGGTTGTTGTATTAAGTCACAAGGATATGGAGATGAAACCAATGGTGTTTTGACGCAAAAGAAATTAATAAAAACTTAACTACATGCACATGCAGTTCTTTGTCTTTCGATGAAAAGTAATCTCTATACAGGTTCTATGAGACTAAAAATTGTATTTTTATTTTCAAAAAGCAAACTCACACTCACAAAAACTAAGAAATTGACTAAATGATTCAATGCACCTAATGCAAATCACTACAAGCATGTAAATCCTAAGATGCAAATCTCTTAAAGCAGAGTGAAATTCCCAAAAAGTCCTTCAGTTTTAACTCTTCTTTTGTTGTCCAGAAAGCTAATTCTTGAAATCAAGAACTCTTAAAATAAGGACACCAAAAACACTTAAAAACAAGAAGAAGAAATCAAATGACAACTCCTCCTCAAAATCAAGCCAAAAACTAAAAGCAAGAAACCTCACAAAAGCTTCAAAAGTTATGGCAAACGAAAATGAAAATGCAACAACAAAAGAAAATAACAAGTGAAAATGTTTTTTAAGCCTTTGAAATGCAAAAACAAAAAGCAAAGCAAATGTTTTTTGAGCTTTTTAGTTTTATAAAGAAAGAGCTCGAAAATACCAAGCACAACTATCAAAATCCAAACCAAACAAGACTGAATTTCAAGCACAAACTTCAACAATGCTCCCAAACCTTATAAGGCTAACTCGTAGCAAGATCAATAAGAGCAAAAGAAGACCAGAAAACTCAGCCACTCAGCCTAGACAAATAGTGCAAACTCGTCGCAAACAAAAACTCCAAAGAAGCAAGAAAAGCTCTTCAAAAGTTGCAACAAAACCTAGCCTATGGAACTCAAGAAAACCAATCAAAAACGAAGCAAAAATCGCAATGCGAAGCACAACACAAAGATAGGAGCGAGTCAGTGAGCAGAAGCTCTCTGTTCTGATAAAGCAGAACAGCCAAGAATGCTCATAAAGCGATCTTGGAACTCAATCCAGAAGTGCCAGCACCAGAAACAACACTTTGCCAAAAAGACTAGTTTTCACTCAAACGAAAGAGAGAAAAGACATGAAACCACTTCCTTCACACTCCAGTAAGTACAGAGACTCTGTATTGAAGTTTTCCCACGATCACCTCTTTGAGATGCAATTCAGGAGCCTGAAAACGCACTACCTTCCACAGATCATATCTCCAAAAATATTGCGAACCAAGTTCTGAAATTTTTTGACGAATTTCCTCAGGATTTCAGCTTCGCACCATATGAATTTCAGACTCTGACCCTTCGTAAAAAAAACTTTATAGCGCAAATGCCACGATGACCTGTTTATGAGCCTGAAAAAATACCTAACTTCCACAGATGATATCTCCTCAAATATTGCGAACCAAGATCTGAAATTTTTAGACAACCTTCCTCAAGATTTAAGCTTCGCACCCTAAAAATGTCAGCTTCTGAAGCTTCGTAGAAAAAAATTTATAGCGAAAATGCCACGATGACCTGTTTGGAGCAGCGAAACCCTAGAATCCCAAACCTCTGATACCAAATGTTGTGTAACCAGCTCCAAAAATAGAAGAAATGAGATATCAATGCCTTATAAATAAGCCACTTCGAGGGGGAAACCTCCAATACATTACATAAATGAACAATTCTTGGATGATACAATTTACAAAACCTCCTTTCTATATATAGGAGTCCATGGGGCCATAATGTAATCCTAGCCGACCTAACAATAATAATTTAAGGGCACAATAATAACAAAATGGGGGTTACAAGGGTACAATAATAACAATAAGGGGGTTACACTAACAAAAATAAGGGACTATACTAGTAATATAGGGACCTAACACTACCCTGTCGTTAGGTTTCGATGCAGGGGTTTATCCACAAAAAATCTCCAACACAGTAGTAAGAGGAGGGGGCTTAAATTTCGAGATCTAGTTTCAAATATTTTTTAAAAATTTAGAAGGGAATTCCAAAATAATTTGCGTACAGGATTTAGATCTGGTTTCAGATTTGAAGCAAAAGATCCAATTTTCCACAGGAATCCCAGTCATAAAACAGGGCTTCGTTTTTGTGGGAAGTGTTTCGGGGAATTTCACCCTAGAGGTTCGTTGGGTTACAACCTCCACAGAGCAGGGGCATGCTACTTAACAGAGACTCACACAACCATGCACGTTCAGAAAAAATAAATAGAGTAGAATGAGAAAGTTACCCGTAGGTCCTACGGTTGAAGAAGATCCCGCAGGGTTCAAACCCCCAGCAACCGTCCTTCCTTCTTAACCTGAAAGACAAGAAGAAACAAACACAAAGGACTGGTTGTACAGCATATATCTACTCTAAATGTTAGTGAGATTCATATAAAACATTAAATAAATCATAATGAATGCTTGTATAACAAATATTCTCATACATATAAGCATACACTAACACGTTTATTTCGGGAACAACATGGTACTTCTGTATTATAAATAGCATGTACAAAAGTAATGAGTGGAGAGATCACCTGATCCTTCCACGGCCTTCGCAGACCATCGTCCGGATCCGTCCAGCCCTTGCCTCGCTAAGACTCCTTCCAAACTAGTGCATACGAGATGACATATAGGGAGATGTGCATCTCAAGGAAACAAGGGTTTCCTATAATGAACTAGGAAAGTGCAGGAGGCACGGGGAATCAGACTTGGATAGGGAATACCAACAGAGTATAATATCAATAATTCTCTCTCTCCCTTAGGCCATACACATGAGGGGTTTTTTATACTCCCTCCAAGTAGTTTCAACAGTTGGAAACAGTTGGCCACGTGCTGGGGTGGTTGAACTACCTGAGTAACCATCAACCCAGCCCGAAAATAGGGAATAATTATATATTTTTTAATCATTTTTAATGGCATACGCGAAAAAGTCTAGCTGGACTCGCGTATACACGCGGAAAAGTACGGGCATAGTCGCGTATGGGGATTTTTACACTGTTTTTAAGTGAATTTGTCCAAGTCTGTAGGAATGGGTGCCCAAAACCATCAAAGCAATCATGAATCATGTGAAGGTGAGAAATGATGCTATAATAGATGCCCCCTAATATATGAGGTCAAAAGGGGTACATGATGGCCGAAATGTATTATGCACATAGAAAGAACTTCGCAAGGACAAGAGAGGACTTCACCAGATTTCAGCCTGCCAAAAACCAATGAAAGAAACTAGAGAGTCAACTCATGCTGAGGCGGGCATACCCATGCTCAGTCAAAAATACATCATATGGAAAGTACTGAAATAGATCCAACATGTATACAAGTATAGAGCTGAACTGTAAGTACACAATGAATCATCTGAGCATGGCCCGAAAATACAAGTCTGAATCAATGTCCAAGTATCACATATAGAAAGCTGATCAAAGATGGTGCAACTGGATGTCTGATCAAATAAGTAACTGAATCTCCAAGTACCGGATCATAAGAGGTGGATCAAACGGTACAATCACGCAACTCGGGAGCCAACATATAAGATGTTGCTGTGCTGAACTGCAACATATAAGGGTGGACGGCATCACTGGCAGAAACTGAATGGACTGTCAAAAGTGAACCGAAAAATGTTGATGCAACCCGAGGTCTTCACCGATCACTATGGCACAATTCTACACAATGGGAATAAATGAGCTGAAGTCGACCATGTGAGAAATCGTTGGATTACCGGTCAATGATGTATACCGTTAACCAATGCGAGACAACCCACCGATAATGATAATGAGTGTCAAGGTGCCCCAGTACAATCTGACAAGTGCGAATGAATGAGTTGAAGTCGAACACTTGAAATAATCTACCAATCAGGAGGCAATAATGAATCCCCACTGTCGATAGCGAAGAGTCTGCCACTGATGACTGCAAACCCTAAGGTACTGACAAAAAGACTCTAGACCTTATTCCCAGAGCAATGAGTCGGAGTCGATGGGAAAAGATCTGCTGGAAGGAAGGCAGTAAGGCATCCCACATCAGTCCAGCGCGAGTGTAACCCGCAGGCCAAGATTTGGAAGGAATCGGACGAAGTAGAGTGACGGAACCAAAACCGAAGTACGTTTTCGACATGCACAAGATGAAGCTAGTGCACGGAAGAAACCCTCTGAACCAACCAATAATGAAAGCTGACACAGAGGCGAGATATCCACCGATAGGGTCAAATGGAAATCAAGGTAATGCACGAATCCCAAGTGTGATAATGTGTGTTGACGTCGAAAACAGGGGAAACCACTCAGTCAAAGACCCATGATGATGATCAAATGCTGAGCACGAGGTCACCTATCAATGATGGAAATAGGCCCAAGGTGCGGCTCTAGATTTTCTCTCAGAGCAATGTGTCGTAGTCGATAAGAGACAAACCCGCCGGCAAGAAGTCAATGGGGACCTTCTCAAACCAGCACGAGTAGAAGATCAAAACATCTGATGTGATAGAACATGATACTGACAAGACCGGGAAGGCCGACTGAATAATGAGTCAAGAGACACCGCAGAATGGCCGACTCAGGCTAAACTTCCCTTGAACAAAAGCACGACTCTGTGATGACCATGGCAGTAAAAAGTGACACCGTATAAGTCTGTCTTGCAGGAGGCAAAACAAACTCTCCATATGATTGGAAGAGATAACCAACCGGGGGAGAACTGACAAGTGAAACATGGTAAAGGCTGAACCTAGGTCAAAACTAAAACCATCCCAAATGAAGGAAATATATATAAGTAAATGTGCTTTGTTCAAGGGTGACAAAACTGACTCTGTACTGCCATCAAAATAACGAAGATACATCCCGTTCCCGCTCTTTTTGTTATATTTTATTTTTTTGTCTTTTTCATATAATAAGTCTGAAAAAGAATAAAATAATGCTATGGTACAATGGATAGAACGAGTATCAGGAAATCAGATGCACTAGTTCCTGGGATTGGAACAATCCTATGCTCAATGCAAGGTGGCGAAAACTGGTAAGTGATACTCAGAGGAACGTTCCATCCATGGGTAAAAGGTGTCAAGTCGTGATAGCTAAGTGCATGCAATGGTTAACTTGTACAGAAAGTCAAGGTCAAAATTTGGCTTAAACATCGAGTCCAAATGAAGCCGGCTAAAGGCCAGGATAAACAAGTAGCCAATATGCAATGCAATAATACAACTTAAACGACACCAGGGAGCCTCTAGGGTAAAAGCCAGAAAAAATGATAAGTGATGAAGAAGAAGAATGAAGCTTCAACACATAAGACATGGCGGGACTAAAGAGGACTCCCGAGCCTACATAAAAAGCAGCATGGGCAACAAGTGATAGCGAGTAACTAACTAGGAATCCCATGTAAAGGAAGGCTCTACCATCAAGTCATGATTAAATAATTGGCGAGTGGAATGGGTGTAATACTCATGACCTGATGGGATCGACTCTAAGGCAAGTGATCAGTATGGAGGCTAGAATGCAAGATGCAACGGAAAGTGATTTCCCTAACCTATATGCCAGTGAAGATCATATACCTGCCGTGAAGAGTCGAAAATCATGGATCAAAAACCGGGAAAAATCTCAAAATCGTCAAAATGTACCTGAAAACATAACAAACTGGGCACTTCCAAGAAATCGAGTTATGCAGCTTAAGATAGATCGAAAAAATAGGCATAAGGAAATTTTGCGAAAATTTTCAATTTTTTAGCCATAAATAGACAAATTACCTCTCATTTGGTTCATTATTGCATAGCTGATTTGGAAAAAGTGCTCTGGAGCAAAAAAATTCTTTCGTCAAATCAGGAACAACCGACCGTCGGAACTCATCGAAACTTCAGGTAGGCTCCTTAATCATCCTGTTTATTCATTTTGTCTGTTTGGAAATTAAAATTAAGTGATTTTTAGCTTTAAAACCCTTGCTAAAATATTTGGACTTGCGCATACGCGGGTTCGTTAAAGGAAACTCGCGTATACACGCGACTGTGCAAAAGAAAAACCGCGTATGCACAGGTCCGAAACTTAAAAAGCGTGGCTAATGCATAATTTGATGAAATTTCTCAGGATGACCATCTCATGGATGGAACGTGAGCATAGCGTAATAGACCAAGAGGTCATGCAAGATCGCGCAGCGCAAAATATCCTCCGAAATTGCGGATTGTTCAAATTCTTTAAAATGCCAAATATGAAAAGCAATGTGCGGTTGCTAGAAATGCTCGTAAATTACTGGGAACCAGATCAGGATTGCTTCATTATTGATCAGATGCTGCTACGCATTGAAGTGGAAGACATATATTTCATTACTGGACTCTCCCGGAGGGGAGAACCAGTAGACTTGCACGGGAAGCCCCTGGGAGGGTTAACCGTGGAAGACTATGTCCACGTATATTGCGTAGATGGTTCCAAAAAGGTTGGAACTCAAATTGCAATTAAAGATATCAGGGATTTGCACATGAAAATCCTCCTTTTCACCATCAGCAAAGTGGCAGGATCTGCCTCACTACATCAGGCGTCCAGGACGCAAATGAGCATAGCTGTAGAGTGTTTGACTCATGTTTACGATTGGTGCACAGCCCTGTTACTGAACATGAAACAACAACTGACCTCTATTCGCCAAGTAAATACCAAACACTTTGGCTATGGTACAATTTTGAAAACATTCTTCTTTGAGAGGATTCCAGCTTTGAGACCCAGAGTCATCTCTACCATCAGTAGCCCGCGGGACCCAAGAATTGCCCGTTGGGCGGACATGATGAAGAGACTGGGGGGTAGTGAGGTACCCCGGACCACGTGGGATGATGAGTTCTTCCTGTGGTGGGGAGAACAGATCATCGCAGTGGACGACTATCCCTATGCCGGGATGGACTTTCGTGGAGATCCGGATCTAGTTCTTCCACCTGGCACAGAATGGGGAGCAGTCGGTAAGTTTTGCAAAAAATTTTGACTTATATAATTTTTTTGGATTTTTTCAAATATGTATGAAAAAATGAAAAACAAACATGTTTTTGATTGGATTCATAATGACTGACAATTAAAAATGATCATGTTTCAGATGTTGGACTAGTTCGTCCTGAGGGTCTCCCACGCCATAAGCGTCGCAGGGGCGAGGTAGAGACAGTGGACTCAGACAGGACCCTCCAGGCCATGCAGAGAAACTTGGAGGGACTGACCCGCCAAATCCATATGGCTGCCGTGGAGGACTTGCCTAAAGCCATCCAGAGACGGGCGGTAGGAGTACCCCGAGACTAGGTTAGATTATTTCGCCGAGTGGCCACTGCAGTTACGTTCTATAGGAACACGACTTCTGGGCAGGGTCCTCAGGAGTAGACAGATATTATATATTAGATGACTGTATATTCTTTTTTGAGACTGAACATGATGGGGCATAAGCCCAAATTTTGTACGAGATTATGGATCCAAATTTTGTAAATTTGTTTGACACTCCGATGATATATATACAGCGATATTTGATGTGATGTGACAAATGTATGAAATGTATGATGTTTTTGATGATTAAAAATTTATTGTATGGAATGATTAATGTGCCAATCTAAAGCTTGATTAGCTAATGAGTCAGCAAACCAATTGTCAGCTCGAGGAATATGAATGAATGTTAAAAATTGAAATGACCTTTGTAACAAACGTACCCTCAAGAACAATCGTAATAAAACTGGATCTCGTACCCGATAAGTGTTGTTCAACCGCGACACCACCAGCTGGGAGTCCAAGAAAACTACCAACGAATCAACACCCAAAGATATTGCCTCCGAGAGTAGATGAATGACTGCAGTGTATTCTGCTATATTATTGGAAGCAGGACCAATGCAGACCCCTCTTGATACCAACAGCTGACCGGATGGATAATGAAGCACCCAAGCCGCGGAAGCTAGGTTCTGGGTGTGTCTACTAGCACCATCGGCGAAACCAAAATGACTCATGACATCCAACACAACCTGCCAAAGCAGATCAAAAACATCACCAACTCATCAAAGATCGAAAATCAATCAGATATGTACAAAGCAAAAACTACTATATACAAAAGCAAGATGCCAGGCCGAAGCCTAGGCATAATACTTTTTCAAATAGAGCCCATTTCGGGGCTCTGGAAAGTCGTTCCCTTCAAAGTCAACCAAGGTATACGCTCCTTTCTTAAGGAATTTTTTAACGATATAGGGGCCATACCACATCGATTTAAACTTTCCTGCCCCCAGGGCATCCTTTTCTTGGGCATAGACCAAAACAAGGTCGCCTTCCGAAAAGACCCTAGGCTTGACCGCCTTATCGTACTGAACCTTTACTCGGTTTTTATGTGCTTCATTCATCGTGGCGGCATCTCGACGCTGCTCATCGAGATGTTCCAGATGAAGAAGCCGTTCTGCCAGACTGGAAGTGTCAGGAAGAAGCTCAATAGCTAATTTAAGAGAATGAATCTTGCATTCAATCGGAAATACAGATTCCACCCCGTGGACTAACTGAAACGGAGTAAAGCCAGTTGCAGTTTTCACTGACGTCCTTTATGCCCAAAGTGCAGGATATAGCATAATATGCCAGTTAGATCTATGTTTATCAATGGTCCTTTGAAGAATTGTCTTCAAGGATTTATTCACGGCTTCCACTTGCCCATTGGCCTGAGGATAATATGGAGATGAATGCTCCTGCCGGAAACCCAATTTGAGAGCCAACTTAGCCATCATACTATTCTGAAAATGACTGCCATGGTCAGTGACAATCTCTCTAGGTATACCAAAACGAGCGATAACTTGGTTGAAAAGGAACAAAGCTGCAGTCTCACCATCGTTCCCAAAAGTAGGCATAGCTTCGACCCACTTCGTAAAGTAGTCTACTGCTACGATAATGTACTTGTGACCTTTTGCCGAAGGCGGGTTACAAGTAGTATAATCCATACCCACTTTGTAAAGGGTCCGACAGTAACGACTGGAAAAAGCGGAGCTGGATGAGCGCGCATTTTTCGAGTATACACCTAACAAGGATGACACTTCTTGACCGATTCAATACAATCTTTGAAAATCGAGGGCCAGAAGTAGCCAGCACGCAAAATATTTTGGGCTGTAGCAAGCCCTGATAAATGACCCCCACAAGCTCCACCGTGAGAATCATTGAGCACAGCCTCAGCTTCTTCGAAATTTAAGCAGCGTCTTAGGATTGAATCAACCCCTCGACGGTACAAAGCATCACCAATAATCAGATAATTCTTGGCCAAGTGACGCAGTTTACGATGCTCATCTTTCGAAAAAGAAGAGGGAAACTTCGCAGTCTGGAGATACACAATGATATCCCCATACCAAGGATCTTGTGGAGAGATTAGAAACAAGTGTTCGTTCGGAAAGGACTCATCATAGATCATCTCCTCTCCACAAGGCAACTCGGAGATCAATTCCGCAAAGACTAATGACTTCTTGGATTTGGCAGACATGAACTCGAGATCAAATTCTTGTAAAATCACAATCCATCTATTATATTTGCCCCCAATCACTTGCCTGCTGAGGACAAACTGAAATGGATTGGCAGCTGCCAAGACATAAGTTTTGCGAAGAATAATATAATGCCGGAGTCGTTGCACAGCATGAACTGCTGCTAAGGCTAATTTTTCTATCGGGGTGTATCGCAGTTCAGGTCCTACCAGTCCTCGACTAAGGTAGTAAATAACATGCTCAGCCAGAGCATCATCCTCCTGAACCATAACCATACCAATGGTAGATTCTGCTGTAGCCAGATACAAAAGAAAATCTCTGCTATAATCGGGTGGACTCAGTAAAGGAGCAGAGGTCAATGCCTTTTTCAAAGCATCGAACGAGCGTTGAGCATAGTCGTCCCAAAGAAAAGGAACTCCTTTCTTCAACAGTCTCATATATCCCTTTGTAATCTCAGCATAGTTGACGATAAACCTCCAAAGAAAATTAGACTTCCCTTGGAGACTTTGAAGCTGACGAATTGAAGATGGGGGAGGCAACCGAAGTATTGCCTCAACCTTCAAGGGATCTACCCTTATCCCTTGCCTAGACACAATAAATCCCAACAGCTGACCGGATGTAACCGACAATAAATCCCAAGGAAACAAGGGTTTCCTATAATGAACTGGGAAAGTGCAGGAGGCACGGGGAATCAGACTTGGATAGGGAATACCAAAAGAGTATAATATCAATAATTCTCTCCCTCCCTTAGGCCATACACATGAGGGGTTTTTATACTCCCTCCAAGTAGTTTCAGCAGTTGGAAACAGTTGACCACGTGATGGGGTGGTTGAACTACCTGAGTAACCATCAACCCAGCCCGAAAATAGGGAATAATTATATATTTTTTAATCATTTTAATGGCATACGCAGAAAAGTCTAGCTGGACTCACGTATACACGCGGAAAAGTACGGGCATAGTCGTGTATGGGGATTTTTACATTGTTTTTAAGTGAATTTGTCCAAGTCTGTAGGAATGGGTGCCCAAAACCATCAAAGCAATCATGAATCATGTGAAGGTGAGAAATGATGCTATAATAGGAAGGTACTACAGGAAAATAACTCAGTTAAAATACTGCTTTGTTCAAAGGAAATCTTTCATAATACTAAACCTAAGACTCAAAGGGGGAGTAGTAGGAGGAAGTACGGCTACTAGAATAGAATAGAACAGAGGACAAGAAATTAGGAGGGGAGAAAATACCTTCGGAATAGAAACCCCAATTGGGCCTTCATACATGGATGTTCTCCAGGGGAAAAGAAAAACAAAAATTCCATCAAGACTCGTAGAGAACAGCCCAAAACCATACATAGTGGAAAAACTAAATTGCGATCCAGAACTGAAAATAGAGGCACCAGAGATCAAAGAAAACCGATCCACCTTTGAAACGCATGTAATAATTTGCAAGTTTAATTTCTATTGGCCAAAACCAATGGATTTGTTTCACTGGATATTCACTAATTGGACTATGGATTGTGATATCCACCTATGCTCCAAGGGATACTTTATCGTAAAGTTCCCCTCTCAAGAAGCCAGAGATATCATTCTGAAGGCGGGCCGTGGGTCTGGGGTTCTAATGGACTCTTCATCACTCCTTGGTTTCCAGATTTCAACACCAACACGATGGAGATAACAAGAATTCCATTCTGGTTCAGGCTGTACAACCTCCCGCTACATTTCGGGAATGAATATGTCTTAGAAGGTATTGGAAACAACCTTGGGAGATATATCAAAACAGACATCCAGAGATTGGAGAGAATTTTCACTTTCACACAAATCTATGTCGAAGTGGATATCAGCAAGGGGTTGCCATAATGCATCCATCTGATACACAACAAAAAAAAATGGATGCAAAACTTGGAATACGAAAATATTGCATTTAGATGCAGGATCTGCAGGAAAACCGGTCATTTAAAAAATACATGCCCAGATGCAGAAAGAGAAAACAGGAAGAAGAAGAAACCATGGAAAGAAACCAAAGGGTGGTAATTTCCCTTAGGAGGTCCAGACCAAGAGTCCAAAGATGAAGACGAAATACCCATCCATAATGAGAATAAATAGCCTAAAACTGAGCTAGGGACCCAAGAACAAGAAGTACAAGAACCCCTTGGAACAAACAGGATGACACAGTTGGCACATCCTGAAGAGGACTTAATGCAAATGGAAGCTCATTCAAATGTAAGCTTAGGTGCAAACAAGAAAGTGCATGTATCTGAAATTTCAAACTGAGATAAAGAAAACACTACAAGGAACAATGAGTTGGCTGGCCTTGGTTCCTTCCTCTTTTCACTCGCGGAATTGGCAGATTGTCCAAAATAAAAAAGGCAAGCGTGAAAAGCCCAACCCTGCTTGCAATTTGTAATTTTAGGTAGCTTTTCTACACGATGTGCATAAGTGCATGTGCCCTTTGGGTGTTTATTTTGTTGGTATCCTCGCTACATTGACCAGTGTTCTTGAGCACACGAGTCCTTTGGGCGTCTCGTAATGCTTAAATGCATCTGAAAAACGTAACTTTCATTAATATTAATATAAAGTTTCTGATTTTTATTTGGAAAAATAAAGGTATTCCTAGGTCTATTCTTGACTGAGTATGACAGTCAATGTTTGAAGAAGAGGTAGAAAAATCACCAATAAAAATTAACCTACCAAGGGCATACATCGATCCCTAGTGTGTTCTTCAATTTTTTATACATAATCTACGACTATAGACAAAAGTATCTTCCCTAGAATGGGTGGTCTATCCTAGAAAAATAGAAACACAGAGAAGATAATGTTTCCCTTGAATTAAATGAATAATGGTATGAATCCTACCTGTGATCCATCGTATGCTTCACTCCTCTTTTGGCTTTAATTCTCCAATCCTATCTCTGATCACTATAGTTAGAACTTGCACAATCAAACAACACAAGCCATCAATCTACAATATCTATGTAGCACCATCTAATCACTTCATTCAATGGATCAACATGGCATCGAAATATATGAAATTATGACATCATATATAGGAAAACAAATAAGTCTTTTCATTAATATAAATGGAGTGAGTTACAACCAAATATAGTAGTTGATCTTGTAGAAGAGCTCCTCCAAGTTGACTTGTCCTTCTTAGCCACAAAGTGTACCTCTAATCGCCCTAATTCATGGAATAATGAATCTTCACATAAAAAATATGAGGGTAGAATCTATCTCCAAAATACAACCCCTATCTTTTTTATGGCCACAAATATATAGAAGAGGATGGTAAGTAGGGAGTTATTATCTAGGCTTTTGATCCACTCTTAATGGGAGGACGAGATGAATGGATAAAGAATGGAAATTACAAGGTAGGATAGGATAGTATTCGACAGTTTTATATGAGGTAAATAGTTGTAAGAACTCTTGGAATATTCTAGGAGAGGAAGCTTCGTAAATATTTTTATTTATCCCGAATTTCAAGAATCAAATCACCCCCAACATACAGAAACTTATTGGTGATCAACCCTTCCCAACATGAGACAACCTTCTAGTGAACACATGTCCACAGGCTTATAGACTACATTGGTCCTTAAAATGACCTAATTTGGGTTGTTTTAGGAAGAAACTCCAGGGTTAAGGAGATTCATGCTTAGGGCTTTGTCCAATTATGATTTCAAGGGGTAAAGGAATATTGAATGATCTAGTTTGTAGGTCAATTGACTAGATGTGACAAAATTTCCTATAACAATATGGTTGTTATTTTAACTGAGATAAACTGATTTAATTAGTTAAAACTAAAAATAAACTCGACCAAGACTCCTAAAAATTAGGAACCAGTCTACATGACTCAATTTAGACCCTCAACTCAAATTAACTGAACCAACTGAATAAACTCGTACAAGTTGTCATGTGATGTGGAATTAAAATTTTCTTCTACTTTAATTCAAAGGAGAATTAAATTATAATATTTCTTCGTGTCATTTTCAACACTCCCTCTTAGGAAGAGAGGGATTATCAGATACCCCGATATTTTCTCTATAGAAATC
This sequence comes from Pinus albicaulis, assembly GCA_034641835.2. Taxonomy (NCBI): domain Eukaryota; kingdom Viridiplantae; phylum Streptophyta; class Pinopsida; order Pinales; family Pinaceae; genus Pinus; species Pinus albicaulis. Next base: position 1,442,010,052 of record CM076580.1, read on the forward strand.
AAATTTTCCTCTTGAAAGTGCCTCCATCAAGATGTCTGCATCTTGTTCCTCCATAGGAATCTACTCTGTAATATCCCCAAATGGGGAAACTCAGCAATACATGCATAAATAACACATTTTTCAGAAATGTATGCAATAACTGTCAAGTACAACTCAAGGATTCCTTAGGTCTGATATTATAACACTCAAATCTAAAAGGAAATCAGAAAAAAATCACTATTGCATAATTAAACAGGTCTCCCATGCCATAAATAGCCCACAATCATGCAAAACAAGGGGTTGCACCCATGTATTAAAGCTGGAATACCATGAAACCATTATTTTATTACCTCTGCAATGGAAATAGGTTGCACATCAGATCTAGAGCAAGTATGTAGACAAAAATTTAGATCTATAGCAGATCCATACACTATACAAGCTCCTTTATCAATTCCCCTTGGGGTTTTCAGTAAAATATCAAGTACAAGATGTAGATATGAGATCTAAGACTACATATCTATAGAAATATTCAGATCTGGAAAATGAATATGATCTAATATAAACAATGAAATGATCTCCTCCAACAGATCTCAAAAGTGAAGGGCAAATCCCCAACACCAAGAAAATCACTCTCCAACTAATGTGCTGAAACACCTTGCAAATACACCTGCATAAATAATGCAGATCTGGATCTATGCTGCGATGTATGGGACAGAATGTAGTTGGCCTGATGCCAAAATATAGAAATGAATCTCAATGCCTTCAATAACGATCTCTCAATGGAGTAGAAACCTCCTCCACTGAAAAGAAGCACTGAACTGGCCCAGATCTGAAGATCTAGCCTCCACTTGATGCAGCTTACTGAAACAGTCAAACCCTCAACAGGATCTATGCTATCAAAGGAATATGAAGCTTGGTCTTAAGCCAGATAGTGGACAATATGGTGCAAGACTCCTCCAAGGGCTACTCAATGGAAGAGGTGGGATTCCCAATTAGGAACACCCTGTGCTAAACAACACTCCATCTCAGCTAAACAACCAGAGAAAGAAATATGTCTAAATAGACCATATACTCAAAAAATCATAATCATAAGCTAACCCCATATGGCTTCCATCCTCTTCCTTATAAACAATGTGAGCCTTCTCACCTTGGGTCCCACTCATTAGGGTTTCCATCTTCATGCAATGAATCTCCCTCAAAAACTGCGTTGTCCCATCATCAATGTCACTCCTCCATAACAACGTTGTTGGATTTGGTCAACCTTGATTGGATCTTCATGCAATGTATTCTTCCACACTCAAGGTGGCTTTATTCTAACTATATAAACTGATCCATATTCCCACTAGGTTATCTTCATTAATGTTCCACAGCCTCCATACTAGCTTTGTTGACTTGGTCAAACTTGACTTTGTACACATGCATTTAGTCTTTGTTCACACATGAAGTTGTTTTATCTAGCTATGAATATGATCCCTTTCCCCATTAAGATGGATTTTATTGCTGCTAAAAATATTTATGGGCCTCCCTACCCATTTATTCATCTAACTATGTGTTTGGAGCCAAATTAATATTCCAATTAGCTGCATGCTAATTTAGGAATATTACAATCCTCCCCTCCCAAATGTTTCTTGTCCTCAAGAAACTGCAAGGATAGAACTGAATAGCCTCTCCTCTTCCCCCTATAGCATCCTCAAGTGATGATTTCTTGGAAAGAACAAGATGCTCTTTTAACAATATGCCCTCAAGTTGTTCCTCCCATGTGTATAAGCATGCCTTTGGTGAAAAATCCCAATGGCTCTCATCATGAAAAGGTGGGATATCTATGGAAACAACTATATGTGGTCTAGAGGCCTTCTTGAGGCATGGAACCTGAAATATTTTGGGAATCATCATCCCCATGTGAAGCCTCCATCCCCAAGCTATAATCCACAAAAAGTGAGTCACCCTCCAACATGGTAACTCATGAAACATTCCTCCACCTTAGGGTCCTACAAATAAGGCAGTTTGCATAGTTTAATATGTGGGACTAAAATTTCCATCCCATGTTGTTTCTCTCTCCACTTATGATATGTAAGGGGCTACTGTTGATCTTGGGCTGAGATATTACGGTCTTCAAGAATGACCAAAGTCACCCCACCAATCAAAACATCTATGAAGTGCCTCTCCCAAGAACTCAAGTTCTCCAAATGGCTCCTCCCACATGAAGACAAGAGGTGTAGTGTGGCAATCATGGTTTTCCTTTTGTTTCTCCTAAAACATGCAACATATGAAATATGGAGAATCATACTCCCAATGGGCACCTCCCACTCTCGTGACATCCTCCCAAAAAAATTTCCCATAAGAACAAGAACATCATCAATACATGGAAGCAAAAACAAATAAAAACAAGTTTCCATATGACAACCAGGAGGTGGATCATAGTTCCATATGTGGAATCAGTGCAGTGCATCCCTTGACTGCCTCAAAGCAAAGTGTAACAAGTGTTTTTTCAGCCACTTTTTTGCTGCCACAATCATCCTACAAGACGGGATCATGAAATTAAAACTTGGTGCCAATGGTGCACACCAAAAATCATGTGGCATCCCCCACAAACCACAAATAAAATGGCCAACATCAGCTCTGCAAATGGCCTAAAGTACATCATAATACAATATACAAGTAGGGATGATCCTCCTTGCTACAATATGCTACTCACAAAAAGTAAAAGAGTACAAATAATAATGCATGAATGTACATCCTCTACCATGTATCTTGGTCGTTGAGCTGAAATGGCTCAACTGAAAGCTCTCCCTTAATCTCAATGAGTAGGGAAGTGGTTGTGACAACCTCTCCATCATCATCTGGGCTATGCATCTCCCCATATGCTGACATACTATTGGATGCCCTCCCAAGTGAACTCCTCCATCAAGGAATGATATGAATCAAGGTGCATGGAAATAAAGCCCACATCTGCTGCATGTAACATCTGCTCCTTGAGATTAGAAGCTCTAGTCAAGAAGACTCTGCCATAAGAATAGATGACCCCATCATCCACCATGTATCTATCATCTCCCTCCAAATCATCAAGAATCAAGCAAACACTAAGATCCTTGGATTACTCTACCAAAATTTGAAACCTCCAATATGGATTAATCCTCCTAAGAGACAACGCTGAAGATCTGAAATGTGAAGCTCCCCACATGCTAATGTCTTTTCCTTTGACATCCTTCATGCCAAAGTCATCAATCATAATGCTACTATATGTGGGAGATCCCTTCCAAAGTGGAAGTACCTCCTCATCCTCCAAAGTTAAGGAGTAGCCCCTTTGCACCATGATAGTTCCATCTCCTACCCCTACAACATCATGCAAAGTATGGGAGAAAATCATCCCATACTCTCTCAGTAAAAACCAAAGCAACAACAGCTCTAGTTACCTCCCTACACCATCATCATATAAATCATGGAGAAACAACATAATAGTTGATATGAAGGATATCACACCACCCCAATACATCAAAACTCTTTACTGCCATATGATGTAAGTGTCATGCCAAAGTCCATCCACCAACATACCCCTTGAAGAAGGATATGTCACATGATGGCCAAACTCTTTCAAGAGTAGCCAATGTAGTCTTGCCTCCTGCTGCCTAGTATCATAAATCTATAAGTGGATTTCCAACCTCTTTCTCATCAACATCACCCATCCAACCCATGGTGAGTGTCTATCATCATGTCCAAAATTGGCATCCCTCCAATGGAGAATACCCTCCTCCCAAATCAGATTTTTGCCTTTGCATTTCATGGGATGTTGAAATGCAATCTCCTTGAGATATCCAAATGAATACCACTCATCAATGACAGGGTTGACCCCATAAGGATATAAATAGGTGGTAAGCAAAAACCTCCCATCATGATGTGAAAGACCCATATCCATCACAACCATGAGAGATGTTATCCATCATAAGATGTCCCCCAAAAACTATCTACCCCTCCTTTGACATACATATGAGAAGGTCATTGGAATGCTCCAACAAAGGTTGGGTCCCCAACTCATCACTATTGCTTAATGACAACATTGTTGATATCCATTATGGTGCATCTATTGTCTTTATATCATACTCTATGTTGAACACGTAGTTCTACATGGCATGGTTTAGGACAATACTCATCCCCTCTGAAAATATACACTCCAACCCCAACAGTTGTGTGCGGCTCAACAATGGTACTCTAGGATGAAAGTACATCTCCTCCTTGAAAAAATCAAGGCTGCCCAGCGTAGTAAAATTCTGCTGCTCCAGATCAACAATATTTTTTGACCCTTGGTCATGCAATGGAATATTCCCACAATCCTTCATATGATGTGCTAAAATAATAGGAAATGGAAACATGTGCATACCTTGGTAAAACTTGGGAACATCTTGTACTGCTACAAGGGTTCCTTCCTCGAGTGTGATGGATTACCCAACCACTGATGATGATGGTTGCTCCTCTATGGCTTCATCAGTGCTGGTACAAGTCTCCTCCTCCTCATGCATCTCCAAAATAGTGCATGGGACTCTATATGTCAAGAGATCAAGACTACTTTGAAAAGGTGCAAGTATCTTTTCTCCTGATGTAAGTGCTCTTGCAGCAAGTGATGGTGAAGGCTTCCTCTCCTCTGCTTTCTTCTTGTCAAACTTATTTATCAGCCTTTGAGTAAAATCTATAAATGCAGTCACTCTTGCATGACTGAAATGGTTGAACCACAAAATTCTTGCTTCACGCTCAAGGTGCAACGCTACAATCTCAATAGCTTCTTTCTCTACTAATGGATGTAGCAGAAAAAACGCATCCAATCTCTTTCGCCAAGCCCTTGCTATGCATGAGGATGACCCATCAAAGGTATACAATAGAAATATATTTCCCTTCTTCCTTTTATTGCTGCAAGGTCTCCTTTCTTATTTGAGCTGAATGAACTGTGGGAGAGTTAGATACTCCTTGAAAACTCTAGGTTGAGACTTATATTCTGCAAGATACTCACTTAGAATCTCATGATCTAAGAGTTCTCCATATCTATGCCTCTTATCTTCAAAAGAAAAGGCCATAGTATGTTTCTTTGGAGCTCTATGCAATACCGGATCTTCTTTTTGCCGATAGGAAGTACATGGACCTTCCTCATATTGAAACCCTAATGTCGTTTTACTTCTTCTCTCCATTTTTATTTTCTTGACCTCCTTGGTGAGGTCCTTCTTAGATCTGAAAAGAGATGAGATGAAACTCAGTCCTTCCATCATTATGATATATTTCTTCTTCTCCTCTTCTTCTTATATAATATTGGCTTAAAACTCACAGGCTGAGCCAAAGATCATGCTTCGATACCACTGTAATATCCCCAAATAGGGAAACTTAGCAATACATGCATAAATAACGCAGTTTTAAAAAATTTATGCAATAACTGTCAAGTATAGCTGAAGGATTCCTTATATATGATATTATAACACTTAAACCTAAAACGAAATCAGAAACAAATCATTGTTGCATAATTAAACAGGTCTCCCATGCCATAAATAGCCCAAAATCATGCAAAAAGAGGGGCTGAACCCATGTATTAAAGTTGGAATACCATGATAGTGTTATTTTATTACCTCTGCAATAGTAGTAGGTTTTACATCAGATCTAGAGCAAGTATGTGGAAAAAAAGTTAGATCTATAGCAGATCCATACACTATACAAGCTCCTTTATCAATTCCCCTTGGGGCTTTCAGCAAAATATCAAGTACAAGATGTAGATCTGAGATCTAAGACTGTAGATATATGGAAATATTTAGATCTGGAAAGTGGATCTGATATGATATAAACAATAAAATGATCTCCTCCAACAGATCTCCAAAATGAAGGGAAAATCCCCAACACCAAGAAAATCACTCTCCAACTGATGTGCTAAAACACCCTGCAAATACACCTACATAAATAACGCAGATCTGGATCTATATTGCCATGTAGGGGAAAAAATTTATTTGGAATGATGCCAAGAAGCTCAATGCCTTCAATACTGATCTCTCAATGGAGTAGAGACCTCCTCCACTGAAAAGAAGCACTGAAATGGCCTAGATCTGAAGATCTAGCCTCCACTTGTTGCAGCTTACTGAAACAGTCAAACACTCAATAGGATCTATGTTTTCAAAGGAATATGAACCTTGGCCTTAAGCTAGATAGTGGACAATATGGTGCAAGACTCCTCCAAGCACTACTTAATGGAAGAGGTGGGATTCTCGATCAGGAACACCCTGTGCTAAACTGATGCAGGAGCATCTGAGCACCCTTCATTAAAATTGAAATTCAAAACTATGAAAGAAGAGCGTGGACAATATTTGAAAAAATGGTGCTAATTTCCATGAAATTCGTTTAAAATAATAATTATTTTAACCTCAGAAGTGAAATCGATGTGGCATCTAGAAGAGCAGATTTGGAATTTCTAGAAAAAAAATGGAATCGATGTTTTTTCCAAGAAAACGGGAGAGGATGCAATAACCACCATTCGTGGCCTATTACACTGAAATTTGTCACCATGAAATTGAGTTTTCTATATGGGTTCATCATTACCTATTTATTTCTTCCTTAGAAGTCTAAAAGCATAAATTTCATGAACCAAGTCTTGGAATTGGAGATAAGCTCTTAAAAATCCTAAAAAGCCTAACTCCACACTTTTCCTAGTCATTCCCTGTGATACCACGGTTTATTGCTATAAAAGATGTGGTACATCCTACACGTTCTATTCATTAAAACTGCAGACCCCTATAAAAGGTAAAATAAAGAGAAAAGTAAGTTCTAGAAGCCCATCTGGTCAAATATTCTCCCAGCTGGGGCCTTCTAGAAGCGTTATTTGGTCGAGCTTCACCCCTTCCATTCATGAACCTTTATCCCTTCATAGATGGAGCTATCCCTTGGTTTTTGGAGCTGAAATAACATGATGAGAGGGCTTTATCCCTTCCTTTTTGGAGCTGAAACTACCTCCCTTCTATTATAAATTGAGACCAAGTTTCAGTCTCAAGGGTACTGAGCACATAGAGAGTTCAGAGAATACTCACTTCTTGCTTTGGAGAGAGTACTTAGAACTTGATAGTTTTGAGGGGAATTGCTAAATAAATATATTCCCCATATTTTGCATCATTGGCATGACAAAGATTACATACTCATATCCATAGCCTTATGCTGATAAAGAGAGTCGGAGTCTTGTCAAACTGAGGAAAACGGTTGTTCGGGACCCCGAAAGAACCTGTACAAACATGAAGGTCTCAAGGTTGTAAGGTTTCTTCTTTTATATTCAAATTTAATACAAATGGATTCTATTTTCTCATTGATTTGTTCATATATCTTTTGAATACTGGGGAATATAAAATCTGAACTTAGTTTTCTTGCTTATTTTCAGTTTGATTTTTTATATTTCTTTGACTTTGACTAGCTTGAAACTGGGTTGGGTACAAAACACAATAGGATTCTGGACTGGAAATCCATATTTTTTATTTTTTTTTATACTTTTCAGGCTTCTGCACTTTTTGTTTAAAAACAAAGCAGTAGACTCCGTTGTTTTTAGTAGAATAAAGTGCAGTACCACACCTTGTTCCTTTAGAAACTGTGGACTTCTGGAAAATTTTGAAAAAGTAAGAATTCTACTTTTTGAAATCCATTTCTTGATTTTTGTTATTATCCCAATATATTTTGATTGTCAAATATCTCTGTCAAGGTTTCTTTCAGAAATTTCTGTGTTGAAGTGATTTATTTAGTTAGTTTGCATGTTATGAGTAAAACGATTTGCGTATTCCTCCCATTGCTCTGAATCAAAAACTTTTGTATACCTCATCTACTTAGTATTTCATTGCTTTTATGTTGAGCCATTGAAATTTATGCAATTGTTACTCTTATGAAAATTTGATTTTATTTTCATTTGCAAACTTATAAAACCTTTTAGATTGATAAGGTCTGAATTTCATTTTAAAACCATTTTTGGATGGCTTGGTTTCTTGCTAGAATAAGCAAAAAATTATTGGTTAGATTACAAACCATGCTTAAACATCCTCCAACTTTTAGATGGAATTTGAGATTAGAGTTTTCTTTTAGTTTTGAATTTTATAATTTTGAGACTTTTGGTTTTCTTTTGGAAGAAGTTTGTCTTTGTTTCCGATCTAAATGATATAGGGAATTTCATTTTGAGTAAAATATATTTTTGAAATTGAGTTCTCTGAATTGTCTCCTTTTCAAAGTTTCTCACATAGGAAAGAAAGAATTGATATTTTGAAAATGATTGAAATATCTCAACTCTTTCCTCTAGTTAGATTTCATTGAAAATAAATGAGTTGTTTATAATATATATGCATGGTAGCGTATTTTGAGTCAGGTCATTAAAACATCATCGAAGTTTCATTTCTGTACCCATTGTCCTAAGAAAGTTCCAATTAAAAGTAACGCTTAATTAAATTAAATCTAGAAATTTTAAATTTTCTAGGGCTCTTTTCCACCAATATAGCTCAAGCTAGCTTGTAATAGGTTTTATTTAACTCTCCAAGATAGTAAAAACAAACAAGTAGTCGATCTTGCAGTAGGAAAATCCAATTGTAGCATGTATGCTCTGGGAAGCTCCTCTGAAAGGATTCAAGCACAAGATCATATCAAACGAGTGAGGTAATCATACCTATCTCATTGGGAACGATAGAAGATATTCACGTATTAAAAACGATAAACCTCGAATAGACCATTTTCAAGGAGCCCGGGGTCACTTGTCAGTAAACATTGGATTATGTCAAGGAGCCTTCAAGGGGATTGAGCTTGTTACTCTGCCCTTGCATGTATATCAGATCATAGACTGTTCCCCCAAGTATATGTGTTCCCTTTGGTGAACTTAGTGGCCATAAACTTTAGGATTATTTCCCAAGGTGACGGTGGAGGGGAGATCCCGCTGTACCTGGAGCAGACGTCGGCTAGACTCACTTGGACTCTCCACAGGGTTATCTTCACTCAAGATGGTTTAAGGGGATAAAATTGCACCGATCTGTTTCATTAAGAAGGTTTTCAGGGTAATTGTTCCAACCTCCATTTCTGCATTAAAATTCTACGATGTTGGATTTCATCACCAACTAGTGTTTTTAGTGCGGGGATCTACTGTTTGTGTGTGGATTGATCTCTTATATTTTTATAGGCATGTGATTCATTTGATTGTTTCCTTAGCGACCTTAGGTTTTTTGTTTGAAATTTTCTTTGATTGCATGTGTTAAAGGTTTTAATCATGGCTGAATTACTAAGATGATCACGTAGAACTCAAGGGAAACCCCCTGAGTATACACCAAGCCAACTAGAAAGCCTTAAATATCTGATACCAAATGTTATCGGCAGAACTGGATCAACAGAGCACGGAGAATCATGCATAATTATTCATCCTGATTTTGAAGTAGATCAACCACAAATAGCAGAACATACTCCACAGATAATTTCAATTTCTGAATTAACTGAAGTTGCTTCTGCAACAAGTGAGTTATCAGCTGAAGAACCTGAAATTTCTGAACCAGAAACTGAACCTGCTACGTCGGAACCTAATTTATAATTCACTACTCCAACTCCTAGTTATCCTGATTCACCCAGAGTGAGGAATCAGATTACATAAGATCTTCCTCCTGGTCTCATTAGTATTGAAGAAGTCACTGATATAGAGGAAGAAATTGTTCTTCCTTCAACTCAGAAAAATTTAGAACTTAGAGAAAGTGAATCAATTTTTTACAGTCCTTTTAGACAAGACACTTGGTATTATTAATTAATAGATTTTCTACAAAACGTAGGTCTACATTATTCGCCACCCCGAATTCCTTTTTACTCTACACCAATAGGTTATATACCTTCGTTAAACATGTCTAGTGAGTCATCTATGTTTACTAAATCGCTAGAAACATTTTTTTATGGTGGTCCGTCTATTCCTGCAAGTTATCAGTCGCTTTCTGGTACCTTATCAGGGGCATATCCTTTTCCCAACAAACCAATGTCATCATCTGGCCCAAATGAATCAAATACTGGAACTTTGAAAAATGAGCAAGTTTATATGAATTCTGGAAATATTCCAAACCTCGAACCTCAAGGTAGTAATTTACCGCCTGGGGGGCAACCTCAAAATAGTCAAATACAGCCTGGGGGGTAACCCCAAGGACATTACATAACCCCAGGGACAATACATACCTCAGGGTCAATATCAACCTCAGGGACAGTATTTTCCTCAAAGTCGATACATGCCTCAATGCCAATATCAACCTCAAGGGCACTATCCATCTCAAGGATTGCAACCTCCTTTAGCACAACAGTTCTATCCAGAACAACAAATGTTACAAGGAGGTGGAAATTATCCAGCTAATTACTAGCCATATGTTCAACCTAGTTATGTGTCGTCTTATGCACAACCTTCTATGGGACCCTCATATCCCAGAATGGTGTGGGATCCATCCCAAGTCCAACATAATTTACAACCAAATGTGCAAGTACCTTATTATCAAGTTGGACAACAAGTTGGTTATAATCAACCCCAACAACCAGTCCAACCTACAATTCAAATACCTGCATCTGGTCATGTTCAGAAGCCTGGTCAAAGTACACCTACAACTCCACCACAAACTGCTACTCAGAATTCTATTCAACCTACCACACATATTCCTGGAGTGTCTATAGTTCCTATTACTTCTGCCCCTCAAACATTGGTACAAATTCCTCAAGTTTCTATTCCACAGTCTGGACCTACAATTTAGACTATTTTTCACATGCCTACAGGACAACCTGGTACAAGTATAGTTATAACAAGTCAACCTCAGTTTACTTATCAACCGTATCAAGGGCTGTACCAATATGGACCTGTTCCACAAACTCCAGTTTACCCACAACAACTGTATCCTGGCTATATGTATCAGACACCTTTTCAACCCGAGTATGGTTCAGTTATTCCTGGTTATCCAGGGGGCATTCCGATTCCAAATGCACAGGCTATTCCAGGATATCTTGGATATCCTCCTCCTGGGACTAGTTTAGTTTCACAAGGTTATCAGCAAGACCCTACCTGTCGATTTCCATTCATAGAAACTTTGGATTTACGTGATTTATCCCACCTTATGAATGATCCCATCTATTATCATCCATATTGGCCGCCAATTCCAAATAAGTTTCCCAGTGATATCCCAAAGTTTGAAGGAAAATAAGGAGAGGATCCTTCTAACCATGTCATGACTTACCACCTTTGGTGTGCATCCAACTCATTAATCGATGATTCCATTAGACTTAGAATTTTTCAGAGAACGTTAATAGGATTAGCTGTGAAGTGGTACATTGAATTTCCACAAGGCTCGTTTAACAATTTCAACACCCTAGTAACTGCTTTCTTAACTCATTTTTAGTTTCCAGTCAGATACGACAACAACACGAAATTATTAACTTCACTAAAACAATCTACGTCTATTTAAATATCCAATCATACACATGAATGGAGACATAGAAGACGTTTGGTAAAATTTTTTATCCCAGATTAGATATTGGTATAATGGTTTATCAAATCATTGTACCAAAAATCACTGAAGATGTAGCCAAAGGAGGAGTTGTTACTGAAGAAAAAGTTATCACTCAAGCTCAGTATCTTGACTTGGTATATACCCAGTCTGGTACTTTGTATAAGAAAATTCCCGATTTACCACGTCATGTTAAGATAACAACAACTACTTCAGGGTCTCATGCTGCTGATGGTGTAATTAGTTCAGTTACTATGACTAAGAGTAAGAAGAAATATTCAAAGGTTACTTCTCCTATAGTAACTTTACCTGATTCACTGAAAGGAGAATCTTCCCTGGAAACTTCTATCGATATTCACATTGTAGATTCATCTGCTACGAAGTCAAAATCCGGCAACAAGAAGAAAGGGAAGAATAAAAGTAAACAGACTTCATCTCCCAAGGAAAAAACTAATAAAACTGAATCGACTGATGATAAACAAAAACCTTGTTATCCTTGTCTTATCTCTGACGAGGATCATTTCACCAAGGAATGTCTGCATAGGGCTAAGGTATCTAAGTTCATCAAAGGTTCACCCACCCCCGCTGTCTTGAAGGATCCTTTTCCTGTTCAAGATAGAAAAATTATTGGATCTTCTTCTAATACATCAATAGATATTTTGATGATGTCTCAAGTAATGGTTGCAACTCGATCGCAAGATTATGGTAGTAAAAATCTCATCACTAGTAAAGAAGTAGAAAATTCTAATTCTGCACTAGCTACATCTCCTTCGGTTTCTGATCCACTTCATATCGAGAAACCAAATCCTGATCTAGTAATCAAACCACCTGCTAAAGGTGTACTTCATAAGTCAGCTTTCAATCCACATGCGAGAGCTACTCAGAATTACAACATTGTCGAAGTTTTAGAAATATCTCCTTCAGCAATGTCAACTTTAGAAGTGATGCAATCATGCCTAGCACAAAGAAAATTACTCTTATCAGTAATTGGAGCTGTATATGTTTAGGATTCTAACCTTATGGTCTTTGATTTAGAAAATTTTACACCACGGCTCCCTCATCAAATGGCTTTTCAGATTCCAGTACTGGTCAAAAACAAACATTGCTTTCGTACCGTTATTGATGAAGGAGCATCTACGTGTATTATGTCATTAAACTATTGGAAATCACTTGGTTCTCTGACACTTAACCAATCACCTAAAATCCTCAAAGATTTTGATGAAAGACGATTCCATCCATATGGAATTTTACAGGATCTACCTATAGAGGTCGAAGGTAAAATCGTTAATTTAGATGTGGAAGTAGTTGATGCCCCTCTAGATTATAACCTTCTTCTGGGTCGAAGTTGGTCTTATGCTATGACTATTGTCGTGTCATCTGTATTTCGATTAATCATGTTTCCTCATCAAGGAAATATTGTGGAAATCGATCAGCTCTCATATTATTCGTTTGACCCAGATTCTACGGATAGTATTCAGCACATTGGAAAAACGACTATCCCTTATGAAGATGTAGGAGTAGGTTTAATTAAATATTTCGCTTTATTGGGAACTTTTTTTATGCCTCCACCTAACGTACCACGTACTATTGCTAATATCAATATGATTACATCAAGAACTATTCCATTTGATGATCCTTGGGTAATGCCTTTAGAATCAGAGCTGGATTCGTACAATGGCGCGATGCCTTTGAGTCCGTTTGAGTTAGCATATCAAGCAGTACAGTCATTTTCCAATTCACCATCAACTAATTATGATCCAATGAATGTGGTCAATGAAGAATAATTTTCACCATCAAACTCAGTTATAACATCAATTCTAGATCCTTTTAAAGAAGTGTTTTATACTGATGATAGCATTTGTAAATTCTTGTCCATGGATGATTTACCATGGGATAATCTCCATCATAGGTCATCATTTTTACCTGAGCTTGATAGATTCGAAAATAATTTTTCATCTATTTTTACAATTGATTATGTCAAGGAACCCCAGAGTCCAATATCGATCACAAATTCAGATTCTAAAGTGAATTTGGGGAATATTTCTTCCACAATTCCTATTGACATATCACTGAAACCCGGAATTATTGAAAACATTCATATAGGCACCTCTTGTACATTAGATGAAATTGCTACATATAAGGCCCTATTTCAATAATTCCACGACATATTTGCCTGGTCTTATGAAGAAATTCCAGGAATTGATCCCAAAATTATCGTTCATGAAATCAAAACTTACTTGGATGTTAACCGATCAGACAGAAATTACATCTGATTCATCCACGAAAGGTTGTCGTTATCAAAGCCTAAGTTGAGAAATCACTGAGAGCAAGTTTTATTTATACTATCCCATTAACGGATTGGGTATCTAATATCGTTCCTGTTACTAAAAAACAAGTAACAATACGAGTATGTGTCGACTATAGGGATATTAACAAAGCTTGTCCTAAAGACAATTATTCGACCCCTTATATCGACCAAATCATTGATGATTGTGCTGGAAATGAAATGTGTTCATTTATGGGTGGATATTCCGGATACAATCAAATCAACATACTCCCTGCCGATCAACCAAAAACAACATTCATTTGTCCTTGGGAAAATTTTTCTTATTGTAAACTACCTTTTGGATTGAAGAATGATGGGGAAAATTTCCAAAGGGAAATGTCATATGCTTTTCATGACATTAAACACATTGTGCAACCTTATCTTGATGATTTACCTGCTCATTCATTACACAGGAAAGATCATCCAACCCACTTACGAGTAATTTTTATGAGATGTAGGTATTATAAGATTCGCTTGAATCCACACAAGTGTGTTTTCTATGTACAATCTGGTAGATTACTTGGATTTTTTGTTTCTAAAGAAGGCATTTGTGTCGACCCTTCAAAGGTCGAGGCCATTCTCAATTTACCTCCTCCTTCCACACTCCAACAACTCCAAATTTTGTAATGGAAAGCAAATTTTATGCATAGATTCATCCAGAACTATGTTGAGTTAACCAAAGGTTTTACCAGCCTTTTGAAACAAAATTTTCCTTTCATTTGGGATGAGATTGCTGATCGATCTTTTGATGCTCTAAAACACGTGTTGACCCATGCACTGTTACTGCATCCACCAAATTACAGCCAGGATTACTTTTTATACTTAGCAGCCTCTAATTCCACTATTGGAATGGTATTAGTTCAAGAAGATGAATTCCGAAATGAGCATGTGATTTACTACCTTAGTCAGAATCTCAATCCGACAGAGATCAAATACTCACATGTGGAAAAATTGGCCTTGGTAGTAGTTCAAGATGTCCAATGATTTTGTCATTACATCTTGTTACAAAAAACAACTGTGATATCTAACTGCAACCCAATGATGTATATTCTAACTAAACAATTGCTCGAGGGAAAATGCTCTAAATGGATAGTTATCCTTCAGGAATTTGATTTAGAATTTGAAAAATCCAAATCAAAGAAATCACTAGTGTTCGTCGAACTTATGTGTGACTTCTCAAATACTGAGACAAAAGCTGTGGTAGAACATCTGATTGCTGATGAATCTCTGTTTCTTATCAGTACATTAGATCCTTGGTATGGAGATATAATCATTTATCTCCAACCCCAAACTTTTCAGCCTGAACTTTCACGTTCACATCAACGAAAGATCTGTTACCAGTCTCAGCAGTACAATATTGTTGGAGACACGCTTTATCGTCGCGACGCAAATTCTATATTTCGACGATGTTTAACCCATGAAGAGGTTGAACGAGTTTTAAATGAATATCATTATGGAGCATGTGGTGGTCATATGTTTGGGTATGCCACAACCCAAAAGATATTGCACGCTGGTTATTTTTTGCTTTCATTATTCAAAGATTGCATTCTTGTAGTCCGAAAATGCCACAACTGTCAGATTTTTGATCGAAAAATGCATGCACTACCAGCTCCTCGTCACCCCATAACTTCTATCGGTCCTTTTGTAAAATGGGGCATTGATTTCATTACATGTAACCCTCACTCGGCCAGGGGGCATGGGTATATTATTCTCACAATATATTATTTTACCAAATGGGCCAAGGCAATGCCTACATTTGTGGCAGATGGAAAAACTACATCTAAATTTGTATTCAATCACATGATTTCTCAATTCGGTGTACCCCAAGTTATCATTAATGATCATGGGAGAAATTTTTGAAACATTATGATGACTGAACTTTCCGACCAACTTGGCATGCGCCATGATAACTCTACTCCATATTACCCGTAGGCTAATGGTCAGGTTGAATCCGTCAATAAAGTTTTAACCACTATGATTAAAAGGATAATCGGAGTTCATAAATCAAATTGGCATACTATACTTTTCTTAGCACTTTGGGCATATCAAACCTCAGAAAAAACTGTAATAGGGTTCACTCCTTTTCAACTAGTCTATGATTTAGAAGTTGTGTTACCGATTGAATGCGAAATACCGTCACTCCAATTAACCATAGAAGTACTACCAGCTACCTTTGAGGAGGAAAAATTCTTTTTGTACCTAGCACAATTAGATGAGACTCAACACACCACTGCATTAGTAGTTGAAGCTGATAAAAAATGCGTTAAAGCTCAGTACGATCGAAGTGTTACACCTCGTGTTTTTTTAGAGGGTGACCTAGTATTGGTATATGACCAAGATAATGATAAACTAGGAGCTGGGAAATTAGAACCTCTGTGGCATGGTCCTTATATTGTCAAGAGAGTGCTTGTAAAAGGGGCTTATGAATTGATTGATTATGACGGGGTCTCTTTAGATAATCCCAGAAATGGAATTTATCTGAAGAGATATTATGCTTGATTTTTTGTGTAAAGATCTGACTTGTACATTAGTTATTTTTCTAGATTAGCTGCTTTAGATTAGATGAGTGTGTCTAGTTTAAGTTTGCGTTGACTACTATCCTTGCTTATCTTGATTACTCTTGATATTGCAGATGTCGACGTCCCTTCAAGCGTACATTGGTTTTGCTTATGGTGCCTATCATAATACACAGAATATCTCTTCCGCAGCTTGGGTTATCTATTCACCCACCGATGAGTTAGTTTCTATGCATGGGGTAAGCCTTGGTCAAACAATGAATAATGTTACAGAATATAGCGCAGTGATTGAGTTATTATCTAATGCCATTTCATTTCGCATTCGGCGTTTGATTGTTAGGTTAGATTCAAAACTCATTGTATTGCATTTAAACAGAGTATACACAATTAAAAATCCAATGTTACTGAGATTATTCTTGAAGAATCGTCTCTTGGAAAGACAGTTTGATTACATTGAATATCAACACATTCCAAGAATTTTAAATACATTGGCTGATGCATTAGCTAATAATGTTATAAATAGACATTTGCGACATTAAAACATTAAATTAAAACAACATTCGATAAGTGTTGAACAAGATAGCTGGCGAAAGTAGTCATATCATAGATAGAGTTTGTGTTTCAAAAAATATTACATCGTTTAGGACCATAGGTATAAAACACCTTATGATCCAAAAGGTAGTGATATAAAAAAAAAAATACAAGAGTCTACGATGATCATCCACTATCTGTGATGATGATCATGATAATATACTATCGCTCATGCCACTCTACACAGATATCTATGAAACTGGCCAAGAACGCCAGCGACATGCCTCTGGAGATGAAGAGGAATATCATCTATCATAGTCTCTAGAATGTCTCTAGTCAACCTCACTAGAAACTGCTCTAAATCAGTGAGAATCTATATTGTCTGGTTCTCTGGCAGTGCAATAGGATATGTTCGGTTCCTCTCGAAGCAGCGGAGATTGGCGGGTCTTCGTGGACCTACATCTACATTTGAAATTTTTGTTATCAGTATTGGATGATTAAAAAACAAAATAAAATTTAGAGTTAAAAACACATCAAAATGATTCATTTACCTGAATCGTCCCATTGTGCTCCTAGAAGAAGGGGCATATCAAAATCACCACAGAAATCTATCCTTGCATACAAAAAATCTTCAATGGCAAAGATTTGGTTATGTAACCAATGAAAATATGCAGGTGTAAATCGAACTGTCTCAAAACCCCCACCATGACGGGCCATCATTACCACCCAGCAGACAATCTGAGGCCCTCTGATCCCACCAGCATCAACTGAGATAAGCTGAGGAGCAAGAGATGGAATCCTCTCCAGAGCTAAAGAAACTACGATAGCTCCATATCCAAAGTTTTTCAACTTTGCGTTCTTAGCTCTGGTCAATTGGAATTTTACAGTAGCCAATACTCCTTCACACCAATTGAAGATGGTGCCTCTATAGCAATCAATCGCTATCTGCATCTGGGCTTTAGTAGACATGTGTGGAGCTGCGCTCCCACACAATTTAGTCATTATGAACGCAACCACTTTGAGTTCAAGACTGATAATGGTTTTTATATCAATGCGGTTGTCTTTTGGATCAGCTTCTTCATTACAAAATTCTTGTTGATAGATAGCGATAGGCTGGCCACCTTGCCTAGCTCTGAACAAGGAAATAGGTTCTCCTCTTTTGGATAAACTAGTGAGGAAGTAAATTTCCTCCAGCTCAAGTTCGAGCCGGTGATCACCGATGATGAAACACTTCCCTTGAATGTCCCACTTGTTCACCAACCATGTCAATAGCTCTACTTGAGCCGTCATGCCCTGCATTGCCCAAAATTTGTATAATGCACAGTTTCTCAACACACGCAATGTGGGTAGAATTCCTATAGCTACCTGATCTAGTGCTTCATGTTCACTTTCTCTCCATTCGAGCATTGTGGATACTCTGTAATGGACACATTGAAAGATTAGACGCAATTAAAAATGGAAAAATTTGGCTTAATTTGAGAGAAATCATCTTTTAATTTTGTTCATGGTGCCTCCGCACTTTTTTCACACAGACTGTTCGAGCTACTGCATGAGCTATACATGAAAAGTGCGGGAGCCCGATAATTTTCCTTTGGAAAATTACCGGGATCTACAGGTACTGTGTGTATTACCTGCGGAACCCCGAGGGCGAATTTTTGAACCTATTTTTCTCTTAAAAAACGATTTTAAAGCCTAAAAAGAGAATGTAAACGGATGAAAATGAAGAGAAAGGTGTTGTAGATTACCTAGATTCGACGGTTTTTTATTTGAACAGTCGGTTTTTCTAATATCTCCTTCAGAACTTTTTCTACCAAAGACTCTCAACTTTCACTCTAGATGCAAATGGTAAAAATAAATTGGTTGAACTACTTTTTATAAGATTTTTTGAATAAATAAAATAGTATTTTATTTATTTTCCACTTTGAAAAGTTGTTTTTCAAATAATTTTTACTTATTTAAAACAGGTATGTTTAATTTTTGGGTTTTTGTGCAGAATACAAGATTTTCAGGTGAAATAATCATTTTGACTATAAGTACATTTTTATCACTTTTTTGAACTCGTTAAAACTTACAAAAAAGAGAAAACTATGAGTACATTTTTATTCCTTTTTCGAACTCGTTAAAACTTACAAAAAAGCAAAAATGATGAGCATACTTTTATCACTTTTTCGGACTCTTGAAAATTTACGAAAAAGAGAAACTTTGGAGTTCTCTTTTAAGCCCTTTTCAGACTCTCTAAACATGAAATGATCGCCAAGTAGTTTACTATTCGAACTTGTTAAAAGAAATGAGCAATTGTCCCTTCAGTATAATTTTACCCCTTTTCTAGACTGAAATGGACTATTTACGAAAAAGGTATACGTTGACTAATCATGGTCAATAGAGTTCTCTCCTACATTATTTTATCCTTTTTTCGGGCTTGAGAGACTAAATTTATGAAAAAGTACACCTACGGAGTTTTCTTAAGTTTTTCTACTGACTCCGTAAAACTGAAAAACACTGAGTTTCACCTATACTGTACTCGTTAAAACTTAAAAGTAAAGGACCTGTCAATGATAAGCAGAAACAAACCACTCCTTCTTAGGGTTCTATTTTAATACTAAGTTGGACTCATCCAAAGGATGAGCTTACATTACAAGAAAATGTTATCCTCCTCAAGCTTGTCAAAAATAAAGAGGTACTTGCAAGAAATGGTGGGGGAAAAGAGAGAAAATGGATCCACTTGTCACACTTCATTTTAAAAAGTTGTATACCACTCTTGAACACGACACTATTATCACATTCATGTCTGGGTTGGGAAAATCCTTTGGCCAACAGTTAATCAAACCACATTGAAAATCTTCAGCCGGTTTCTGGGTATTAGCTTTAGGTCAATTTTCACCAAACTATCTGCAGTGTCATTATGTGTTCAAGAGATTAGTTAAATAAACCATTCATTGCAAACATTTGTCTCCACTCGCATTGACCATCCATAAGTCAGTCCTTGCTATATATTTCTTCAAAACTTGATCTAATGGTTTCGTTTCGTGGGCTTTCCTATGACGAGTCACTTTCTATCGACAATAGCTCATCATCTAGAAAGTTAATCTAGAATCTTATCAGTATCTTGGGATCTGTATGCCCTAACGACAGGTTTCTCGCCTTTGACAACAGGTTGCATAATTGACCTTCGATCGAATGATTCTATGAAATGTTCTGCTTTAGATCACAAATTCACATTTCATAAATTGTACTGATTACTTTGAGAGCCATTTTCATTATTGGTGGTTTCTCTCACACTTGTTAACAATTCACATCATTGACTAGTAATCAAGTGGTTTCTACCATGTTCGACGTCGACACAATCAATCGCATGGATAAAATCGTACTAGTTCGAGAAGCAGAAATCAAGACCCTGGATCTAGTTTCCAACATCCACGCTATAAGGAGTTTTATTATTTATCATATAGTAGACTACTCATAACAGATGAATGCGTCTATGTTGTGTCTACTACTTCATGTAATTCTAAAATAATTTATGTATTAGAACATGTATTTAGTTTTGATTTGAGTATGGGAATGCCTACCTCAGCAATGATATACATATATATGTGCTTCCATTGAATTTTTTTTCCAGGTTTCAACCGATGTGCCTATAGCCCGATCCTCAGAATGATAAAGCACTTCACTCTTCATAATTCTTCAAAAACTCTTCAGACTTCACACTTTAGGGGGAAATCTGTTACACTGAAATTTTTCACCATGACATTGAGTTTTCTATATGGGTTCATCATTACCTATTTATTGCTTCCTTAGAAGTCTAAAAACATAAAGTTCCTAAACCAAGTCTTGGAACTGGAGATAAGCTCTTAAAAACCCTAAAAAGCCTAAATTCACACTTTTCCTAGTAATTCCTTAGGGTATTGCGGTTTATTGCTATAAAAGCTGTGGTACATCCCGCATGTTCTGTTCATTAAAACTACGGACCCCCATAAAAGGTAAAATAAAGAGAAAAGTAAGTTCTAAAAGCCCAGATACTCAAATATTTTCCCAGCTGGGGCTTTCTAGAAGCGCTATTTGGTCGAGCTTCACCCCTTCCATTCATGAACCTTTATCCCTTCATAGATGGAGCTATCCCTTGGTTTTTGGAGCTGAAATTCCATGATGAGAGGGCTTTATCCCTTCCTTTTTGGAGCTGAAACCACCTCCCTTCTACTATAAATTGAGACCAAGTTTCAGCCTCAAGGGTATTGAGCACATAGAGAGTTCAGAGAATACTTGCTTCTTGCTTTGGAGAGAGTACTTAGAACTTGATAGTTTTTAGGGGAATCGCTAAATAAATATACTCTCCATATTTTGCATCATTGGAATGAGAGAGATTACATACTCATAGCCATAGCCTTATGCTAATAAAGAGAGTCAGAGTCTTGTCAAACTGAGGAAAATGGTTGTTCGGGACCCCGGAAAAACCTGTACGAACATCAAGGTGTCAAGGTTGTAAGGTTTCTTCTCTTATATTCAAAGTTAATACAAATGGATTCTATTTTCTCATTGAGTTGTTCATCTATATCTTGAATGATTTAATTCTTAGATTCCTTGATCACTAAGATAGATTATTGCTTTCGAATTATCATATTTTGTGGATGCTTTTGACCTTGTTTGTTTTTCTTTGATTGCAAATCTTATATGTTGGATCGATACCTTCTAGAATGACTAGATTGAAGACTGAAAAAGCATTGGACTTTAGGTAGGAGTATCTATCCGTAGTTAACGAGTAATTCTTAAGAAAAATAATCTAAATGAAATGGTCTACATTTGTTTGTTTGTTTCTAGATATCCTTAGGATACTAGAGAGATCGCTCTTGTCTGCAAGAGGAATTTGACCGTATAATATGGCCATAGACAGCTGAATTTCCCTTCTTTGAGATTAAAGAATGTCATAAATTATATAAATACTTCCAAGCAGTGGGATTTGTATTCTGTTAAAGGGCAGCATATTCTGAGTTTAAGAAATAATGTGAATATCTACAAACTGTTATTCAATGCAAGTTGTGGCCTTATGTTGAGGAACTGTGAGGGTGGTGGCAATTTCATATTTTTCAAAATCCATAGCTTAGGGTTTGGTGCCTGAAGATCCATGCAATCCGGATGGGTAATTCAGAATCAAGAAGATCACGATTTATTTTTAAAACTTCCATATAATTAAAATAGAGTAATCTTAGCAATTAGTTGCATATTCTATGGAGAGTTATTAGTGATTTAGGATAGATCAAATCAATTATTGATCTGATCATCATTGTATATTTTTATATAAATATATGACCTGTAGGGTAGTGAGTAGGGATGCAAAGTAAAGACTAGAATTGGCCTTTGTGACCAATTGTTTTTAAATGAGCCCAACCATGGTGTCATGTGTGATTGTGTATTTTCTAAATTATTTGAAATAGAATAAGGATTCTAGCGTAGTGAGAATTTCTGTGTAATTTGATTTATGAATGGGAGCCATGTGTTTTATGAATGTTCTTGTTCAAGTATTATCTATGTGTGTTTGTCTCCGAATTGTAATAGTTTGTGAGCTAACGAGAAGAGTAGCAAAATTGTGGAGTGCCACATTGATTGTGTAAATTTGCAACTGTGTTGTTGGAGTATTGATGGCCATTGTTGAAGAGTTTGATCCTAGGAAGAACAACACAGATCGGACTCTGAATTCTCCAGCATTTAATTCGTCCAAGAATCTTGTGACTTATAGTCTCATGATGGCTCCAGATTGGTTACAAGGACCCTACATTTACTTTCTTTATAGCACGTATGATTCTGGAAAAGCGGTAAGAAAATTATATATGGGGTTTTTGAGGCATTAAGGGAATTTTATTGCTGCGTAGTGAAATTTTTAGTTCAGGTCGTGGGCCCATAACCCACATATCCACGAATTAAAACAATTACATTTTTGCTGCATCAAAGTGGTATCAGAGTTTCTACACAAGTCTGTAATTCCCAAAATAAAGATAATGTGATACGGAAAAATGAGAGTTACATTCAATAGTATTTTGAACGTACTGTTCTAGAAATTCTGTGCAAAATTACAAAATGGAGTTGATACTTTAAAAGACCTGCGGAAAAACAGAGTTTGGAATCCTGGAGGGAGCAAGTTATTGAGACTTGTGGCTGTCGCATTATTACAGAAAAGTGACAGACCTCATAGACATGAGTCTATGGAAACTTCTCTACATGGGGAGTCTGATGTAGGAGCATCCTGCTAAATTTTCATTATTTATTTGTGTGATTTAGGGGGTGATTTTTTTTTAATTATTTTATAAATTATGCACATTTTAAATAAATTAAGAGGAAAAAACCTGAGTGTGATATTTATTGTAAATGTTATCTTAATTAATTGAGAATATGAGTAGAGTTGAGTTGGATAGATATTTTAGGGATTATAAATTCCTTAAATGGAACTTAGTTGAGTCAAAAAAGGGATAAATCTATTTTAGAGTTTGGTTGAGATATTTGGGGAGGAAATCATGGATTGGAATTAATCCATAATTATGTATAAATGTGAAGCTTTGTGTCAGGATAGAGGGACACAGAGAATGGAATAGGAAATAGAGATATAGAGAGAAATGGTGTGAGAGAAATGGAATAGGATGGAATCTCATCCAAAATATTCAAAAAACCAACTTTCAATTCAACTTAAAATATATATAAAGAAGAGAAAACCAAACATAAACAAACACTGGTATATAATAACAACAAGAAATTTCAGATTCAAACCATTTTGGCCGAATATTACAATTGTTGGCCTCTCAGCTCTCGCCCCTTTACATAAACTCTCACACCATTTCTCTTTATATCTCTCTTTCCTATTCCATTCTCTGTGTCCCTCTATCCTCACACAAAGCTTCATATTTATACATAATTGTGGATTTATTCCAATCCATGATTT
Organism: Pinus albicaulis; assembly: GCA_034641835.2. Classification (NCBI taxonomy): domain Eukaryota; kingdom Viridiplantae; phylum Streptophyta; class Pinopsida; order Pinales; family Pinaceae; genus Pinus; species Pinus albicaulis. The sequence continues at coordinate 1,442,033,809 of CM076580.1, forward strand.
CCTCCCCAAATATCTAAACCAAAATCTAAAATTGATTTATCCCTTTTTTTACTCAACTAAGTTCCATTTAAGGAATTTATAATCCCTAAAATATCTATCCAACTCAACTCCACTCATATTCTCAATTAATTAAGAGAATATTTACAATAAATCTCACACTTAGTTTTTTTCCTCTTAATTTATTTAATATGTGCATAATTTATAAAATAATTAAAAAAACATCACCCCCTAAATCACACAAATAAATCACGAAAATTTAGCAGGATGCTCCTGCATCATAAACAAAACTCTATCTCAACTAAACAACCAGAGAAATAAATATGTCTAAACAGACCATATACTCATAAAATCATAATCATAAGCTAACCCCATATGGATGTCATCCTCTTCCTTATAAACAATGTGAGCCTTCTCACCTTGGGTTGCACTCATTAGGGTTTACATCTTCACGCAATGAATCTCCCTCCAAAACTGTGTTGTCCCATCATCAATGCCACTCCTCCATAATAGCGTTGTTGAATTTGGTCAACCTTGACTGGATCTTCATGCAATGTCTTCTTCCATACTCAAGGTGGCTTTATTCTAACTATCTAAACTGATCCATATTCCCACTGGGTTATCTTCATTAATGTTCCACATCCTCCATACTTGCTTTTTTTACTTGGTCAAACTTGACTTTGTCCACATGCATTTAGTCTTGTTCACACATCAAGGTGTTTTATACAGCTATGAATATGATCCCTTTCCCCATTAAGAGGGATTTTATTGCTACTAAAAATATTTATGGGCCTCCCTACCCATTTATTCATGTAACTATGTGTTTGGAGAAAAATTAATATTCCAATTAGTTGCATGCTAATTTAGGAATATTACATACTCTAGCATCATGATCTGCCTCTGCACACAATCTCTAAGATGATGGTAAAACATGTCGATATGCTTGGACCTATCATTAAAAATAGGATTTTTTGAGACTTTTATACATCCCTTGTTGTCACAGTAAATCATTGTAGGATCCATCTGCTGACCAAATAACCCAACAAGGATATTCCTCATCCAGATAGCCTCACAAGCTACTTGATGTAATATCCCGAATCTGGAACTCAGCAATGAATAAGTTGTATAACGGTCCTGTTATGATGAATAATATTAAAATATACAAAATAAACACATAGACATAATTTTTAGTTACAGAAAAAACTTTTATTTCGTTTCATGATCCGGAAAGTGGGGAAAAGAGGGATTTTATGCCCTAAAAAGGTTTTTTTTAGAAATGAGCGTAACAATAAGCAGGGGAAGTGGTTGGATATGATCTCTTAGGTCATGAGGGACCTATGCTCCAAATTTTAGCTCAAACTAATGCTTCAAGATATATTAAACAACTCCTCCTTTCCCGACTATGCTAGAAAACACTGATTTCCCATGACTTAACTAAACAGAAATTTCTGAATACAGTGAGAGTGTAATTCCCATGAGGGTTTCTACAGAAAATGATAAGAGAATATTTATATGCAACTTATATTTATCAATAAATAGAGAAATGGAGATTTACAAGCTTATACAGTAAAACAAGACACCCGGCAAAGGTTTCTGGCAAAATGCATGAATAACAAGCGGCACTACAAAAATAACGCAGTTACTGCATCTCTATATTATACATGGATTAATATGACATGAAATAGATTAATAATATAGAAATATGGCCAAACACCTCTCTAAAAAACTCCCGGAGGGGAATGAGCACCTCCTCCTCAAAGACTAGCACAATATCAAAGGATGCAACACTGTTGTTGCTGCCTCTGCATCAAGGATGTAGTTTTCTGAAAGAGACTATGTTATGGCTGAGTATGGATGAATGGCCCCAAGCCAAGTTCTGAAATGAAGCTCAAATCACTCCCCTTTGATCCCTTAAGCAAGTTTATCTAAAGAGAGGATGGAATTCCCACATAGGAATTCCTTGCACTAAGCAGTGCAGCAACTCTAGCTAAACAACTGAAGAATGCAAGTGGTCTCAAGACAAAAATAGCTGAATGCCTGAATGATCTCCCTTTGATGCTATGCCTTCCTTTTATCTTTGGTGAGCCTCCTCACCCCGGACCCCACACAATGTTGAGGTGACTTCTTCATGAAGCTTCCTCTTGCAAAACTGTGCTACCCTAGCTTGCTTCCTTCCTCTTGTGGCTGCGTTGTTGAATTGTTCAAATAATCCACCTCCAATGCCTCTTTTCCCACTATATATATTCAATCTATTTTACATATGTGTCTTATGCTGATCCTTGTTCACATTGAGCTAGTTTACTTGAGTATTTCTTCCTCCTCAAGAATGGCTGTTGACTTAGTCAAACTTGACTATATCTCCATCTAAAATGTCTTTGTTCACACTTGGAAGTGTAAAACTATATCCTAAGGTGATCTCTTCCCTTAATAAGGTGGAATTTATTCATATTTTATTGTTCATGGGCCTCCTTACCCATTTATTCCTCTCCTAGGTGAAAGTAGCAAAATCTAATATTCCAATTTGCTTATGTCCAAATTTTGGAATATTACAGTCCTCCCCTCCCAAATGTTGCATGTCCTCAAGAAAATACAAGGATAGGACTGAATATCACCCTCTTATCCCCTATAGAAACCTCATAAGATGAAATCCTCCGAGGATCAAGGTGATGCATCATCAATATATCTCCAAGTTGCCCCTCCAAAGTGTGCAAGCCATCTTTTGGGAAGCATCCCAAATAGCTAACGATGTGTGACAATGAAACATCCATGGAAGCAAAAATGGGATGTTTGTAAGTCCTCTTGAAGCATGAGGGCTGATATAGATTGGGATTCATCATCTCCAATTGAATCTCTCCTCCCCAAGCTATCAACCAAACAAAATGAGTCACCCTCCAGTATGGCAACTCATGAAGGATCTCTTCCACCTTGAGCTCCTACAAAGAAGGTGGGTTGCATAGCTGATTGCGTGGAGTCAAGATGTGCATCTCTTGTTGCTTATCTCTCCACTTATGATATATATGGGGCTGCTTCTAATATATGGCTGAGATATAACGGTATTCAAGAAAAACCCAAGCCTCCCCATCAAATCCAACACCCATGAAGTGTCTCCTCAAAGAACTCAAACCTCCCAAATGAGTCCTCTCATTTGAAGGCAAGATGTATAGTATGGCAACCAAGGTGTGCCCACTGTTCTTTCTGAAATATGTAGCATATGTAATGTGAAGAATCATATTTTCATTGGGCCTCTTCAACTCTTGTGCCACTCCTCCAATGGTGCTTCCTACAATCAATGTTTTAGCAGCAAAATATAGAAGCATAAACACATAAAAATAAAGAGGTAGAACATAGTCCTAAACATGGAACCAACGCAGGGCATTATTTGCTTGCCTCAATACATAGTGCAACAACTGTATTTTCAGCCACTTGTTTTCTGCCACATTCATTTTACAAAATGGAGACATGAAATCATAATTTGGTGCCAATGATGCACACCGAAAGCCATGTGGCATTCCCCCACAATCCACAAATAGAATGTCCATCATAAATGCTACAAGTCGCCTCAAGTACATAAAAATATAATATGCAAGAATGAAAGACCCTTCTTGGTATGATATGCTGCTCATATAGGTAAGGAAGTGTAAAATACAAAACAAAATTTTACCTCCTCCATCATGTACTTCAGTCATTGAGCTGAAATGGCTCAAGTGAAAATTTTCCCTTGCTACAAGTGAGTAGGGAAGTGGTTGTACCAACCTTTTCTTCATCTTCCAGGCTATGCATCTCTCCATATGCTGATATACATTCAATTTAATGCCCTCCCAAGTGAAATCCCCCATTAAGGTATGGTATGCATAAAATCTCATGGAAGGAAAGTCCACAAATGCTGCATGTAGATCTTTCTCCTTGTGCTTATGAACCCAAGCCAAGAAGGTTAAAACATGGTAAGGGATACTTCCATCCATTAATTCCTCATGATCATCTTCCACATGCCCCCAAGGTATATTACTTGTGAAGTGGTCTTGAGAACACTCCAGCAAGCAATCCAAGCTCCCAAGTGACAGCACTGCTAGCCTTTGGAGTAGGGCCACTGTCAACTCAAAGCTCAATTATTTGACATAGACTGTGTCAAAGACTCTTCCCAAAATGCTGTTGTGTATGTAGAGATCCTCCCAAGATGGAGGTGCTGCTCTTTGCACTATGTTAGTGCCATCCCTTACTTCTGCAACATCATGCCAAGTGTGAGAGAAAATCTTCCCTTACTCTCTCTCAATCCTCCAAAGCAACAAATGAATTTGTTGCCTCGCCATACCTCCATCATACAACCTATGTGGTGAAAACATAATGATTACATCACCATAATTCACCCACACTCCTTGCTGCCCCATGATGAAAGTATCCTGCCAATCTTCCTTCCTCTTCTCATCCCATGGGAAAGGACATGTCATAGGGTGACCAAACTCCCTCAAGAGTATCCAACACAACATTGCCTCTTGCTGCCCAGTGTCATAGAATTGCAAGAGGTTTACCATTCTCTTGCCTCCCATCCACATCCACTCAACTCCATGTGGATTCCTCCTAGCTTTTCCCATCTTGGCATTCCTCTGATGAGTTATACCATCCTACCATTTCATACCTTTCTCCTTGCACTTCATAAGAGGTTGAAATGAAACTCCTTGGAGACCTCCAAGAAAATACCTCTCATCAATGATTATCTTGGACCCACAAGGATCCAAAGGGACTGAAGGCAAGGTCTCCTTGCTACTACCTCTTGACAGCATTGTAACCCTCCTCCAGGGTGATTTGACTATCTCATGCATCAACTCCTGGATGCACATTTGATTCTGCATGAACCTGCTTGGAGCAATGTTCACTCCATCCTCCAAGAATTCACACTCCAACATCAAGGGTTGTGTGTAACTTATCAGGGATACATGAGGTTGAGAGTTCAAATCTTCCTTGAACCCTTCAAACTTGCACAGCGCAGTGCAATCTTGTTGCTCTATCTCAGCAATATCATTTGATCCTGGGCCATATGCAAACAAATCTCCAACCCTTTCCATAATTTTTTTTGAAATGTTAAGACATGGAAACTTATGCATACCTTTGTGAGCCTTTGGGACATCTTCTATGGCTGCAAGAGGTCCTCTCTTCAATATGTTGGCTGATCCAACTGCTGGTGTAGAAGGCTGCTCTCTCAAGGTCATGTTATCGCTGGTACTTGCCTCCTCCCATGGTGGTGTGGGTCTCCTCCCCTCTGATCTTTCCTCATCAAAGTTTCTGACCAGCTCTTGAGTGAACTCAGAAAAAGAAGTCACCCTTGTGTGTCTTAAGTGACTACACCACCCAGCATTGGCTTCACCACCCAGGTGCAGCGCTGCAACTTCTGTTGCCTCCCTCTCTTCCAATGGATGAAGTATGAAGAATGCCTCAAGCTTTCTTGCCCAAGCTCTTGTTGCATTTGACCTATATAATTTAGACAATAGGAATATATCGTCTTTGATCTCTCCTTTGCTACAATATATTTCCTCTTCTCTAAACTGAGGAAAATCTAGGGTCTCCTTGAAAGCCCTAGGTTGGCACTTGTATTCTGCCAAATATCCACTTAGGATTTCATGATCTAAGCGGTCTCCTTGCTCTTCACCTCCTCTATGAGAAGAGGAATTGCATGCATATTTTTCTTCCTCTTGAAACCTAGAGGTTTCACTGCAGCTCTCTCCTCCTTGAAACCCTCTTGGAGTTTCAATGCATTTCTCTTCTTCTTTCTTCTTAGACCTAAAAATGGATGAGAGTAATCTCATCCTCTCCATAATTTTTTTCTCCTCTTCTTCTTATTTTCTGATTGGATCTGAAATCCACAGGTTGAGCCAAGATGACAGCTCTGATACCATAGTAATATCCTGAATCTGGAACTCAGCAATGAATAAGTTGTATAATGGTCCTGTTATGATTAATAAGCTTAAAATATACAAAATAAACACATAGACATAATTTTTAGTTACATAAAAAACTTTTGTTTCATTTCATGATCCAGAAAGTGGGGAAAAAGGGGATTTTGTGCCCTAAAAAGGTTTTTTTTAGAAATGAGCATAAATATAAGCAGGGGAAATGGATGTATATTATATCTTAGGTCATGAGGGACCTATGATCTGAATTTCAGCTCAAACTAATTCTTCTATCTATATTAAACAACTCCTCCTTTCCCGACTAGGCTAGAAAACACTAATTTCCCATGACTTAACTAAACAGAAATTTCTCAATACAATGAGAGCGTAATTCCCATGAGAGTTTCTATATAAAATTATAAGAGAAGATTGATATGCAACTTATATTGATCAATAAATAGAGAAATGGAGATTTACAAGCTTATACAGTAAAACAAGACACCCGGCAAAGATTTCCAACAAAATGAATGAATAACAAGCATCACTGTAGAAATAACATAGTTACTGCATATTTGTATTATAAATGGCTGAATATTAAATGAAATATATGAATAATACATAAATATGGCCAAAGGCATCTCTAAAAAACTCCCGGAGGGGAATGAGCACCTCCTCCTCTGCATCAAGGACATAGTTTTCTAAAAGAGACTGCGCTGTGTCTGAGTATAGATGAATGGCCCCAAGAAAATTTCTGAAATGAAGCTCAAAACACTCCCCTTTGATCCCTTAAGAAATTTAATCTAAAGAGAGGATGGAATTCCCGCATAGGAATTTCTTGCACTAAGCAGTGCAGCAACTCTGGCTAAACAGCTGAAGAATGCAAGTGGTATCAAGAAAAAAATAGCTCTATACTTGAATTATCTCCCTTTGATGCTATGCATTCCTTTTATCTTTGGTGAGCCTCTTCACCCCGGACCCCACACAATTTTGAGGTGACTTCTTCATGAAGCTTCCTCTTTCAAAACTGCGATGCCCTAGCTTGCTTCCCTCCTCTTGTGGCTGCGTTGTTGACTTGGTCAACTAATCCACCTCCAATGCCTCTTTTCACACTAGATATCTTCAATCTATTTTACATATGTGTCTTAGGTTGATCCTTGTTCACATTGAGCTAGTTTACTTGAGTATTTCTTCCTCCTCAAGAATGGTTGTTGACTTAGTCAAACTTGACTATGTCTCCATCTAAAATGTCCTTGTTCACACTTAGAAGTGTAAAACAAAATCTTAAGGTGATCTCTTCCCTTAATAAGGTGTAATTTATTCATATTTTATTTTTCATGGGCCTCCTTACCCATTTATTCCTCTCCTAGGTGAAAGTAGCAAAATCTAATATTCCAATGTTCTTATGTACAAATTTTGGAATATTACACTTGACTAGAAGCCATGTACTCTGATTCTTATAAACTAAGTGCAACTTATCTATGCTTCTTTTTGTAGCAAGAAACTATTGTTGACCCAATATTGAAGATTCCTCATGATTTTCTCTTCTTGTTTGATGTTCTCCCTGCCCAATATGCATTTGTGAAGCCTTGAAGCTTCACTCCCTCTATCTCTCTGTACCAAATACCAAACTAAGAAGTTCCTCTGAGGTATCTCAACACATTTTTGGTTTCCTTAAAATAAAGTCTGGTTGGCTTAACCATTACTTGAATAACCTAGTTAATCATATAACACATGTTCAATCATGTGTTCGCCAAGTACATAAGTGAACCCACAAGTTACCTGTAAATGGTAGATTCTCCCACTTCACCTGAAGTAGCATATTCCTTCCTCCAATTCTCTACTAGAGGAGTATCCATGGGTTTCCTTCTCTCCATGTGAAACTTATTTAGTATCTTATTGGAATAATTTCCCTGAGAGACAAACAATTCCCCATCTCCTTGCTAAATTTCCAAACCAAGGAAATAATGCGTTATCCCCATGTGCTTCATCTCAAATTATCTTTCTAAATCCTATTTGAAAGACTTTATCAACTTCTCATCACCTATTAGATTTAAATCATCGACATATAATACTATAATCAATCATTTACCTTCAAACACAATATGGTAAAGGTTTACATCTACTTCACTTTTGGTGAAGCCCCACCTGGTGAAATAGTTTTTTATCCTAGTCTACCAAGCCTGGGGTGATTTTTTCAATCCATACAACACTCACTTGAGTCTGCACACATGTGCCTCTCTGTCAAATATCTCAAATCCTTCTAACTGCTCTATGTACACCTCAATCAATCCATTGAGGAAAGTTATCTTCACATCCATTTGATGTATCTTCCATCTCTTCTATGTCAAATTTTCTAGAATAAATTTGATTGGAGAGTACCTTACTATTGGAGAAAATTTCTCCTCATAATCGATTCCCTCCACCTAAGAAAACCCCTTGGACACAAATATGGCCTTGCATTTCTCGACACTCCCATCTACTACCTGCTTCACCTTGTAGATCCACCTGGATCCTACAACTGGCTTATTCTCTAGTCCTGGGATGAATTCCCATGCAATTTTCCTGATAATGGAGTCATACTCCTCTACCATGGCATAAACGCATACTGTTTTATGCATTTCTCTAGACTCTCACTCATAAGAGCCATGTAGCCATTGTAATGTTTTGGTGACCTCCTTTTCCTATGATGTGATGTGGGTGCTCCCACATTTTCTCTATCATCACGCATCAAACTATCAGCCTCTCTGGTGCACTTTCTTCCATGTCTGGACATATTTTCTTGAGTGGGTGCTTCCACTATTTTCTCCTCTACTTGTGCATGCTTCGCATCATTCTAAGGTTCTTCTTTTGGAGCTAAAATCTCCCCATTTGCATTCAAATGAAGATCCCTCTAAAGGGAAATTCTCATGACCATATCTTCATCAAATTTCATATATCTATGAACAAATATCATCATGTGAGATGGTAGGCACACCCGATAGTTGTGAGGTGTATTAGTGTACCCAAAAAATATGCCCAACTCAGTTGTTGGTTCTAAATTTTTCCGTGTAGCCTTGGAAACATGACAGTAAACTAACGAATCAAAGATTTTGAAGTGTGCCATACGTGGTTTATTACCTAAAAATACTTCTATTGATGTAATGATCCAGAGAATACAATGATAACTCATGTTCTGCACATATACTGTTGTGTTTCATGCTTCCTCCCATAAGTGCAACGGTACGCCCTAATCATGCAACATTGCTCGTGCAACTCCCATAATACTTATGTTATTCCTTCTTGTAACAAAATTATGTTGTGGGTTATGATGTGCTATTAATTCCCGTTGAATTAATTCTAATAAACATAACTTATTGAACTCATTCGACACATATTATTCACCGTTATCACTCCCAAGAGCCTTCACATTCATGTTTGTATATTTCTCCCTAACTGCTTTGAACTCACAAAATTTTGAGAACATCTAGTCTTTCTTCTGAGTGAATAATATCCAACACTTACGTGATAAATCATCTACAAATATCACATAATACCTCTAATTAGTTGTGGACATTGTCAAGAACAATCCACACACATCTGAGTGAACTATTTCAAGGATCACTTGTGCTCAACTGTCCTTATCATGAAATGAGGCTTTGGTGTAATTTCTCAATGTACACCCTTTGAATGTATCACTCTACTCTAATGCACTGTTGGAAATTCCTATAGAAATTTGTTGCATAATATTCAAAGATCCATGATATATATGACCTAATATTCTACGCCATAACTCACTAATGTCTCATCTCTGAACCTTCTCTACTTTAGTGCTAAAAAAAGAAGAATCTTCAACATCCAATTTGTAGAGGTTTTTCACCCAAACCTCGATCTTATTGTTAGATGTGGAGCCTAATTATCTTTTTTATGTATAACCATGTTGGATCCCTGTCCTTAATGGGGTGAAAATTTTTCCCTTCCTGTAATCACCATCAGGGGCCCCCGAAGCTAAAAATAGATGTAAAATTGCTTTGTAAAATATTATAATTTCATAGTCAATCTGGGTCATTAGGCAGATGATCTGATGGTATAATTTATGTTTAATTTAGGGTTTTTTTCCTAGAATGAAACCCCCTCTGTTGTATGACGGGATTGTATTTTGGCTCTGTATTGTGTGTATACTCTGAGTGAGAAATAGCAAGGGGGGTTGTGAGAGAGAGTAGAGGATATTACAACAAATATGTTGTAGGTTGTGTCTCCTCATTTTACTGGATAATTTAAAGGAAAGACTAGATGTTTCGATGGACATAACCGAAGTTGGGTGAACCACATATATCTGTGTCTCTCTTTTTTTATATGTTATTTTTTTGTTTTTTTTTCTACATATTTTATGTGTTCCATTTCTCTGTAATATATAATTTTCTAACACTTCTTCACCTATCACATGGCTATGTGATGAAGGAATTCCTTTCCTTTTCTAAAAATCTCATCGTAGCCATGGTATTCCAAAATAGAAACTAAAACTAAATTCTTCTTCAAACCCAGAACATATTTCAATGTGAGAGGAGAACCAAACCCCCTCTAAAAAGTAACGATATCGATGTCGGCCATGATATACCTTTCAATATGCATCTGGAGGTTGTTATCCTCTAATTCCTTGAAGAATTATTTATTGTCGATCATTTAGAATGAGACTCCACTATCCAGGTACCACACACTACCCATCACCAATTTCACCATGCATGTGATGATGATGAAATCCAAATCTAATTTCAAAGCAAGAGATTCACCTTCCTCTCCTCTTAAGGGCTTCCCCAGGTTGCCCCCGTGTTTATTAATTTGAAGGGCATGTGTCTGAATGCAAAAGTTCCCCATTTGGTTCGAAAAGTAGTTTTCAATCTATCCGGCTCAGCAACCAGCACTTGGTTGTAGCCGGAGAATCCATCCAACAAGGAGAACATCTTGGATCCAGACACAGCTTGCAATATTTGTTCCATTGAAGGCACTGGATAATTATCTTTGTTTGAGGCCCGATTTAAATTCTGGAAATCCACGCACAAGCGGATCTCGCCAGACTTCTCCCGTACAGGGACCAGATTTGACACCCATGTGGAGTGGCGAACTTTGAAGATGATGCGTGCGTCCAAAAGCTTCTTAAGTTCTTTCAGAACCATCAGTTCAAAAGTAGGATGCACTTTTTTGAGCTTTTGTTGGAAAGGCTTCATGCCTTTCTTCATGGGTATCACATGCATAATAATCCGAGTATCGTACGTACGTAAATCATCATACGTCCATGCGAATACGTCTCGATACTTCCAAAATAGCTGGGTGAAAGCCTGTGTCTCCTGGTCGATGCAGTCTTTCCCAAAGTTGATGAAATTTGGGTTATCATCTGATCCCAAGTTCACCTGCCGATGTGCTAAGATGGAACTTTGTAATTTGGTATTTGGGGGCCTGCGAAATCATCTTTGCAGATCAAAGATATTTTCAAGTGATACAATCCTCTTGGGCATGGGGTTCTCCTTGCATTTATCATGCTCTTCCTACAAATCTTGATCATGATCTGCCTCGTCTATTTCCGCGTCTTTGAATACTTCAGTGTTGAGCATAAACTCCAATATCTATTGATCATCATCAAAAACACGTAAATTAGTAATATTATCTGGCACGGAGGGTCTATACATAACTTCAATAGAAAATCCATCCCTCAAAGGGGTAAATCTAGCAGTAGCATTAGCCAGAGTATCAACTACTTCTTTATGCATTCTAAGAACATATTTGATTCCAAACACATCAAAAGCAGAAATAAGACGCCATACCTCTTGTTGATAATATTTTAAGTGCAGAGACAAACAATGAATGGTGTTGCGTACCTACCGAGTGATAATCTCCGAGTCTCTGATGACTCGTAAGCATCTTACCTTCAAATATAGTGCCTTCTTGAGTTCGTGGATAAAAGCTTCATATTCAGCACTGTTGTTAGTGCACTGGAGCTCTAGCCGGCACGAAATCAAGAACTTGTTCTTCTGAGGGTCCACCAAGATGCAGTCGGCACCAGCCCCATCATGGGTCTTGGAACCATCATAGTACAGGGTCCACACATCATTTTCTGGCTCCTTCGGGGTTGTAGGTTGGGGAGGGATTTCGGTTTCATGTGAGACGAGAGTGGCTTGGTCTTCTGTGAAAACAGTTAATTCAGACTAGATCTCTGGGTCTACTGGAAACTGAGGCGGATGGTAACAGCCGAAAACAACTTCTAAAAAGCACATTCCAAGCTCCTCCTGGGCGAAATTGACGGGTTCGTTAGTATCATCCAAATCAGTCACAGTGTATTTCATATATGGTTCGCTTTCGACCCTGATTTGGTTATTCCGACCCTTGTAAGGCAGCCACAGGTGGGACCAGTCGGTGGCAAAATACCCTTGCAACTTGCTGGACCAGTATCTGCTAAGTAATAGGCCGTAGGCTTAAGGGATGTCAACAACCACAATTTCAATGCATTGATGGACTCTAGAGTCGGACGAAAGGTGGATGATGACGTTATTTAGCTCTCCTACAGCTGGCACCTGTGATCTGTCAAGTTGGATGATCCTCATGTCAGTTTTCTCCGGGTGGATGTTCAGCTTCTTACAAACAGATAGGGGCATGACGTTTGTGGACGCGCGAGAGTCAACTAGACATTTATGGACGTTGAAGTTAAAAATCTCAAAAGATAATAGGAAGGGAGGAGTAGATCCCCTGTAATTTGCATTGATAGAGTTCACAATAGACTAAACACTTGGACTGGCTTGCATGGACATATTTCTCACAGGCTTAGTAGTTGAGGTATTGGCGAAGGCTTTAAGAATGAGTTCTCGTTGATTCGTGATGCGGGAAAGCTTGTAGAGGGAGATGTTAGCTCTAGTTTTCTTCATGTCCTCTACAATGTTATAAGTGGAATCAGATTGAGGACAAGGCTCAGTAGTGGTTTTGGGGGACCCCACCGGGAGCTTGCTCTTTTTATTTTCTCGGGTGTTGTTATTCGTGGGCTTCTCAAGAACATCTTGTTGTTCATTTCCCGGGGGAAGAATTTTCCTTAAGAAATCCCTTTTATTCTCCTGAAAGGACTGTTCGGGGACCGGTCCTCTGCTCCTAAGGCTATAATTTTGCACAGGTTGGGCCTTAGGATTGTCTCCCATGTTGATATCAGTGATGGTAAGGTTGTTTTCCCCGCAGATTATGTCAAACGCAAGAACAGAGGACGCCGGTTCTTCATCCGGGGGAAAATATTCATCATGGTCAGAAACATCATCCTCCGTCACATCCCCTGGGGTTTGATCATCCAAAAGCTGATTCACCACTGCCGTCATGATGCCAATCCATTGCGGGCATGTTTTATCAGAGTGGGCAGCCTGGTGGAAAGAACAGAAGTTATCTTTTCCTATTTCTTCCACATTGAGAATAGTGTTTGGGTTAGACAAAGGTCAGCTGGTGTTGGGGTTGCTCTTTCTGAAAAAGGGCTTAGGTGCCTTGGTGCTAGTCGTGGATTCTATACACTTTCTCTTCAGGTCGGAGACTTCATTTTTCAATAGCTTGAGGGTCTTTACTATACTCTTGAAGTCAAAAGCATCCTTATCCATATCCGTGGTTTTGCTTGTGGAGGACTGACCTTTCTTCGCGATTGGTTTGTGGTCATCTCTCCCCTCATGATCGTTGGCTCCTATAGAAAGCATGTCTCTTTCTACAACAAGGGTGACTACGTAGTTTGCTGCAAGGGTGGGCCGAGCTTCGAGTTTTATGAAGACGGCGATATCCCTGGGGAGAGCTTTTGTATATTATTCTATGGTAATAGAGTCGTCCAATGCCAGGTTTGGGGGAAACTTTTGCAGTATGGTGGCAAAGCGCTAATTGAAGTCTCTAACCTTCTCTTTCTTATGGCACTTAATGGTACTTAACTCCGTGAGGAGCATGGAAGGGGTTTGGTCCTCTGATAATTTCTGCAAGAATGCGCGACGGAACTGGTCCCATGACGTAATGGAGGCACTTGGGAGGGAGCGGTACCAGGTGGCCGCTTTGTTTTCAAGAGTGTGCGGAAACAGGCGGCAAGCAACATCATATGTTTGAACCCTCATGATTTTCAAGGAAAGATACAAGCTTCTTATATGATCCTCGGCCAAGGTGCCTTTCTCGGGATCAAACTTGGGGAGATGCTTCTCAGGGTGCCTAGGCAGGTCGTGGAGGGGGCCCAAAAGATCTAATGGGGACTGGGCCATACAAGAAAGTGGTTGAACTCTCCTAGCATGCTGGTGGTGCCTGATCTTAGACTCAGATTCACTCCCTGTACCTGACACCAATGCTTTTCCCTCATAGCGAGAGTGTTCATCTTGATATCCCTCACGGTTGGCCATGTCTCTGAGATATCCCCAATTGTAGATAGATGGCCTATTTGGGTTTGGGAAAAGGTGGTTGGCACGGTGTCCTTGGCCACAGCCTCTATCTCCTCTACCTCCAGTTCCATGGCCTCTGTTACCCTCACCTTCATTTCTGTGGGCTCTATTTCCCTCGCCTTCGTTTCTGTGGGCCCTATTTCCCTCACCTTCATTCCTGCGGGCTCTATTTCTCTCGCCTTCATTCCTGCGGGCTCTATTTCCCTCGCCTTCATTCCCTCGGTCTCTACCTCCATCGCCTTCCCCATGTGGGGGGTGTGCCTGGTGGTTGTTCTGTTGGGCTTGGTTAGGCTGAGGGTCACGGAAGGGTTCAGTTATGCCAAATTCCTCCTCTTCGCCCACTTGGAGCTTGGAATCGATTCTTCACCCTGAACAGCGATGGCAAGGTCTTCAACCATGAGATTCACCAACTAGGGTATGGTACTCACCAGGGCACCATTATGAGTGATGTTTTCAGCAGGGGTCCTAGTACGAGTCAAGAAACTCATGATTGGGACATATCGCAAATCCTTGATGAGATTGCGAGCAGCTGGGTGCAAGGCTCTCAACTACTCTCTGGTAATTTCATAATATGAAACCTCCTCCCCTGGAATATCTTCCAATGGGGGAGGGCTAGTATCATCATTTATGACCTCCCCATGGGGAGTTTGTGATGGAATGTTGGTTGTATGCTGGGAGGATGCCATTCAGGCCCTCCTTCTAGCGCCAAATCTGTTGATGGGAAAATCTGTCCGGCCAACAGTAAGGGATCTCCCCGGTAGAAATTCCCAATTAGACCTTGAACCGTTTGGAATAGGGATCCCGTCCGGGGTGTGGGTCCGGCTACCGCTTAAGTCACCTTCCCTTCGGTCTCAAAAGAACTCGATTGAACCTGTGGACACACACTTATTCACATGCTACAAGATACATGGTTGATGCATTAAACATGTATATAACACTATGCGTAGCGAGACAAATAATAAGGCATACACACCGAAGGAGGTGTTGTTAACAACACATCTTTGGGGTTATGCTTGTAGGCTATTCTAGACACAAAAGAAACAATTATTTATGGAGAGATGCCCCTTTACTTCCTGAAAGATAAAACGAAATGATAATAAAAAAAGTCATTAACATCCATTAAGAAAGAAATTAAATTGAACATCATTAACACACGTACAGGAAACCATAATGCATAAATGATGCCATTAAGAGTGCAATTTCATTAATCAAAAGATGTTTGAAACTGTATAGAAATACTCATAGTGTTCGCACAGCAAAACACATCAGATCCAAAAGGAGTTTCAATAGATATCTATATTCATATGCAAAAAGAGTGTTATCTTTCAATACAATGTTGTATAGCTCTTGAGACCCCAAAAAAAATATCCATTACATTTTCCCCAGAGGGACTTTTATAGATCAAAAATTTCCCTTTGGGCTTCCTGACTCTTCGCCTGCCTGACTGTTGAGTTGCCTTGCGACCCGGAAGGGAACTGCGAACTGCGACCTGGCTGGGCAGTGTGACCTGCGACCTGACTGGGAAGTGTGACCTGTGACTTGTTTCCAAATGCTACCAATGATCTACTACCATCGGGTTATGAAGATGTGTGCGCAATTGTGAGGTCAGGGGCGTCAATCTGTTGTCCTTTGAGGAAGTCTTGCCAAGTCTGATAGTCTACTACTATGGGAGAAACCAAACAGACCTCTTCTTTCAACCAATGCATAAACTCCAAGGCATTTGGGATTAGAGTCTCCTTCTTCTGTGAGATCTGGTTGGACAGAGAAGCGAGCTTGGTGTAGACCCAAACTGGTGTGACAAGAAACTGGCCCAGGTTCTCTTGCGATGCTGCGAGGTAGGAAGTGGCAGAAGCTTGTTTGATGGGCTGCAAAAATGATTGGATCTCTTGATTCACTTGCTCCCATGTCTTCCCCTCGTCCAATGCACCTAGTGATGGAATGTGATGTAAGATGTGCATCGAATCGATGCCGCTAATCAGATGTTCGTATGCAGCCATAACCTTGTGTTACACTAAAATCTGTCATCCTGACATTTTACTATGATTATGAGCTCATTATTACTCATACTTCCTCCTTTTCCAAGTCTAACATATCATCTCCTCATGTCAAGCTTTCAAAATCAGAGAAAAGTCCCTAAAATCCCCTAAACATTGGTATCGCACTTTCTCTATGCATTCCCTGCGGTCCCGCACCTAAAGTTCAGCCTGCCTGCGGAACCATACCGCACGTTCCTTGTGTTATGGGTGCGGACCTCTGTAAAACATAAAAAGGAGAGAAAGTAAAGATAAAAAGTGAATTTTAGATAAATTCTAGAAGATTCTAGATGGGAATTTTCGGGAATGGATACGCTTTGAGAAGGTTCATGCATCCCTCACTTGATGGAGCTAACCCCTTGATGTAAGGAGCTAATCCCTTTGAAGGAGGATTCTATCCCTTCATATTTGGAACAAGAAACCTCCTCTTTTCCACTATAAAAGAGGCCTTGGGTAGCCTCAAAGGGAGTTCAAGCTTAAGATATTTGAAGTTAAATGCTGTTGAGATTCAGACTCAGTTAACTAAGACTTTCTGTGAGGTTAAATCACTCATCTCTATCTGTCTTGGTTCAAAGAGTGCAATGCTTGTCAAACTAGAAGATATTCCTGCTTCGGACCCCGGGAGGACCTGCACAACATCAAGGCACAGGTTGTAAAGGTTTTCTTTATTTGAAGTTAATACAAATATACTCATTTCTCTCATTAAACTGTCAATTCATGGTTTATTTCATAAATTCCTTGATCATTATGATAAGCATGATTTATAATAATGTCTATACAGGGGCTGCGTAATCTTTTTTCTTGTTTGTGACTGCAGATTCACGAGGAACGTTCTTTCAGTGCACGGGAAGGACTTCAACGAAATCAAGCAAGCGTTGGACATAAGGTAGGCCTTACACCTATATAGTTTTTTAATGAATCTTATATGCTTAGAGAGAGATTAGTATAATTGGCTGTTTGTTGCTAGTTACTTTTAGTACTAGAGAGATCGGTCTTGTCCGCAAGACGGATTAATCTACACAACAAAATGGCGACTCCACTGGGGAAGAACTTGTTGTTTTTGGTTCTCTTTTATTTTTGATTTGAGGAAACATTTTTTCCTGGTTTTTGATTGATACATATCTATCTGGGTAATTTAGATTTTCCCTGTTTTTGAAAATTTAGAAGTATTTTAAGTTTTTCTATAATTTTTCCTAGGACCGCACTTTAGCTTACCTTGACAGTGCGGGCAGGTTCGCACCTTCTGTAAAGGATACAGTGCGGGACCGCACCTGTCAATACTGGTTACCTGCGGACCCTGTAAAAATTTTATAAAATCCCTAGATTTCTTTTTCTAGTTTATTTTTAGATCTTTGGTTTCTGCCCAAACTGATTTTTGTTTTTGTCAAGAATTGTTTGTGAATGAACTCCAACAGTGTTGATGTTTTGATGATTTTCTAGAAGATTTTGCAGTTTGGATTGGTTTTCCACTTGGTCTTTGTAGCGATTCGAAACTTTTGACAATTTGCAGTATCTCAGATTACATTGATCTCTTTTTGTCTTTTGAATCCAACCTGATTGTGAAAACATCCTATATTGAGAAATTAAGCCTTTTGTTTCTTTGCGAATCTTCGAAAAAACTTGGTTCAGAGTTTTGAATTTCATTTTTATAAAAAACATATTTTGAGTGTTTTTGATCTGTTTGTTATCTGAACGAATAGATTCTTAGTTTGCTGAACAACTAAGGGAAACATTCATAAAAAAAAATATTAAAAGCTTTTACTCAATTTAGATTTTAGATCTCAAGATTAGAGTTTGTAGTTTCGAGTAGTTTTTAGTTTTTGTAGTTTTCTTTCGAACGAAAATTGTTTTTTGTAGCTTCTAGTTTGGAAAAGAAAAGGATTTTTCTTGTGAGCTTTGATAGTTTATTGAAAAGACAAAATATTTTCTTTCAATCATTTTTCATGTTTAAAGAAGGAATTAAAAGGATTGCATTCTCTAACTCTTTCTTTAGATAGCAAGTTCATTGAAAGAAAAAGAATTGAATATCATCATAGGTGCATTTTAGTGTTTTTTGGAAGTCGAGTCTTCACATCATCCAAAGTTTCATTTCCGCACCCATTGACTTAAGAAACAGCTCATAAAAGTAACGCTTAACTAAAATTCATCTAGTAGTCTTTTATTTCTAGGGCTCTTATCACCAACATAGCTTAGGCTAGTCTCTTGGAGTAGGGAGTAATTAACTCTCCAAGATAGCTAAAACAAACAAGTAGACAAATCTTGCGGTAGGAAGAATTCCAGTTGTTGCATGTATGCTCTGGGAAGCTCCTCTTAAAGGAATTAAGCACGAGATCATATCTGAACCAGTGGGATAATCAATCCTTCCTCATTGGGAACGATAGAAGATATACACGTATTAAAAACGGTAAACCTCGGATAGACCATTGTCGAGGAGCCTTGGGTCACTTGTCGGTAAACCTTGGATTATTTCAAGGAGCTTTCAAGGGGATTGAGCTTTGTTACTCTGCCCTTGCGTGTGTGTCGGATCATAGAGGCCATAATATTTAGGATTCTTTCCTAAGGTGACGGTGGAGGGAAGATCCCACTGTACCTGGAACAGATGTCGACTAGACTCACTTGGACTCTCTGGGGGGTTCTCTTCACTCGAGATGGTTTTGTGAAGAAACTTGTGCCAGTCTGTTTCATTAAGCAGGTTGTCGGGGTAACTGTTCCAACCGCCCTTTTCATGTTAAAACTCTACTAAGTTGGATTTCATCACCAACTAGTGTTTTTAGTACGGAAAGTTACTTTTTTGTGTGTGGTTTGAACTCTTAGATTTTTAAGCGAATGATTCAATTGTTTGTTTCTTAGAGACTTTAGGTGTTTTCATTGAAATTTTTCTTTGTTTGCTTGTGATTAGATAATTTTAATCGTGGCGGAATTGCCGAGACAATCCCAAGTACAAATTTTGAATATACACCGAATTGACTTGAAGGGCTTCGAGGCACACGAACACCGATGGCA
This sequence comes from Pinus albicaulis, assembly GCA_034641835.2. NCBI lineage: Eukaryota > Viridiplantae > Streptophyta > Pinopsida > Pinales > Pinaceae > Pinus > Pinus albicaulis. The sequence goes on from CM076580.1 coordinate 1,442,053,126, forward strand.
GGTAGACTTAGGTCAGCGAAGTTGAAACAACATGGTGCCATACGATCATCAAATGCCTACAACGGAATACATTCGAACCGATTTCGGTTTACGGTGCGAAAATATTTCTCATACAGTGAATTATCAGCCCAGACTGAAGCTAAGATCACCTATGTGTTGGCTTGTCTCAGGTTTATCACCAACTTCCTGAAAGATGTGAAGTTCTTACCTAGGGTAATAAGTATTATTACAGAAAATCTTCCCTCTGGACTTATTTCTATTGAAGAACTTACTAATCCAGACGAAGACATATCTCTTCCCAACTCCCCTCAATCGTTAAATCTTAGGGAGCGTGAATCTATTTTCTACAGCCCCATTCGAACTAATCCTTGGTATCTCTCTTTAACTGACTTTTTAGAGAATTCGAGTCTTGCTTTTTATCCAACTCGAGTTCCATTTCATCCTACACCCAGAGGTTATTATCCGTCATCTTTTATGGCTGGAGAGTCATCCATGTTTTCTCAAACGCCTGAATCATTTTTACATGGTGGTCCTTCTGTTCCTTCGGGCTATCAGTCTTTGTCTGGTAATTTCTCGGGAGCAGCTCCTCAACCCATCAAAAACGTGTTATCATCTGGTCTTGGTGGACTTAAAATTGAAACGTCAAATGTAGAGCAAATTTTATGATGTCTGGTAATATTCCCAATCCTCAAGCTCAAGGCAGTCAGTTTCCTTCTGGGGGGCAACCTCAGGGAACTCAGTTACTGCCTGGGGGGAAACCTTAGGGTAGTCAATTACCGCCTGGGGGGCAACCTCAAGGTAGTCAGTTACCACCCGGGGCACAACCTCAAGGTAGCTTTTTCCCAGGACAAACTGTCGATCCATATTATTTTGGGGGACAACCCCAAGGACAGTACATACCTCAGGGTTATCAACCTCAAGGAAAGTACATTCCTCAAGGTCAACCCCAAACTCAATATGCTCCTCAGGGTCCTCAACAACCCCAAATTCAGTATGTGCCTCAAGGTTATCAACCTCAAGGGTAGTACCCAATGCAAGGTTACCAACAGCCTTCTGGTCAACCATCTGTTCAAGGAGCCGGAAATTTACCTTTTAATTATCAACCCTACGTTCAACCAGGTTTTGGTCCTTACGTTCAACCTTCTACGGGACAATACCCTGGAATGATGGTGTGGGATCCGTCCCAATATCAACAGCCTTTGCAGCCTAATGTGCAGTTACCTTATCAACCTGGTCAGCCATTGGTTTCTAGTTCTACTCAGCAACCTGTTCAGCCAACTATTCAAACCCCTGCACCTAGTTCATTTCAGCAGGCTGGGCCTAGTACACCTCAGACTCCGCCCCAAACTGCTGCAACTGTTGCAACGTCTGTTCAACCTGTCACACCTGTTTCTGGAGTATCTGTAGCCCCGAGTTCGGCTACCCCTGTATCCGTGCAAATCCCTCAAGTCTCTGTACCTCAGTCAGGACCTTCAGTTCAGACTTTGGTTCAGATGCCTGCAGGACAAGCCGGTACAAGTACAGTTGTTACGAGTCAACCTCAATTTACGTATCAACCGTACTAGGGATAGCCGCAATTCGGTCCCTATGTACAGAATCCAAGCTATCAGTATCAACCGTACCCTGGTTATACTTATCAACAACCTCAGTATGGTCCGGTTCATCCTGGTTATCCAGGAGGTTACACAATACCTAATGCTAATCTGATTCCTAGTTATCATGGGTATCCGCCTCCTGGATCTGCTTTGGCTTCTCAAGGTTTTCGTGACCCTAACCGTCAATTACCGTTTATCGCAACTTTGGATTTACCTGATTTGACACGCCTTACAAATGATCCTATTTTCTATTATCAGAACTGGCCACCAATGCCCCATAAGTTGCCCAGTGATATACCAAAATTTGAAGGTAAGTCAGGAGAGGATCCATCGAATCATGTTATGACTTATCACCTTTGGTGTGCATCTAATTCAATCATTGATGATTCGATTCGCTTACGTCTTTTCCAAAGAACTCTCATAGGTCTTGCTGCCAAATGGTACATTGAGTTGCCACGAGGCTCGTTTCATAATTTCAGTCAGTTAGCAACATCTTTCTTGACTCATTTTCAGTTGCCTGTCAGATACGACAACGACACAGAATTATTAACTTCACTAAAACAATCTACATCCACGTATATTTCTTATCATATTCATGAATGGAGACGTAGACGACGTTTGGTGAAAGTTTATATTCCGGATCAGATTTTGGCAGAATGGTTTATTAAATCATTGTTACCCAAGATCACTGAAGATGTAGCTAAGGCTGGTGTTGTTACTGAAGAGCAAGTAATTGCGCAAGCTCAGTACTTTGACCTCGTTTATACGCAGTCAGGTACTCTACATGAAAAAATCCCAGACCTTCCAAAACAAGGTCAAATAGCTGCCGCTCCTTCAGGGTCTCATGTCGCTGACGGTATGATTGGTACAGTTAGTTCTAAAAGTAAGAAGAAATCCTCAAATAATTCTTCTCCAATTATAACTTTACCTGATTCCCCGAAAGGAGAATCCTCTCCCAAAGTTTCTGCCGACATTCATGTTGTTGAAACATCTACGACAAAATCAAAATCCGGTGGTAAAAAGAAGGGGAGGAACAAAAACAAAAAGAATTCGAAAGAAAAAAATGATAAATATGAATCCAATGACGAGAAACGTAAACCTCGCTATCCTTGTTTAATTTGTGAACAAGATCATTTCACGAAAGAATGTCCATATCGAGAGGAAGTTACGAAACTCGTTAAAGGATCGCAACAACCTGCTGTCTTGAAGGATCCTTTTCCAATTCAAGATAATAAGATGATTGGTTCTTCCTCGACTACTTTAGAAGAGCCTATTATGATGATGTCTCATGTAATATTTGCGACGCGATCGCAAGATTACGGTTCTAAGAATCCCGTTGATGGCAAAGAAGCAGAGTCTTCTAATGCAAATACATCAAATACAACTCCTCCTGTTTCCGGTCCGCTACAGATCGAGAAACAAAATCCAGACTTAATAATCAAACCGCCTGCTAAAGGTGTTCTTCGTAAATCAGCTTTCAATCCACATGTGAGAGCTGCTCAAAATTACAATATTGTTGAAGATTTAGCTGTTTCTCCTTCAGCAATGTCGGCTTTGGAAGTGCTGCAATCTTGTCCAGCACAACATAAATTATTATTGTCTGCCATAGGAGCTGTCGATGTTCAGGATTCTAACCTTATAATCTTCGATTTAGAAAATAGTACACCACGCCTTCCTCACCAAATGGCTTTCCAGATTCCAGTGTTAGTAAAAAACAGACCTATTTTTCAGACTGTGATTGATGAGGGAGCTTCAACGTGTATTATGTCGATTCAGTGTTGGAAATCTCTTGGTTATCCTACACTTAACCAATCTCCGACGATTCTAAAAGCTTTTGATGGTCGAGGTTTTCAACCTTATGGTATTTTGCAGAATTTACCCATAGGGGTTGAAGGAAAAATCGTTAATCTAGATGTGGAAGTGGTTGATGCCCCTCTAGATTACAACCTTCTTCTGGGTCGTAGTTGGTCCTATGCTATGACTGTTGTTGTCTCTTCGGTCTTTCGACTCATAAAATTTCCATATCAAGGAAATATCATGACAATAGATCAGTTAACTTATTTCTCGTCCGACCCAGCCTCTACAGAAACAATCCAGCATGTTGGTAAAACGGCTATCCCTTATAAGGATGTTGGAGTAGGTTTGATTAAAGATTCTGGTTTACTAGGAACTTTTTCCTTTCCTCCTCCTAACGTATCGCCTTCTACTACAAGTATTCATATGATTTCGTCAGACAATGTTATGTTTGATGATCCTTGGATTATACCCTCCGAATCCGAGATAGATTCATTTGATGGCGCGATGCCTTTGAGTCCATTTGAAATTGCGTACCAGGCTGTACAGTCTTTTTCTGACCCCTCTTCAACCGAAATTTATCCAATGAATGGGATCCAAGAGGAATCACTTTCTATATCTAGTTCAATTACAATGACATTTCCTGAACTTGTTCATACAGATGAGAAAATTCGTGAGTTTTTGTCTGTTGATGATTTACCATGGGAAGATCTACATCCCCGATCTTCATTTTTACCTGAATTATATCATTTTGAAGATGATTTCGCTTCAATTTTTACTGCTGAATATGCCAAGGAACCTCAGAATCCATTGCAAAATCCTAATTCTGAGTTAAATTTGGAAAATATATATAGAACGGTTCCAATTGACATTTCAGTAAAACCAAGAATAATTGAAAACATTCATATAGGTGCTTCTTGTACAGATGAAGAAATTCAGACTTATAAAGCCCTATTTCAAGAATTTCGTGACATGTTTGCCTGGTCTTATGAAGAAATGCCAGGAATTGATCCATCGATCATAGTTCATGAAATTAAGACTTACCCGGATGCTAAACCTGTTCGTCAACGATTACGTCAAATTCATCCTAGAAAAGTTGCTGCTATAAAAGCTGAAGTTGAAAAATTACTTCGAGCAGGTTTCATTTATCCAATTCCCTTAACGGATTGGGTATCGAATATTGTTCCTGTGACTAAAAAACAAGGAACGATAAGAGTATGTATTGATTATAGGGATATTAATCGAGCGTGTCCAAAAGATAATTATCCAACTTCCTATATCGATCAGATAATTGACGATTGTGCTGGCAGTGAATTGTTTTCCTTCATGGATGGCTTTTCAAGCTACAAACAAATAAACATACTCCCTGCAGATCAACCTAAAACATCTTTCATTTGTCCGTGGGGAACGTTTACCTATTGTAAACTACCTTTTGGACTAAAGAATGCTGGAGCAACTTTTCAACGGGCTATGTCTTATGCATTTCATGACATTAAGCACATCATTCAGCCATATCTCGATGATTTACCTGCTCATTCATTACGTCGGGACGATCATCCCACTCATTTACGAGCAATTTTTATGAGATGTAGGCATTATCGGATAAGGCTGAATCTGCATAAATGTGTTTTCTACGTAGAATCAGGTCGATTACTGGGATTTGTTGTCTCGAAAGCAGGCATTCGCATCGATCCATCGAAGGTCGAAGCTATCGTTAAATTGCCTCCTCCTTCGACTTTACGCCAACTCCAAAGTTTGCAGGGGAAAGCAAACTTTTTACGTAGATTTATTCCTAACTATGCTGAGCTCACAAAGGGTTTTACCCGGTTGTTGAAACAAGACATTCCGTTCTATTGGGACGAGATCACTGATCGATCTTTTGATGCACTCAAACACGCGTTGACCCATGCACCGTTATTGCATCCTCCCAACTACAACCAAGATTACATTTTGTATCTCGCTGCTTCTCATTCCACCATTGGGATGGTACTAGTTCAGGAAGATGAATCTCACAATGAACATGTGATTTATTATCTTAGTCGAAATCTGCATCCGACTGAAATCAAATACACACATGTGGAGAAATTGGCCTTGGCAGCTGTCCAAGCTGTCCAACGTTTTAGACATTACATCTTGTTACGTAAAACCATGGTAATTTCTAATTGCAACCCTATGATGTATATTTTGACCAAACAATTGCTAGGGGGAAAATATTCCAAATGGATAGTTATCCTGCAGGAATTTGACTTGGAATTTGAAAAATCCAAGGAAAAGAAATCTTTGGTATTTGCGGAACTGATGTGCGATTTCCCCTCTACTGATACTGAAACAGTGGTAGAAGAGTCCATTGCAGACGAATCTTTGTTTCTTATCATTACACTTGATCCATGGTATGGAGATATTATCGTTTATCTCCAAACCCAATCTTTTCGGCCTGACATATCACGAACTCAGCGACGGAAAATACGCTTCCAATCCCAACAGTATAATATCATTGGTGATACACTTTATCGACGTGGAGCGGATTCTGTTTTCCGACGTTGTCTAACTCATGAAGAAGCTGAAAAGGTGTTAAATGACTGCCATTCTAGAGCATGTGGCGGTCATATGTCTGGGTATGCCACAGCCCAAAAGATATTGCGTGCAGGTTATTTCTGGCCAACGTTGTTCAAAGATTGCATTTATGCGGTTCGGAAATGCCACAACTGTCAAATTTTTGATCGGAAAATGCGCGCGCCACCCGCTCCTCTTCACCCTATAATTGTTGTTGGTCCTTTTGCGAAATGGGGTATCGATTTTATTACATGTAACCCTCACTCAGCCGAGGGGCATGCCTATATTATCTTAGCAGTAGATTATTTTGCAAAATGGGCCGAGGCGATGCCTACATTTTCAGCTGACGGCAAGACTGCTGCAACATTCGTATTTAATCACATAATTACTAGGTTTGGTGTTCCTCAAGGTATTATTACGGATCATGGAAGTCATTTTCGGAACATCATGATGACTGAACTGACAGACCAGCTTGGCTTGCGCCACGATAGTTCCACTCCGTATTATCCGCAAGCCAATGGTCTGGTTGAAGCCATTAACAAAGTTTTAGTCACCATGATCAAACGAATCATTGGTATTCACAAAACGAATTGGCATTCCATGTTATTTTCAGCACTTTGGGCATATCGAACCTCAGTCAAAACATCAACAGGTTTCACTCCTTTTCAACTAGTTTATGGTTTGGAAGTTGTGTTACCGATTGAATGCGAAATTCTGTCACTAAAATTAGCCGTAGAATTACTTCCAGCTACGTCTGAAGAGGAGAAACGTTTCTTGTACTTAGCCCAATTAGATGAGAATCGGCGAAACGCTGCAATAGCAAATGAGGCTCATGTTAAAAGGATAAAAGCTCAGTATGATAGAAATGTGACCCCTCGAAATTTTTCAGAAGGAGACCTAGTTTTACTTTATGATCAAGTTAACGACAAGCTAGGAGCTGGGAAATTCGTGCCTATGTGGCATGGTCCTTACATTGTGAAACGAAAGTTAGCAAAAGGGGCCTATGAGTTGATATATTTTGACGGTGTCCCTTTGGATAAACCCAGAAATGGGCTTTATCTAAAGCGATATTATGCTTAAACGAGGTGTGGAGATTTTTGTTAGTTTAGATTTCTTTACTGTTGGTGTGTTTTAGATTAGAAAAGTGTGCCTAGTTTAGAGAGTGTGTTTTTGTCACTATTCCTGCTTATCTGAGTTTTACTCTTGATATTGCAGATGTCGACGTCTCTTCAAACCTACATTGGTTTTGTTGATGGTGCTTGTCGTAGTACACAGAACATTTCTTCCGCAGCTTGGGTTATCTATTCACCCTCTGACGAGTTAGTATCCATGCATGGGGTAAGCCTTGGTCAAACAACAAATAACATTTCCGAGTATAGTGCAGTGATTGATTTATTATCTGAGTCCATATCGTTTGGAATTCGGAGTTTGGTTGTAAGGTTGGATTCAGAACTTGTTGTATTACAGCTTAACAGGGTTTATACCATTAGAAATCCAGTGTTATTACGGTTGTTTTTGAGAGTTCGTCTCTTGGAACGTGAGTTTTATTACATTGAATATCAGCCTATTCCAAGACATTTAAATACATTAGCAAATTCAATTGCTTCTAGTATAATAAATAGACATTTGCAATAATCAAAAGCAGTAAAACAAACAACATTCACATATGTACACAGATAGCCGTCAAAATAGTGATATATCATAGTATAGGGGTGTGTTCAAAAAATATACATCGTCTTCGATCATAGGTTGGAAACACCTTATGATCGACAAAAATGATAATACAAAAGACAAAAATATGAGTCTACACGATCATCCCATCACTGATGGTGATCACGATACGAAACCACCGCCCGGGCTACCCTGCATAGGAACCTCCTGAAAGGTCCTGGAACTCCAATCACAAATCTCTGTAGCCTGAGAAGAATGTCATCTATACTGGTCTCTGGTATATCTAGAGTCAAGCGCTCTAGATGATGCTCCAAATCAGTCAAAATCTCTGCTGATTGGCCTGCTGGGGCTGGTGCGGGCGCAACTGGTTGTCGTCTCTCATAAGGTTGGAGATGAGCTGGTCGATGTGGACCCACATATACATTCAAAAAAATTTTGATTATTAGTTTTCAGGACGATAAAAAATTTAAAAAAAATAAAATTAGAATTTAGCAAACGTTGAAAAGTGTTTTACCTGAATCATCCCACTGTTCCCCTGCAGGGAGAACCATCTCTCTGTCACCGCGGAAATCTATCCCGGCATACGGAAAATCCTCTATAACAAAAAGTTGGCGATCCAACCAACGAAAATATGAAGAAGGGAATCGTACAATCTCAGTGCCCTCAATAGCATGACGGGCCATCAATGCAGACCAACAAACCATTCTCGGTTCTCAAGGTCGACCGGCATCAACAGCAATACTCTGTGGAGCTAATAAGGGGATCCTCTCCAGAGCAAAAGAAATGACGATGGATCCATATCCAAATTTTTTCAGTTTCCCATTTTTTGCTCTGGTTAGTTGGCCTTTTACATTGGCCAAGACAGCTTCACACCAGTTAAAGATGGTGTCGCGAAAACAGTCCACAGCAACACGAATTTGGGAACCGGTAGCTACATGAAGCGCAACACTCCCACACAGTTTGGTGACAGTAAAAGCAATAACTTTTAGTTCAGGGCGGATGATGTGTTTTATTTCAATCCGTTTGTCCCGAGGATTTGCCTGATCATTGCAAAATTCTAGTTGAAGACTAGCGACAGTCTGGCCACCTGGCCTAGTCCCAAACAAGGATACTTGTTCGCCCCTCTTGGACAAACCAGTCAAAAAGTATATATCCTCCAGCTCAATTTCGAGCCGGTGGCCACCAATGAAGAAGCACTGGTCCTCCACATGCCATCTGTCTACCAACCATGTCAAGAGTTCTACCTGTGCCCTCATGCCTGAGATGGCCCAGAATTTGTATAAGCCACATGCTTTTAATGCCCTTTGTGTGGGAAAATGAAGTATTACAGCTTCATCCACTTCCTCATGCTCACGTTCTCGCCAGATAAGCATCTTGTTACTCCTACAATACAGAAAAAGGCAAGTTAGAAGACTTTTATTTGAAAAATTTTGGCAGAAAAATGAGAAAACCATGCTTTAAAATTGACCGCGCAGGTACCGCACCCGCTCTTTGTAAACAGAGCGTAGGTCCGCATGCAGGCTGTGTGCCAGGTGCGGTACCCACGATTTTTTCCTCTTAGGAAAAAATCGGGGTCCGCAGGTAACCTGTGTCCCACCTGCGGACCCCGCGGGCGCATTTTTGAACCATTTTTTGCCCCAAAAAATCAAACTAAAGCCTAAAAACAATTTTCAAACGGATGAAAAACAGGATAAGGAGGTCGTGGATTACCTGGGGTTGACGGTTTTCGATTCCAACAGTTTAATTTTCCAGAATCTTCACGGGAACTTTCTTACCCAAAAGCTTTTTACTTTTCACTCTGGAACTGAACGGTAAAAATGAAATTGAAAAAGTCCTTTTTATAAGTTTTTTCGAATGAATGAATTTTTAATTTATTTATTTTTCACTTTAAAAGGGTATTTTTTAGAGCATTTTTACCTATCTTAAACAAGTATGTGTAATGTTTCAAGTTTTTGTGCAGAAACAGGATTTTTCAGGTGAACTGATCATTTTTCAACAAAGAGCACACTTTTATCACTTTTTCGGACTCTTTCAAAAATTTACGAAAAAGCGAAACCTTGGAGTCCTCTTTTAAGCCCTTTTCAGACTCTCTAAATATGAAAAGATTTCTGAGTACTTGACTATTCGAACTCGTTAAAGTAAATGAACAGTCGTCCCTTCAGTATAAGTTTACCCCTTTTACGGACTGAAATGGACTATTTACGAAAAAGGTATACGCTGACTAAATACGGTCAATAGAGTTCTCTCCCGCATTATTTTATCCTTTTTCGGGCTCAAGAGACTAAATTTACGAAAAATTACACCCACGGAGTTTTCTTAAGTTTTTCTTCTGACTCCCTAAAACTGAAAAACACCGAGTTTCTCCTATACTGGACTCGTTAAAACTTAACAGTAAAGGACCTGTTTAATTTTCAATAGGAACGAACCACTCCTTCTTAGGGTTCGAATTTTAAACTAAGTTGGACTTATCCGAAGGATGAGCTTATAACCAAGCAAATGTTATCCTCCTCAAGCTTGTAAAAAATAAAGAGGTACTTGCCAGAAATGGTGGGGGAAAAAGAGAGAAAAATGGGCATGTTTGTTGTATTTTAAATTTTTCGAAAAATCAGTCAACCACTCTTGGACACGACACTTATATTCACCTGGGTTGGGAAATCCTTTTCCTAACAGTTAATCAAACCACATTGAAAGTCTTCAACCGGTTTCTGGGTATTATCTTTGGGTCAATTGTTACCAAGCCATCTGCAGTGTCGTTATGTGTTCAAGAGAACTGTTCAAATAAAACCATTCATTTGCAAAATATCTGTCATCCATTATTTACCATCCCTGAGTCAGTCCTTGCCAATATATTTTAAAAACTTGATCTATGATTTCGTGTTGTGGGCTTGCCTATGACAGATCACTTTCTATCGACATCAACACTTTATCTAGAAAGTTGATCCAGAAATCGTCAATACCTTGAAATCTGCATGCCTCAATGGCAGGTTTCTCGCCTTCGACGATAGGTTGCATCATTTACCTTCGATCGAATGATTCCATGACATGTTCGACTTCAGTTCATTCATTCACATTTCATGGATTGTACTGAGTACTTTGAGAGCCATTGACATTACTGGTGGTTTCTCTCACACTTGTTAACAGTTTACATCATTGACTGGTAATCAAGTGGTTTCTACCATGTTTGACTTCAACACATTTATTCACATGGATAGAATCGTACTAGTTCGAGATGCGGAAATCAAGACCCTGGATCTAGTTTCCACCATCCAGGCTGCGAGGAATTTTGTTGTCATCTATACAATAGACTATTTATAAATAGATGGCTGCGTCCATACTGTGTCTACATATATCTGTGCTATGATGTATTCAAAATCATTCCTGTATCAGAATGATTTGAGTTAGTTTCTAGTTAGTTTTAATCTGAGTATGGGAATGCCTACCTCAGTGATGACATATATATGTATATATTTTGCATTGAATGTTTTTACAGGTTCCGACTGGGGTGTCCACAGGATGATCTTTGAAATGATAAAGTACTGCACTCTTCATATATGACGGACTACAGCTTCATCTATTCCAAACTTTGCACTTTAGGGGGCAATTTGTTACACTAAAATCTGTCATCCTGACATTTTACTATGAGTATGAGCTCATTATTACTCATACTTCCTCCTTTTGCAAGTCTAACATATCAGCTCCTCATGTCAAGCTTTCAAAATTAGAGAAAAGTCCCTAAAATCCCCTAAACATTGGTATCGCACTTTCTCTATGCATTCCCTGCGGTCCCGCACCTAAAGTTCAGCCTGCCTATGGAACCATACCGCACGTTCCTTTTGTTATAGGTGCGGACCTCTGTAAAACATAAAAAGGCGAGAAAGTAAAGATAAAAAGTGAATTTCAGATGAATTCTAGAAGATTCTAGATGGGAATTTTCAGGAATGGATACGCTTTGAGAAGGTTCATGCATCCCTCACTTGATGGAGCTAACCCCTTGATGTAAGGAGCTAATCCCTTTGAAGGTGGATTCTATCCCTTCATATTTGGAACAAGAAACCTCCTCTTTTCTACTATAAAAAGAGGCCTTGGGTAGCATCAAAGGGAGTTCAAGCTTAAGATATTTGAAGTTAAATGCTGTTGAGATTCAAACTCAGTTAACTAAGACTTTCTGTGAGGTTAAATCACTCATCTCTATCTGTATTGGTTCAAAGAGTGCAATGCTTGTCAAATTAGAAGAGATTCCTGCTTCGGACCCTGGGAGGACCTCACAACATCAAGGCACAGGTTGTAAAGGTTTTCTTTATTTGAAGTTAATACAAATATACTCATTTCTCTCATTAAACTGTCAATTCATGGTTTATTTCATAAATTCCTTGATCATTATGATAAGCATGATTTATAATAATGTCTATACAGGTGTTTCGTAATCTTTTTTCTTGTTTGTGACCGCAGATTCATGAGGAACGTTCTTTCAGTGCACGGGAAGGACTTCAACGAAATCAAGCAAGCGTTGGACATAAGGTAGGCCTTACACCTATATAGTGTTTTAATGAATCTTATATGCTTAGAGAGAGATTAGTATAATTCGATGTTTGTTGCTAGTTACTTTTAGTACTAGAGAGATCGGTCTTGTCCGCAAGACGGATTAATCTACACAACACCTTGTCTAGGTCCTTGGATAGCTTATCCTTGGACTGCATTTTCATATGGATTTGGACTTTTGCATTTTGCAAGTGAATCTCGTCCTTCTTTGGTAGATGTTCAGGAGCCTGAGGGTACCACGTTGTCCAGTCCATCATTCTATCCAAGGCAGTTGAGGCCTCCTTCAGCTGCTCGTGCTTTTGCTTAGTCTCAGTTTGGGCTTTCACTAAGGGGGTGACTGTTTGTTTTATGGTAAACATTTCCCCATAAACCTGTCTCATGGTAGTTTCTAATATATCGACCTACCTTTGAATGGTAAGCGGCACTTCATTGACAAGGATAGCTTTGTTTCGGAGTTGCTGAACCTCCTCTCTCTATGCCATATTTTCCTGTTTTGCCCTTTTTTCCCGCTTCTCTGCTTCTTGTAGTCTATTTTGTAGTGAAACGATCTCTCTACTCATTCTGGTCACATTTTCTTCTGTGGCCACAGTGAAATCTGTACTAGCTGATGCTATCATCATGGGATTAGTCCTAGTATCAAGGACTATGTCTTTTCTTGTTGCGACTGTGGATGCGGCGGAAGGATTTTGCGCCAGGCTCTTCTCCTGCTGGATTTTGAAGGAGAATTGATTGAACGTGAGCCTGGTGAGGTCGAATACCTCCTCCTCTTGCCCCTGGGAGGAACTGACATCGAAGAGCGTGGCTCGTGTACTGCCTAGAGGTACCTCAAGGGGAGATACCTCGATGTTCTCCAGAATTTCATCCTCTTCTTCTTTCTTCTTCTTTTTCTCCTCTTCCCTTCGTAGCCGTTCGGCTTCCGCCTTCTCATGTTCTTTCTTCTGCTGAGCTCTGCTTCTGCCGCTGCTTCCAATTCGGCTTTCCTTTTACGCTCAGCTGCTGCAGCTTGCTCTGCTTTCTTCTGGCGGTCGGCATCCACTTTATCTAACTCTTTCTTGAGTTCCTGTTCTGCTGCAACCTCCACCTATTTTTTCTCCTTTTCCTTCTTGGCCTCCTTGGCCTGCTTCTTCTTCTGTTCTGCACTTAGGCTCTTCTTGCACTTATCCTCATACTCTTTCATTTTCTTCTCTCTCTCTTATTGGGCTTTGGCCTCTATTTCTTTCTGTTGGGTAGAGGTACTATGCCCTATACTAGTTCGGGGCTTTTTAGCTAGAGAGGAAGAAGCACCTCCTAATTCACGACTCCTTTCTTCCAAGTTTGGTCGTTCGGGTCTTCTTGGCCAGAGTCCGCCCCTGGAGCAAGTTTTCGATCTGCATTGTACCAATTCCTTCTTTCATCTTCTCTTGGGCGTTCAGTGTGCTGATAGTTCCATTTGAACTTAGCCCTCTTGCAATGTTTAGGAACTATCCTTTTCGGGTCATATGTTCAGTATTCTAAAGCCCCAAAGCGATAACTTTTCATCTCTTCTCCCTCTCCCTCTACCTCTCTGAAGTCTTTAACTGTATATGCGCCGATAGTGAGGGGTAGCGCGGGCCACGACTTCTTCTTACCCTTGGACAGGAACCTGTAGAAACCCAAAGACATTTGGAAACAGACCTCTTGCATGAGCATTCTGTCTGTGACAAAACGAGGCATAACATGTGGGGCCCTGAACGAGCCAAATACTCGGATGAATGTATATTCGGCAAAAGGGAACCAATGCGCCACTTTGCTTAGCATCTCCATGGCTCACCAAGACATGCAAGGATCGTCTTGGCCGAATAATTTTCTATATAGAGCAGGGATGAACACTTTGGAGATTGGCTCTATGTCTTGTTTATACCTGGATTCCCAAAACACCTTGGTTTGTAGATGAATTTCACGGGTCTGTTTGGGATCCCAGTTATGTACCCATCCCTCAGAGTGCAACCTCGAACAGACGGCATCCAATAAATAAGAGGCCATATAGAATTTAGAAGGCATTCCTTCATCTGGTACCAATGTCGAGGATAAATTTGTATGAATGGAGGTCATCAATATGCTAGCCCAGTTGAAATGGGTGCCATGCGCTGTGACGTACTCCATGAGAGTCACCCATGTGCCATTGAAATTAGTGGCATCTGGGCACCCGTACAATCTGCAAAGCATGGCAACCACTAATTTATATACTTTCCTGAGGCCCGCCACTGGATATTCCTGGTCTTTCTTGACCTTAAACTTCTCAGGCTCCTCCCACCATTGCCTTATAGTGTCAACTATAGGAACTGCATGAGCGATGGCCCATTCTTCTATGAAGTCTTCTTCTCGCTCAGGCAAAGAATAATAAACATGGGCGTTTGAGCCTTTGAGCATCGCAAAAGCTTGCCTTCGCTGTCTCTGATCACGAACTTCTTGGGATATGTTTTTTGTATAATCCAATATATCATCTCTAGGCATGGGAACATAGCCGGATGAGCACCTGTGAGATGGAGCTTGGACCTTTTGACATGTAAGTATATCTCCTGATCCGGGAGGTATTCCGGGAATTCCGTTTTAGCGAACTCTTGGTACACTTGGTACCAACGCATGTTGTTCCCTTTGGAAAATGTGCAAAGGGTATCTCTGTATATCGGGGGTGGGGACATTGGCATGTCTATCTCTACATCTTCCATCGCCAAGTGCTTGTCTTTCTTCCGAGACAATGGAGGTCCCATGTCGCTGGAATTTGAGAGGACAGGTATACACTCCAATTCTGCTTCAAATTCACCTGTCATATTCATGAAAGAATCCCAACATAGGAAAGACACCATGATGATACAAGACCAATTAAAGTTTATCAATTATTTCAACTGGGACAGAGGCAGAGCTGAATAAGTGGCCTACTAGGTTGTGGGGTCACAGGTTGTAAGAAAATGGACAAGGTGCGACCTTGCGACCTTGCGACTAGGTTACAGGGTCGCGGGGTCTTGGGTTGTGAGAAAACGACAAAGATGCGACCTTGCGACCTTGCGACTTGGTCGTGGGGTCGCGGGGTCGCAAATTGCGGAAACATAGTGGACATTTGACCTTGTGACCTTACGACTGGGTCGCGGGGTCGCGAGGTCGCAAGTTGCGAGAAAATAGAAGGAATGCGACCTTGCGACCGTGCGACTAGGTCACGGGGTCACGGGGTCGCAAGTCACGCTAGGGATTGTCTGGGTTTTGGCGCGCACGGCGTGAAGTTTTTTTTGCCTCTAACTTGCAAAAATCAAGGCTAAAAGGGTCCAGATAGGGCCAGGGGATAGTTTTTGGAGC
This sequence comes from Pinus albicaulis, assembly GCA_034641835.2. Lineage (NCBI taxonomy): Eukaryota > Viridiplantae > Streptophyta > Pinopsida > Pinales > Pinaceae > Pinus > Pinus albicaulis. The sequence goes on from CM076580.1 coordinate 1,442,068,587, forward strand.
AGGGTATAGGCCATGAGAGGCTGGATGAGAAACTGTGGTGAGTTGGGCAAGCAGGGTGAAAGCTGGAATCAGAAGAAAAACCCTAAGTGACAAATGAGAACAATTACTAAGGCAAGGGGAAATTTAAAGGCTGAGGAATGTAGGGATTAGGCAAGAAAAACCAAAAAAGGAAACAGCAGGAGGAAAACGGCAACTTACCCAGGAAAATCGCGCTCCAGTCGACCTGTCAGAGGCGTTTTTCTATCCTCTACATGTGCAAAATGCGACCTAGCGACCTCCTATATATAAAAAGGTCGCACGTGCGGGCCATTAATGAGGTCGTGGGGTCGCAAGGTGAGGTGGTCTGAGAGGGATGCGACCTTGTGACCTTGCGACCTTGCGACCTCAGGGTTGCGGGGTCGCAAGGTCACAGGGTCGCGGTTTTCCACAAATTTGAAGTTTTGCGACTCAGTGACTTAGTCCTCCCGACTCTTTACTTAACTTTTCTTTGTGCTCAAGGGGCTCCAAAAAATTTTGAAGTGGTGTTTTTTGGAGGGTGTTGTAGAGGCTACAACAAATGGTGATTCACTGGTCGAACTCAGAGTCTCTGCCGATGGTTTTCCTTGGAGGGGGAGGGAGGGGCCTTCACTAGCTGTTCTTTTTTACCTTGAGGTCGACACTACCTTGCCTTTAACACCTTGCGAGGTTGCTTGGCCTGCTGGCTTGTTTGGGTGCTGGTTAACTGAACTTCATTTCTTCAGGTTTCCGGACCGAAAGGGTCGGAGAACTCCAGGCGGCTACAGGGTCCGGTACGATTATTTTGTCCTCATCGTGTTGCTCCGCTGCTAGCGAACCTCTCGGTCCCGGCGGAGTCACTGCCTAGGAGTCATGAACATTTCTCCGCTGCCAACGAGCCTGGTCAGTACCCCGGTGGAGTTGTTACATCACCTCTCTACGCAGGAAGCCTTTCTCAATCCTTTACCCTTTATTAGTGTGCTAATGCACTTATTTTGAATGTGCCTAAGGCACTTATTTATATGTGCTCATGGCACTTATTTGAGATGGGAAAATTTTTCCTGGGCGGATGAGGGATCCTGACTTATTTTACTTGCAGAGAGGTTGCTCCTAGTCTAATATGAGGACTTTGGTTTTTCCAGGATGCCCTGACGCAACCCAGAGTAAATTTGTTCCCTTCTAATCTAGTTACCGCTGTATTGCACTTTCTTTTTGCAGACACCCTCTCAAACTTGCTAGGTGGGATCCCTACGCTTGATGGTTTGAGCTAGGTCACGTGCTACCTTTAGGTGCCAATTACAAGCAATATTTTACCACCTTCGCGTCTATCAGGAAATGCCTCCCATTAGCATAGAACCTATTGCAGTGTGCCAATTGCATGGCTCTGACAAGTCCTTTCTGTTTTTTTATACTAATTTTTTTTTTTTTTTTTTTGACAAAAAAAAAGCGAAAGCAGAAACTATGGTATAAGGATAAGATAGCCCTCTAAGGGTTGCTAAGTGAAGTAATGTTTGAGGTCGTGCCCATTTACCAGGAGGACCTCGACTCTTCCCTCAAGAGTTTGCAGTCTAAACGTGTGGGAACCTAATTTCTCCTTAACTTGGAAAGGACCTGTCCACAGTTCTTGGAACTTGGAATGTTTTCCCTCTTCTTCATGAGATTTATCCCACTTCAGGACCAGGTCTCCTACCTCAAAGTTTTTATTCCCTGCGGATTTTCTATCAAACCATCTCTTGATCTGGCTTTGGTGGATAGAGAAATTTTCCCGGGTTTTTTGTCTTTCTTCCTCCAACTTCAGTAGGGTGTCGATCCGAGTCTGCAAGGTGGGGCATGGGGTACCTTGACATTCTTAGGACAACTCAATGGTAGGGAGAGATAAATGGGGAGGAAGAACTACTTCTTTTCCATACACGAGAAAATACGGGGAGGTGCCTAGGGAGTATTTGGGCGTGACATGGTCGGCCCAAAGAGCATTGTGAAGGGCATTGTGCCAGTTGTGCTAGTGGGACAGCAGGGTCTTCTTAATGATGCGGATAAGATTTTTATAGTTGACTCAGCTAATCTATTTCCTTGGGGATAATAATTTACAAAAATTTTAAGAACAATACCATTTTCCAGAGAAGAATCATATAGTTTAAAAGATGAAAAATAAGTTGCATTATCAAAAACCAAAGAAGTTGGAACGCCGAACCTGGTAATGATGGAATGGGTGACGAATTCTATTACCTCTTGATCATTGATTTGGCGTAAAGGTGCTGCTTCGACCCACCTGGTGAAATAATCGGTAGCAGTGAGAATATACCGATGTTTCTTGGAAGAGTGAGGTATGATTTCGCCAATCACGTCCTAACCCCACTGTTGAAATGGTTCCTCCACTGCTACTGATAGTAACGGGGCAGCTGGCCGCGCTTCACGGTTTGCAAATTTCGTGCATTGAGTGCACTTCTGTACATATGCATGCGCATCTCTAAAAAGGGTTGGCCAATAGTATCCTGCGCGCATTATCTTATGGGCGGTGGTATCACCTACAAAATTCCCTCCAGCTGGTCCATCGTGCAGCTCGGTCAAGATCTTCTGTGCTTCATCATGTTCCAAGCAGCGTAACAGAACTCCATCGTAATGTTTCTTGAAAAGCTTACCCTGGATCAACTATTAAGATACAGCTTTGAGCCTTATTGCACGTTTCTACCGGGCAGTTAGAGCAGGGTCCAGGATGTCGTGGGCTAAATATCCTGAAATATCAGAGTACCAAGAAGGGCTTCTCTTCTGAGGTGCATGGTCACTCTAATACATGTCAATTTCCTGTTCCCAACACTCTTCTTCAACTCCATGTGAGCTTGCAGCCTCCACCACCATTCGGCATAGTCCTTGTCCTTTAACAGTGTGTTTTGGTTTAAACTCTAAGTCATACTCTTGTAGGCATGCCACCGAGTTGCCTCGTCCCTCTCCGAGCTCCTGCTACACGAACAGTGAGCGGACAGCTGGGTGGGGAACAAAAACCGTGACACGGTTTTTCAAAATGTATGGCCTGAAATGTTTGACTGCTTTGTAGACTGCATAAGCTTGCTTGTTGATTTCAGGGTAGTTCAATTCAGCTCCTTGTAAGCCCGTACTCATCAAGGATATAGGTCGTTCATCATTGTTGTCATATTTCTGCGTGAGGATTGCTGCAAGTGATGAATCTGAAGCGAAAGTATATAGGATAAAGCTTCTGCTAAAATATGGACTTTGGAGGGATGGCGCTTCAGCTATAGCCTGCTTGATTCTATCAAAGGCCTCCTTCTATGGCAGATTCCATTTGAAATTTGCATTCTTCTTGATCATCCCCTGCAAAGGCCTGACTATCTGGGTGAAATCCGATATGAATTTGCATACAAAATTGATTTTCCCCAGGAAATATTGCATAGATTTTTTACTGCTAGGGGGTGGAATCTGGGAAATAGATTTCGCCCACTCAGGATCTACAACAATGCCCTGCTTATAATGTGGCCCAACAAAATCCCTTCTACCACAGCGAAAACACTCTTCTTTGGGTTGAGTGAAATTCCGTACTTCCTGCACCTTTCGAAAATTTGCTTGAGGTGGCGTAAATGATCGCCCCGGTGTTTCAAAAAAATGATGACGTCATCCAAGTAGACTACCATGCTCTGCCCCATCAAACCATAAAAAGCTATATCCATGGCCCGTTGGAAGGTTGCCCCCGTGTTTATTAATCTGAAGGGCATGCGTCTCAATGCGAAAGTTCCCCATTTGGATCGAAAAGTAGTTTTCAATCTGTCCATCTCAGCAACCAGCACTTAGTTATAGCCAGAGAATCCATCCAACAAGGAGAACATCTCGGATCCGGACACAACTTGCAATATTTGTTCCATTGGAGGCACCGGATAATTATCTTTGTTTGAGGCCCGATTTAAATTCCGGAAATCCACGCACAAGCGGATTTCTCCAGACTTCTTTCGTACAGGGACCAGATTTGACACCCATATGGAGTGGCGAACTTTAAAGATGATGTGTGCATCCAAAAGCTTCTTAATTTCTTTCAGAATCATCGGTTCCAAAGTAGGATGCACTTTTCTGAGCTTCTGGTGGAAAGGCTTCACGCCTTCCTTCATGGGTATCACGTGTTGAATAATCTGAGTATCGTATGTACGTAAATCATCATACGTCCATGCAAATATGTCTCAATACTTCGAAAATAGCTGGGTGAAAGCCTGCTTCTCCTAGTTGGTGCAGTATTTCCCAAAGTTGATGAACTTAGGGTTATCATCTGATCCCAAGTTCACCTGTCGATGTGCCAAGATGGAACTTTTTACTTTGGTATTTGGGGGACCACAGAATCGGCTTTGCAGATCAAAGAGATTTTCAAGTGATACTATCCTCTTGGGCATGGGGTTCTCCTTGCATTTATCATGCTCTTCCTGCAAAGCTCGATCATGATCCGCCTCGTCTATTGCTGCGTCTTTGAATACTTCAGTGTTGAGCATAAACTCCAATATCTGTTGATCATCATCAAAAATGTGTAAATTAGTAAAATTATCTGGCACGGAGGGTCTATACATAACTTCAATAGAAAATCCATCCCTCAAAGGGGTAAATCTAGCAACAGCATTAGCCAGAGTATCAGCTGCTGCATTATGCATTCTAAGAACAGATTTGATTCCAAATGCATCAAAAGCAGAAATAAGACGCCATACCTCTTGTTGATAAGCTTTTAAGTGCGGAGACAAAAAATGAATGGTGTTGCGTACCTTCCAAGTGATAATCTTGGAGTCACCAATGACTCGTAAGCATCTTACCTTCAAATCTAGTGCCTTCTTGAGTCCGAGGATCAAAGCTTCATATTCAGCAGTGTTGTTAGTGCACCAGAACTCTAGCCGGCACGAAATCAAGAACTTGTTCTTCTCAGGGTCCAGCAAGATGCAGCCAGCACCAGCCCCGTCATGGGTCTTGGAACCATCATAGTATAGGGTCCACACATCATTTTCTGGCTCCTTCGGGGTTGTAGGTTGGGGAGGGATTTTGGTTTCATGTGAGACGGGAGTGGCTTGGTCTTCTGCAACAAGAGTTAATTCAAACTGGATCTCGGGGTCTATTGGAGACTGAGGCGGATGGTAACATCTGAAAATGACTTCCAAAAAGCACATGCCAAGCTCCTCCTAGGCGAAACTGATGGGTTCATTAGTAGCATCCAAATCAGTCACAGTGTATTTCATATATGGTTCTCTTTCGACCCTGATTTGGTTATTCCAGCCCTTGTAAGGCAGCCACATGTGGGACCAGTTGGTGGAAAAATACCCTTGCAACTTGCTAGACCAGTCTTTGCTAAGTAATAGGCTTTAGGCTTCAGGGATGTCAACAACCACAATGTCAATGCATTGAGGGACTCTAGAGTCGGACAAAAGGCGGATGATGACGTTATTTAGCTCTCCTATAGCTAGCACCTGCGATCTGTCAAGTTGGATGATCCTTGCGTCAGTTTTCTCCGGGAAAATGTTCAACATCTTACAAACAGATAGGGTCATGACGTTTGTGGACGCGCCAGAGTCAACTAGAGAGTTATGGACGTTGAAGTTAAAAATCTCAAAAGATAATAGGAAGGGAGGAGTAGATCCCCTGGAATTTGTATTGATAGCATTCACAATAGACTGAACACACGGACTGGCTTGCACAGAATTATTGCTCACAGGCTTAGTAGTTGAGGTATTGGCGAGGGCTTTAAGAATGAGTTCTCATTGATTCGTGATGCAAGCAAGCTCGTAGAGGGAGATGTTAGCTCTCATTTTCTTCATGTCCTCTACAATGTTATAAGCGGAATCAGATTGAGGACAAGGCTCGGTAGTGGTTTTGGGGGACCCCACTGGGAGCTTGCTCTTTTGATTTTCTCGGGTTGCTGTTATTCGTGGGCTTCTCAGGAACAGCTTGTTGTTCATTTCCCGGGGGAATAATTTTCCTTAAGAAAGCCCTTTTCTTCTCCTCATAGGACTGTTCGGGGACCGGTCCTTTGCTCCTAAGGCTATAATTTCGCATAGGTTGGGCCTTCAGATTGTCTACCATGTTGATATCAGTGATGGTAAGATTTTTTTCCCCGCGGATTATGTCAAACGCAAGAACAGAGGACCCCGATTCTTCATCAAGGGGAAAATCTTCATCCTGGTCAGAAACATCATCCTCCCCCACATCCCCTGGGGTTTGATCATCCAGAAGCTTATTCACCACTGCTTTCATGCTGCCAATCCATTGCGAGCATGTTTTTTCAGAGTGGGCAACCTGGTGGAAAGAACAGAATTTATCTTTTCCTATTTCTTCCACATTGAGAACAGTGTTCGGGTTAGATGGAGGTCGGCTGGTGTTGGGGTTGCTCTTTCTGAAAAAGGGCTTAGGTGCCTTGGTGCTAGTCGTGGATTCTATACCCTTTCTCTTCAGATCAGAGACTTCATTTGTCAATAGCTTGAGGGTCTTTTCTATACTCTCGAAGTCAAAAGCATCCTTATCCTTATCCCCGGTTTTGCCTGTGGAGGACTGACCTTTCTTCGCGATTGGTTTGTCGTCATCTCTCCCCTCATGATCAATGACTCCTATAGAAAGCATGTCTCTTTCTACAGCAAGGGCAGCTGCGTATTTTTCTGCAAGGGTGGGCCGAGCTTCGCGTTTTACGAAGACTGCGATATCCCTGGGGAGAGATTTTGTATAGTAGTCTATGGTAATAAAGTCATCCAATGCCAGGTTTGGAGGAAACTGTTGTAGTATGGTCGCAAAGCACTGATTGAAGTCTCTAACCTGCTCTTTCTTATGGCACTTAATGGTACTTAACTCCGTGAGGAGCATGGAAGGGGGTTTTTCCTCTGAGAATTTCTGCAAGAATGCACGACGGAACTGGTCCCATGACGTAATGGAGGCACTTAGGAGGGAGCGGTACCAGGTGGCCGCTTTGTTTTCAAGAGTGTACGGAAACAGGCGACAAGCAACATCATCTGTTTGAACCCTCATGATTTGCAGGGAAAGATAGAAGCTGCTTATATGATCCACGGCCAAGGTGCCTTTCTCGGGATCAAACTTGGGGAGATGCTTCTCAGGGTGCCTAGGCAGGTCGTGGAGGGGGCCCAAAAGATCTAATGGGGACTGGGCCATCCAGGTAAGCGGTTGCACTCTCCTAGCACGCTGGTGGTGCCTGATCTCAGACTCAGATTCACTCTCTGTACCTGACACTGATGCTTCTCCCTCATGGAAAGAGTGTTCATCTTGATATCCCTCACAGTTGACCATGTCTCTGAGATATCCCCAATTGTAGACAGGCGGCCTATTTGGGTTTGGGCGGTGGTGGTTGGCACGGTTTCCTTGGCCATGGCCTCTATCTCCTCTACCTCCAGTTCCGCGGCCTCTATTCCCCTCACCTTCATTTATGTGGGCTCTATTTTCCTCACCTTCATTTCTGCGAGCCCTATTTCCATCACCTTCATTCCTGTGGGCTCTATTTCCCCCACCTACGTTCCTGCGGGCTCTATTTCCCTCGCCTTTTTTCCCTCGGTCTCTACCTCCATCGCATTCCCCAGGTGGGGGGTGTGCCTGGTGGTTGTTCTATTGGGCTTGGTTAGGCTGAGGGTCATGGAAGGGTTTAGTCATGCCAAATTCCTCTTGTTCGCCCACTTGGAGCTCGGGAATCGGTTCATCACCTTGAACAGCTGTGGTGAGGTCTTCAACCATGAGATTCACCAATTGGGGTATGGTACTCACCAGGGCACCATTACGAGTGATATTTTTACCAGGGGTCCTAGTATGAGTCAAGAAACTCATGATTGGGGCATATCGCAAATCCCTGATGAGATTACGGGCAGCTGGGTGCAAGGCTCTCAACTGCTCTCTGGTAATTTCATAATATGGAACCTCCTCCCCAGGAATACCTTCCAACGGGGGAGGGATAGTATTGTCGTTTATGACCTCCCCATGGGGAGTTTGTGATGGAATGTTGGTTGTATGTTGGGAGGATGCCATTTAGGCCCTCCTTCTAGCACCAAATCTATTGACAAGAAAATCTATCTGGCCAACAGTAGGGGATCTCCCCGATAGAAACTCCCAATTAGACCTTGAACCGTTTGGAATAGGGATCTCGTCCGAGGTGTGGGTCCGGCTACCGCTTAATTCACCTTCCCTTCGGTCTCAAAAGAACTCGATCGAACCTGTGGACACACACTTATTCACATGATACAAGATACATGGTTGATGCGTTAAACATGTATATAACACTATGCGTAGTGAGACAAATAATAAGGCATACACGCCGAAGGAGGTGTTGTTAACAACACATCTTTGGGGTTATGCTTGTAGGCTATTCTGGCCACAAAAGAAACAGTTCTTTATGGCAATATGCCCCTTTACTTCTTGAAAGATAAAACGAAATGCTAATAAACAAATTCATTAACATCCATTAAGAAAGAAATTAAACTGAACATCATTAACACAAGTACAGGAAACCATAATGCATAAATGATGCCATTAAGAGTGCATTTAGATTAATCAAAATATGTTTGAAACTGTATAGAAATACTCATAGTGTTCGCACAGCAAAACACATCAGATCCAAAAGGAGTTTCAACAGGTATCTGTATTCATATGCAAAAAGAGTGTTATCTTTCAATACAATGTTGTACAGCTCTTGAGTCCCCAAAAAAAATATCCATTACATTTTCCCTGGAGGGATTTTTACAGATCAAAAATTTCCCTTTGGGCTTCCTGACTCTTCGCCTACTTGACTGTTGAGTTGCCTTACGACCCGAAAGGGAACTGCGACCTGCGACCTGGCTGGGCAGTGTGACCTGTGACCTGCGACCTATTTCCAAATGCTACCAATGATCTACTGCCACCGGGTTATGAAGGTGTGCACGCAATTGTGAGGTCAGGGGCGTCAGTCTGTTGTCCTTTGAGGAATTCCTTCCAAGTCTGATAGTCTGCTGCTATGGGAGAAACCAAACAGACCTCTTCTTTCAGTCGATGCATACACTCCAAGGCGTTTGGGATTAGAGTCTCCTTCTTCTGTGAGATCTGGTTGGACAGAGAAGCGAGCTTGGTGTAGACCCAAACTGGTGTGACAAGAAACTGGCCCAGGTTCTCTTGCGATGCTCCGAGGTCGGAAGTGGCAGTAGCTTGTTTAATGGGATGCAAAAATGACTGGATTGCTTGATTCACTTGCTCCCATGTCTTCCCCTTGTCCAATGCGCCCAGCGATGGAATGTGATGTAAGATGTGCATCGAATCGATGCCGCTAATCAGATGTTCGTATGCAGCCATAACCTTGTATAGGTCCTTGGATAGCTTATCCTTGGACTACATTTTCATACGGATTTGGACTTTGGCATATTGCGTGTGAATCCAGTCCTTCTTTTGCAGATTTTCATGAGCCTGAGGGTACCGCACTATCCAGTCCATCATTCTGTCCAAGGCAGCTGAGGCCTCCTTCAGCTGCTCATGCTTTTGCTTAGTCTCAGTTTGGGCTTTCACTAAGGGGGCGATTGTTTGTTTTATGGTAAACATTTCCCCATAAAACTGTCTCATGGTAGTTTCTAATATATCAACCTCTCTTTGAATGGAAAGCAGCACTTCATTGACAAGGAGAGCTTTGTTTCGGAGTTTCTGAACCTCCTCTCTCAATGTCGTCTTTTCCTATTCTGCCCTTTTTTCCCGCTACTCTGCTTCTTGTAGTCTATTTTGTAGAGAAACGATCTCTCTACTCATTCTGGTCACATTTTCTTCCATGGCCACAGCGAAAGTTGTGCCATCTAATGTTATCATCACGGGATTAGTCCTAGTATCAAGGAATATGTCTTTTCTGGTTGCGACTGTGCATTTAGCGGAAGGATTTTGCGCCAGGCATCTTCTCTTCTCCTGCCGGATTTTTAAGGAGAATTAATCGAACGTGAGCCTAGTGAGGTCGAATACCTCCTCCTCTTGCCCCTAGGAGGAACTGAAATCAGAGAGCATGGCTCGTGTACTGCCTAGAGGTACCTCAAGGGGCGATACCTTGATGTTCTCTAGCATTTCAACCTATTCTTCTTTCTTCTTATTTTCCTCCTCTTCCCTTCGTAGGCGTTCGGCTTCCGCCTTCTCATGTTCTTTCTTCCGCCTGAGCTTTTCTTTTTCTGCTGCTTCCAATTCATCTTTCCTTTTACGCTCAGCTGTTGCAGCTTGCTCTGCTTTCTTCTGGCGGTCAGCTTCCACTTTATCTAACTCTTTCTTGAGTTGTTGTTCTGCTGCAGCCTCCGCCTTTTTTTTCTCCTTTTCCTTCTTGGCCTCCTCGACCTGCTTCTTCTTCTGTTCTTCCCTTAGGCTCTTCTTGCGCTTATCCTCATCCTCTTTCATTTTCTTCTCTCTCTCTTGCTGGGCTTTGGCCTCTATTTCTTTCTGTTGGGTAGAGGTACTATGCCCTGTACTGGTTCAAGGCTTTTTAGATAGAGAGGAAAAAGCACCTCCTAATTCACGACTCCTTTCTTCCAAGTTTTGTTCATCCAGGTCTTCTTGGCCAGAGTCCGCCCCAGGAGCAAGTTGTCAATTTGCATTGTACCAGTTCCTTCTTTCATCTTCTCCTGGGCGTTCAGTGTGCTGATAGTTCCATTTGAACTTAGCCCTCTTGCAATGTTCAGGAACTATCCTCTCCGGGTCATATGTTCGATGTTCTAAAGCCCCAAAGCGATAATGTTTCATCTATTCTCCCTCTGCCTCTACATCTCTGAATTATTTAACTTTGTATGCACCGATAGTGAGGGGTAGCATGGGCCACGGCTTTTTCTTACCCTTGGAAAGGACCCTAGAGAAACCCGAAGACATTTGGAAATAGACCTCTTGCATGAGCATTCTGACTGTGACAAAACGAGGCATCGCATGTGGGGCCCTGAACGAGTCGAAGACTCAGATGAATGTATATTTGGCAAAAGGGAACCAATGCACCACTTTGCTTAGTGTCTCCATGGCTCACCAAGACATGCAAGGATCATCTTGGCCGAATAATTTTCTTTATAGAGCTGGGATGAACACTTGGGAGATTGGCTCTATGTATTGTTTATACCTAGATTCCCAAAACACCTTGGTTTGTAGATGAATTTCACGAGTCTATTTGGGATCCCAGATATGTACCCATCCCTCAAAGTGCAACCTCAAATAGACTACATCCAATAAATAAGAGGCTATATAGAATTCAGAAGGCATTCCTTCATCTGTTACCAATGCCGAGGATAAATTTGTATGAATGGAGGTCATCAATATGCTAGCCCAGTTGAAACATGTGTCGTGCGCTGTGACATAATCCATGAGAGTCGCCCATGTGCTGTTGAAAGTAGTGGCATCTAGGCACCCGTATAGTCTGCAAAGCATGGCAGCCACTAATTTATATACTTTCCTGAGGCTTGCCACTGGATATTCCTAGTCTTTCTTGACCTTAAACTTCTCAGGCTCCTCCCACCATTGCCTTATAGTGTCAACTATAGGAACTGCATGAGCGATGGCCCATTATTTTGTGAAGTCTTCTTCTCGCTCAGGAAAAGAATAATAAACATGGGTGTCTGAGCCTTTGAGCATCGCAAAAGCCTTGCCTTCGCTGTCTCTGATCACGAACTTCTTGGGATCCGTTTTCTGTATAATCCAATCTATCATCTCTGGGCATGGGAATATAGCCATATGAGCACTTTCGAGATGTAGCTTGGAAATTTTGACCTATAAGTATATCTCCCGATCCGGGAGGTCTTCCGAGAATTCTATTTTAGCGAACTCTTGGTACACTTGGTACCAACGCATGCTGTCCCCTTTGGCAAATGTGCAAAGGGTATCTTTGTATATCGGGGGTGGGGACATTGGCATGTCCATCTCTACATCTTCCACTACCAAGTGCTTGTATTTCTTCTGGGACACTGGAGGTCCCATGTTGCTAGAATCGGAAAGGACAGGTATACACTCCAAGTCTGCTTCAAATTCACCTGTCATATTCATGAAAGAATCCCAAGATAAGAAAGACGCCATGATGATACAAGACCAATTATAGTTTATCAATTATTTCAACTGGGACACAGGCAGAGCTGACTAAGTGGCTTACTGGGTCGCAGGGTCACAGGTTGTAAGAAAATTGACAAGGTGCGACCTTGCGACCTTGTGACTAGGTTGCAGGGTCGCGAGGTCGCGGGTTGTGAGAAAACGACGAAGATGTTACCTTGCGACCTTGTGACTTGGTCGCGGGGTCGCGGGGTCGCAAATTGCGGAAAAATAGTGGAAATGTGACCTTGTGACCTTGCGACTGGGTCGCGGGGTCCCGAGGTCGCAAGTTGTGAGAAAATGGAAGGAATGCAACCTTGCAACTAGGTCGCGGGGTTGCGGGGTCGCAAGTCGCGCTAGGGCTTGCCAGGGTTTTGGCGTGCGCGGCGTGAAGTTATTTTTGCCTCTAACTTGCAAAAATCAAGGCTAAAAGGGTCCAGACAGGGCCAGGGGATAGTTTTTGGAGCAGGGTACAGGCCATGAGAGGCTGGATGAGAAACTGTGGTGAGTTGGGCAAGCAGGGTGAAAGCTGGAATCAGAAGAAAAACCCTAAGTGACAAATGAGAACAATGACTAAGGCAAGGGGAAATTTAAAGGCTGAGGAATGTAGGGATTAGGCAAGAAAAACAAAAAAAGGAAACAACAGGAGGAAAACGGAAACTTACCGGGAAAATCGTGCTCCAGTCGACCTGTCAGAGGCGTTTTTTCTATCCGCTGCATGTGAAAAATGCGACCTAGAAACCTCCTATATATAAAAGGGTCACACGTGCGGGCCATTAATGAGGTTGTGGGGTTGCAAGGTGAGGTGTTCTGAGAGGGATGCGACCTCATGACCTTGCGACCTTGCGACCTCAGGGTCGCAGGGTCGCGGTTTTCCACAAATTTGAAGTTTTGCGACTTAGCGACTTAGTCCTCCCGACTCTTTACTTAACTTTTCTTTGTGCTCAAGGGGCTCCAAAAAATTTTGAAGTGGGTTTTTTTGGAGGGTGTTGTAGAGGCTAAAACACAACTACAACTCAGATCCTGTTGAGGGTTTGGTTGTCTTTGTAAGCTGCAGCAAGAGGAGGCTAGATCTATTCAGATCTAGGCCAATCTAGTGCCTCTTTTCAGTGGGAGAGTATTCTATCCCCTTGGTAAGAGTGTATTGGATAATTGGAGCTTTAGATCCATACCTTGGCATCAAGCCAAACTGTTCATCAAGGCTACAGTGCAGTTTATCTTCCAGGACTGTGTTATCTGCAAGAGGAAGTTACAGGGGAGTTTTGGAAAACTTTGAGGAGTGATCTCTAGTGATGGGAATCTGCCTCTCACTGTGCTGATCTATGGATTTATGATCTATTCCATGGCATATTCAGATATGATCTAAATAATCCTATAGATGCTTTAGAAATTTTGAATGAATCTGCAGATCGATTGCATAAGATCTCAGATCTACTCCATATGCTTCATGCTTTGCTGAAAATCCCAAGGGGTATGTAAAACAGAGACAATCTAGTGTACAGATCTGATATAGATCTAATATTTTGTGCACATATATGTCCTAGATCTGACATGTAATATAAAGCTAATACAACTCCTTAAAATAACGTTGTCAAGTCTTTTTGCAGTGTAATACATTGTTGCAACATCTCTTTCTAAGGGTTTTCTTCATAAAAGTCTTCATAATTCTCTTGTACATTGTATGGGCCACATTGTAAATATTTTTTGTTGATGTACATGCATTTATTCAGCCACCATATTGGCCTACTTTTTTTACCTTGTTGAACTACGTTATTCTCTGGGCAGTATTATCATACAGTGTTGCAGTCCCATTTTTGGGCCTTTTCCAGCTATACGAGGTGTGGGAGACTTTTTTAACCAACCTAAGGAGCTTTTTTCTGATATCCTCTTGGATTTGGGACTTATATTATCATATCTAAGGGATCCAAGGGCTGGTTTACAAGCCTGTAGCACACATTCCTGAAAAATGTGTTTTTCAAGCATGCCTTACTAACAGTCCTTATTTGGGAATATTACACCATGTATAAATTATTTGTATATTCAATCTTCTAATTGTATTTTTCTAAAACAATAGACTTCAATTTGCTCTACCAATTGTAATTTAAACAATCGCAAAATCACAAAGCATACAAGAGAAAGAATTCAATCAACACATTACACAAGGATTTCTAAGGGAAAGCCATAGCTAAAAACCTAGATATATATATATTGCATTACTTAAAAAATATGAGGAGATTACAATGATTTTCTCATGCCCGAGAAACCTCTACACTATCTCTATCTGTCTCATTGCTTCCTGCACAATCCTAGGCCAATAATTAACCAAGTTTTGTCTTTCCCAAGTGTTTATTTCCTTGTGTTTTTTCCTTGGGTAATTGCCCCCTATTAATTAGGGAAATTCCCAATTGGAATTTCTCAATAAATCATAGGCATTTCTTTAAATTCGTGCACCACCTGTAACAATTTGGATGATTATATAACCGATAGTACACTACCCTTGAACTCCAACCTCAACTGGGTAACTCTTAATTCACATATGCATGAGTTATTTATGGTTGATTTATCAGTTAACTAGTTGATCATTGAGTGTGGTTCGAGTTCCACTTCCACAATTTGACCTTTGACTGGTTCCTCAAATAGTTGGCACTAGTTAAACTGACTTTAACTTAGATAAATTGAATTAATTAATTAAAACTAAAAATAAACTCAACCATGGCTCCTAAAAAGTAGAAACCAATCTACATGACTCAAGTTAGACCCTCATCTCAAATTGACTGAACCAAATAATTCAAACTAACTTAGTTAACTCATACAATTTTTCATGTGATGTGGAATTACAATTTTCTTCTAATTTAGTTCAAGGTAAAATTAAATTAGAATATTTCTTGGTGCCATTGTAAAAATTTAGGAAGCATTTATTTTAGTAACTTTGTCAAACCTTCCTTCAAACCTTCTATTTATTCTTTTAATCCATCCTTCAAACCTTCCATGTCCCTTTTTGTTTTTTTTTCTAGACCATACACATTAAAATTCATCACTTCTAGTTTATGTTTGCTTGTTATTAGTGATTGTGAGAGTTATTGCACTTGTTCTCTTAATTTCAATATATCATGTTGCATTTATTCCTCTTATTCATGCATCATAGTATAGATTTATGTGTACTTAAGGGGTGTATTTTCTTTTAAAGAGTTTTTGTAATATTACAAATCTGGAACATCTAGCAAGGCATGACTGGAAAACTCATTTTCCAGTAATGGCTACTACAGGAATTGAAACTAGGACCTCGATCCCTTAGATCAATGTATCTAAGTCCTAAATACAAGATATGGCTCCAAATAAATCCTTCTAGGTGGGTTAAATAGATCTCCCACACCTATTTGTCCTCAGAAAATTCCCGATAAGGGACTGTAGCAAATGTAAACACATGTAATGGAATAAAAACATTATTTTATAGCCATTAACACCTGTAGATATGAATATCCAAAAAATGTATCATATAGCAGCAAAAGAGTACAATTCCTTGAGGAAACAATCACTCAAGCAATACAATGTAAGCCTCAGCAACACATGTACAAGGAAATGAAGAACTCTGCTATATAGGAATAAACCCAGGCTATGACAGCGCTGTCTATAGGAGACACTGCAACATAAAAAATGATAATATGATGATATGACCATATCAGCTCAAATAAATATGGGGGAGAAATCTCTCAACCCCTGAAAACACTAATACACAATCCTTAGAAGGATTGGCTAAAATACATGTACAAATGGAAATTCTACAGAAATTCCAGAGTTGTTAGGTAGCAGCTACAACTCAGAAAATAGAAATGGATAAATATATCTAAATATGTTGCATATGTTGAATATATCTCATCCAATGGATCTCCCAAGTGAAAGGCTGATCCAATCCCTAAAGATCTTACCCTCCAAAATAGTGGTGCAACCCCCCATTGCAAATATGCTCAGAAATAACGTAGTCAAGGAGCTAGACTACGCTGTAAGAGATAGAGAATGCTTGGCCCAGTGCCAAAGATGTGTAATCAGCTCCGAAACCTCTTTCACTAACCTCCCATAGAAATAGGTGCTCCCTCCTCTGAAACATGAGCCAAGGAAAGGTGTTGTGGAACCCTCCACTACAACACCCAGCAACACTACGTTATACTTCCACAGAAATAACGCGGTGAATGACGGTAGTGGCTTTGGCCTTGAGCCAATATGTGGAGAAATGAAGTGAAATCCTTCAAGAGTCCTCTCAAGCAGGAGAGAAAATCCTAAATAGGAATCCCTCGTGCTAAATAGCAATGCAACTCAGTTGAACAGCCAGAGACTGCAAATAGTCTAATCAGACAAATTATCAAATGCTCAAAGATGTCCCACTATGGCTGCCGCTTCCTCCTTTTATGCAAGTGAATGCCTCTTTGCCCTAGACCCCCCACATTATGGTTTCTTCCACAAGAATATTCCTCCCTCTCAAACTATGTTGTCTTCTCAAGCAAGCTACACCTCTTGGGCAGCGTTATTGACTTGGTCAAACTTGACCTTGTCCTCATGCAAATTTCCCCTTTTCACACTGCAAGGTGAAAAATAAGCTGCTCCAATGATACATTTTCACACTATGAAGGATATTATTCCTACTCATTTTCCTTTTACCCATTTTATTCACCTCCTAGATGAAATAAAAAAGTATATATATATTCCAATTTGCTCCATGCAAATTTTGGAATATTACAGTCCTCCCCTCTCAAAGATTTCTTGTCCTCAAGAAAGTGCAAGGATAGACTGATTTCTCTTCTCCTCTCCTTGTAGCATCCTTGTATGATGATCTCCTCCAAGTAAATTGATGCTATCTCATCAATCAAGCCTCCACATTGCCCCTCTTCAGCATGCAAGTTAGCTATCAAGCCATCATCATGTAAAGGTGAAATACTCAAGAGGATATAAAAGTGATGTCTAAAGGTCCCTTTGAGGAATGGGATTTGAAATAAAACAGGAACTATCTTTCCCACATGTATCCTCCATCTCCAAGCTATGAGCCATGCAAAATGAGCTACCTCCCAACTAGGCAACTCCTGAAAACTGTCCTCCACCTTTGGCTCCGGCAAAGTAGGTGGGATGAAAATCTGCACATGGTAGACAATGTAGCCTACCCCACATTTTCCATCTCTCCACTTATGATAAGTGTAGATTGTTGGCTGATCTTGGGCTACAATAAGATTACCCTCAAGTGGAAATATGAGGACTAGATCTCCGAAGACCTCTCCTCCAACGCTGCAAATCAAGTTGGCCCAAGCCATTCCATATATGATGAGTTGGAAGTCATCATCATATGGCATCATATCCATCATATGGCTCACCTCATACGGAAACAAATGTGTTGTTAAGGTGACCATACCATATCCCATGCTCCCCTCAGAACATGTAGTGCAAAAAGTGTGGGAGGATTCTCTCTCAAAGGACACATTCACCCAATGTGTCTTTCTCCCAAGCATGCTCCTCATAAAGAAAAAAACAATAGAGCTATAGGGAGAAAAAATGAGAATCATACTTGCTACCATATGCAACAAATGATAAGGACAATGGTCCTCAAGTGCAACCAGCGCAGCTTGACCCTCAACTGCAATAGAGACTGATAGAAAGTGTGGCTTCTCAACCACTTTCCTACTACTCCAATCTCCTCATAAGTATGGAGGAAGTGAATGATGTAAGGTGTACAATGAGGATGTCCTCCATAATATATCTTTTCCCCAAGTGCTCCAAGGGAATGGCCATCAGTCATGCTTATGGCCTCATCTAAACCATTTGGTCTAGAGAAAAGAATGCTCCTCCTTGGAGCATCATCCTGCACATGTATGGTTAAGGGACATATACATACATCATATAAATGCTCATGTAAACAAAAATTACTACCCTTACCAAAATCTTTGATCATACAAATTTAGTGGCTCATAGATGAGTCTTCTCTCATCTTCAAAGAGAAAAGAGGTGGATGTGCTAACTCTCCCGAAGAGTCATGTATCTCCTCCATCTGCATTTTTTCCATGCATCTACTCATATGATGATATATATCCCCCTCAAATCCCATCCAAAAATACCCCTCCATGATGGTGTTGTATGCTCTCATAGAACAAGTGGGACTGAAAAGGAAATCCTCCTGAGCTGCTTGTAGCAACTTCTCCTTGATCTTGGAAGCTCTAGGAAAGAGGATCCTACCATGATAAAAGATGACCCCATCTGTGACTGAATATCCTTCCTCATGCAACTGTTCATTCAATATCATACAAGTATGAAGATCCTTGGAATACTCCACCAACAGCTGGGAGTTCCAATATGGATTTATCCTCCATAGTGACAGTGCTGATGATCTCTCATGAAGAGTATCTGTCATATGGTCATCCTCCTCTTTGACATCTCCCATGCCAAAGATGCAAGTTGGAAGGCTACTATCATTCCTATGTTGCTTCTGCCACAATGTAGAATCTGAAATGGAAGTGGGTACTGATAATGTTGAGGGAATGCTCCCTCTCTCCTTGAGTCTACTCCAGACTCCCAGCACTGTATCAAGCTTTAACAATGTCTCCACCCTCCTGAAATCCATGAGTGGTTCCCAAGCATGTGAAAAATGCATCCTCCTTTGCTGATCCAGTGGTCTCCCTGGAAAAATGTCTCCATGCAATGAGACATCATCCACAAGAAGTGACTGCATATATAAATGAACCAATCTATCCATGCTTCCACTGTGTAATCCAATCACCTTCTTAGGTGCATCAACCTCTAGAAATGAATAGGGATGTGTACTCCTCATCTCATGATGCTGGGTATTCTCCCCATCTCCTCCTTGTGTCTCTATGGTTTCACACCTCCTCAACAATGGCACGGGTAGAACATGAGTTGTGCCTTGATCTCTACACATGAGATTCTGGGGACTTCCTTGCAAAGATGCAAGCATCCCTCTATTTGTGGCAAGAGCTCCTCCTTCCTCTTCCTAAGGTGCTAGATCAAATCCAGATCTAACAGCGTTGTTGCACTCAATCTCTGCAACATGAATGGGCAACTCTCCAATGATTGGATCCCTTTTTGAAAAAGAGATCTCCATTCCCTTTGCTCAAAGGTGTGAGATGAAAACCTTTCTTCCAAAAAAGTATGGTGCAAGTTTTCATGCAAGGTTTTTTCTTGATTTTTATTTTTTACTCCCACCATGTGTGTCTCATGAATCTTTTTATCAAATATTTTCACTAATGCCTTACGAAATTCGCATAAGATGCAATGTTTACATTTCTCAAAGAAAAAGATTCAAATATCCACTAGGAAAAAGCCTTACCTCTCAAATGCAGTGCTACAACTTTGATGGCTTCATCTTCAAGAATGTGGTGCTACTGCAAGAAGGTCTTTAACTCCTCCACCCAAGCTTTGGCTGAACATATAGGTGAACCTTCAAAGGTAGATAGATGAAATCTATCCTGCTGCTCTCTTCCATTCACCTTCATCTTGCAAAACTCTGAGAAACTAAGATGATATCTGAATCCTGCGTTTGAAACTCATATTCTTTCAAGAAATCACTAAGGGTTTCCCTCCTAGCAATATCTTCCCTTATTTCCATCTCTCTTCCGGAAATCCTGGGCATTTGACTGTGCTGTGCATTAGGATGTGCAGTTGCTTGCTCACACTCCTAATGTAATAATCTAGAGTTTTCTTTTGAATCAAACACTCTTGGAGATTCTTCATAAATCTCCCTCCGGATCTTCTTGAAATCATAATGAATAATATGTACAGATTTAGGAATAATATTTGCAAGCTTATCCCCTTTTTCTTTTTCTCCTTCAAAATATGGAGTCTTTTTCCTGCTTATTTCTTTCTCTCCTTCTCGATGAGAATAGGAAGTGTAGGTCTCTTCCCCTTCTTTCTATTTATCCTCCTTGGGGAGTTCTTCATGGATCTGAAATATGATGAGATAAATTGCATCCTCTTCAATCTTCTGATCTCTTGGGCTTAGACTCACAGGTTGAGCCAAGACTATGCTTTGATACCACTGTAATATTCCAAATCTGGAACATCTCGCAAGGCATGACTGGAAAATGCATTTTCCAGTAATGGCTGCCACAGGAATTGAAACCAGAACCTAGATCCCTTAGATCAATGTATCTAATTCTTAAATCCAAGAGATGGCTCCAAAGAAATCCTTCTAGGTGGGTTAAACAGATCTCCCACACCTAGTTGTCCTCAGAAAATGCCCGATAAGGGACTGCAACAAATGTAAACACATGTAATGGTATAACATCATTATTTTATAGCCATGAACACTTGTAGATATGAATAGCCAAAAAATGTATCATATAGCAGAAAAAAAGTACAATTCCTTGAGGAAACAATCACTCAAGCAATACAATGTAAGCCTCAGCAACACATGTACAAGGAAATGAAGAACACTACTATATAGGAATAAACCCAGGCTATGACAGTGTTGTCTATAGGAGACACTGCAACTTACAAAATGATAATATGATGATATGACCATATCAGCTCAAATAAATATGGGGGAGCAAGCTCTCAACCCATGAAAACACTAATACACAATAATACAGAATCCTTAGAAGGATTGGCTGCAATACATGTACAAATGGAAATTCTGTAGAAATGCCGGAGTTACTGGGCAGCAGTTGCAACTCAGAAAATAGAAATGGATGAATATAGTTGAAGATGTTTCATATGGTGCATAGATCTCATCCAATGTATCTCCCAGGTGAAAGTCTGATCCAAACCCTGAAGATCATACCCTCCAAAATAGTGGTGCAACCCCCCCTGCAAATATGCTCAGAAATAATGCAGTCAAGGAGATGGAATGAGCTATAAGAGATAGAGAATTCTTGGCCTGGTGCCAAATATGTGCAATCAGCTTAGAAACCTCCTTCACTAACCTTTCGGAGAAATAGGAGCTCCCTCTTCTGAAAGATGAGCCAAGGAAAGGTGTTGTGGAACCCTCCACTACAACACCGAGCAACACTACGTTATACTTTAGAAGAAATAATGTAGTGACTGATGGTAGTGGCTTTGGCCTTGAGCCAAGATGTGGAGAAATGAAGTGCAATACTTCAAGAGGCCTCTCAATAAGGATAGGAAATCCTAAACAAGAATCCCTCGTGCTAAACAACACTACAACTCAGCTGAACAGCTGGAGACTACAAATAGTCTAATCAGACAAATGATCAAATGCTCAAAGATGTCCCAGTATGGCTGCATATTCCTCATTTTATGCAAGTGAATGCCTCTTTGCCCTGGACCCCACACATTAAGGTTTCTTCCACAAAGAATATTCCTCCCTCTCAAACTGCGTTGTCTTCTCAAGAAAGCTACACCTCTTAGGCAGCGTTGTTGACTTGGTCAAACTTGACCTTGTCCTCATGCAAATTTCCCCTTTTCACACTAGAAGGTGAAAAATAAGCTTCTCCAATGATCCCTTTTCACACTATGAAGGATATTATTCCTACTCATGGGCCTTTTACCATTCTATTAACCTCCTAGATGAAATAAACAAAAATTAATATGCCAACTTGTTGCATGCAAATTTTGGAATATTACAGTCCTCCCCTCTCAAATATTGTTTTTCCCCAAGAAAGTGCAAGGATAAACTGAGTTCTCTTCTCCTATCCCTATAGAATCCCTGTATGATGATCTCCTCCAAGCAAAGTGATGCTATCTCATTAATCAAGCCTCCACATTTCCCCTCCTTAGCATGCAAGTTAGCTATCAATCCATCATCATGTAAAGGTGAAATACTCAACAGGATAGAAAAGTGATGTCTAGAGGTCCCTTTGAAGAATGGGATTTGAAATAAAATGGGAACTATCTTTCCCACATGGATCCTCCATCTCCGAGCTATGAGCCATGCAAAATGAGCTACCTCCCAACTAGGAAACTCCTGAAAACTGTCCTCCACCTTTGGTTCTAGCAAAGTAGGTGGGATAAAAATCTACACATGGTAGACAATGTAGCCTACCCCATGCTATCCATCTCTCCACTTATGATAATTTCAGAGTGTTGGTTGATCTTGGGCTACAATAATATTTCCCTCAAGTGGCAAGATGAGCACTAGATCTCCAAAGACCTCTCCTCCAATGCTGCAAATCAAGCTAGACCAAGCCATTCAATTTATGATGAGTTGGAAGCCATCATCATATGGCATAATATCCATCATATGGCTCACCTCATATTGAAACAAATGTGTTGTTAAGGTGACCATACCGTATCCCATGCTCCCCTCAGAACATGTAGTGCAAAAAGTGTGGGAGGATTCTCCCTCAAAGGACACATTCACCCAATGTTTCTTTCTCCCAAGCATGCTCCTCATAAATACTGAAACAATAGAGCCATAGGGAGAAAAAATGAGAATCATACTTGCTGCCATATGTAAAAAATGAGAAGGATAATGGTCCCTCAAGTGCAACCAGCAAAACTTGACCCTCAACTGCAATAGAGACTGATAGAAAGTGTGGCTTCTCAACCACTTGCCTGCTGCTCCAATATCCTCATAAGTATGGAGGGAGTGAATGATGTAAGGTGTACAATGAGCATGTCCTCCATAATATATCTTTTCCCAAAGTCCTCCAAGGGAATGGCCATCAATCATGCTTATGGCCTCATCTAAACCATGTTGTCTAGAGAAAAGAATTCTCCTCCTTGGAGCATCATCCTGCACATGTATGGTTAAGGGACATATACATACATCATATAAATGCTCATGTAAACAAAAATGACTACCCTTACCATACTCTCTGCTCATACAAATGGATTGTCTCATAGATGAGTCTCCTCTCATCTTCAAAGAGAAAAGAGGTGGTTGTGCTAACTCTCCCGAAGAGTTATGTATCTCCTCCATCTTCATCTTGTCCATGCATATACTCATATGCTGATATATCTCCTCCTCAAAGCCCATCCAAAAAAACCCCTCCATGATGGTGTGGTACGCTCTCATAGAACAAGTGGGATTGAAAAGGAAACCCTCCTGAGCTACTTGTAGAAATTTCTGCTTGAGCTTGGAAGCTCTAGGAAAGAAGATCCTACCATGATAAAAGATGACCCCATCTCTGACTAAATATCCTTCCTCATGCAACTGGTCATCCAATATGATACAAGTATGAATATCCTTGGAATAATCCACCAACAACTGGGAGTTCCAATATGGATCTATCCTCCATAGCATGTCAAGGATTCCTCATGAAGAGGTAGTGTCATATATCATCCTCCTTTTAAAATCTCCATGCCAAAGATGCAAGTCAAGGTCGTTATCCTTCCTACGAGAGTCGAAGACACAGTAGAATCTGAAATGGAAGTGGGTACTGATAATTTTGAGGGAATGATCCCTCTCTCCTTGAGTCTACCCTAGAGTCCCAGTGCTGTATCAAGCTCTACCAAGGTCTCCACCCTCCTAAAATCCATGAGTGGTGCCACAAAATGTGAAGCATCCATCCTCCTCTGCTGATCCAGTGGTCTCCCCGTCTCCATCCAATGAGACATCATCCTCAAGAGGTGACTTCATATATGAATGAAGCAATCTTCCCATGCTTCCAATGTGCAATTGAATCACCTTCTTAGGTGCATAAACCTCTAGAAATGAGTAGGGATGTGTACTCCTCAACTCATGATGTTGGGTCTTCTCTGTATCTCCTCCTTGTGTCTCTATGGTTTCACACATCCTCAACAATGGCACAGGTAGAACATGAGTTGTGCCTTGATCTCAACACATGAGATCCTGGGGACTTCCTTGCAAAGATCCAAGCATCCATCTATTTGGAGCAAGAGCTCCTCCTTCATCTGCCTGAGGTGCTATATCAAATCTAGATCTAACATCATTTTTGCCCTCAATATTTGCAACATTAATGGACAAATCTCCAATGATTGGATCCCTTTTTGAAAAAGAGATCTCCATGCTCCTTTGCTCAAAGGTGTGAGATGAAAACCTTTCTTCCGGCAAAGTATGGTGCAAGTTTTCATGCAAGGGTTTTTCTTGAGTTTTCTTGTTTACTCCCACCATGTGTGTCTCATGAATCTTTTTATCAAATATTTTCACTAATGCCTTAGTGAAATTTGCATAAGATGCAATGTTTACATTTCTCAAAGAAAAAGATTCAAAGAACCACCAGGAAAAAGCCTTACCTTTAAAATGCAGCGTTGCAACTTTGATGGCTTCATCTTCAAGAATGTGGTGCTGCTGCAAGAAGGTCTCTAACTCCTCCACCGAGGCTTTCGCTGAACATACAAGTGAACCTTCAAAGGTAGATATATGAAATCTATCCTGCTGCTCTCTTCCATTCACCTTCCTCTTTCAAAAATCTGAGAAACTGAGATGATCTCTGAATTTTTGCGTTTGAAACTCATACTCTTTAAATAAATCACGAAGGGTTTCCCTCCTAGAAATATCTTCACTTCTTTCCACCTCTCTTCCGACAATCCTGGGCATTTGACTGCACTGTGCATTAGGATGTGTAGTTGCTTGCTCACACTCCTCATGTAATAATCTAGAGTTTGCTTTTGAATCAAACCCTCTTGGACATTATTCATACATCTCCCTCCATTTCTTCTTGAAATACTCATGAATAATATGTACATATTTAGGAAGAATCTTTTTAAGCTTATCCCCTTTTTCTTTTTCTCCTTCAAAAGATGGAGTCTTTTTCCTGCTTATTTCTTTGTCTCCTTCTCGATGAGAATAGGAAGTGCAAGGCTCTTCCTCTTCTTTCTTCTTATTCTCCTTGGAGAGGCTCTTCATGGATATAAAATATGATGAGATAAATATCGTCCTCTTCAATATTTTGATCTCTTGGGCTTAGACTCACAGGCTGAGCCAAGACTATGCTTTGATACCACTGTAATATTCCAAATCTGGAACATCTAGCAAGGCATGACTGGAAAACGCATTTTCCAGTAATGGCTGCTACAGGAATTCAAACCAGGACCTTTATCCCTTAGATCAATGTATTTAAGTCCTAAATACAAGATATGGCTCCAAATAAATCCTTCTAGGTGGGTTAAACAGATCTCCCACACCTAGTTGTCCTCAGAGAATTCCCAATAAGGGACTGCAGCAAATGTAAACACATGTAATGGAATAACAATGTTATTTTATAGCCATGAACACCTATAGATATGAATAGCCAACAAATATATCATATAGAATAAAAAGAGTACAATTCATTGAGGAAACAATCACTCAAGCAATACAATGTAAGCCTCATCTACACACGTACAAATAAATGAATAACTCTTCTATATAGGAATAAACCTAGGCTATGACAGCGCTGCCTATAGGAGACACTACAACATACAAAATGATAATATGATGATATGACCATATCATCTCAAATAAATATGGGTAGCAAGCTCTCAACCCCTGAAAACACTAATACACAATAATACACAATCCTTAGAAGGATTGGCTGCAATACATGTACATATGGAAATTCTGCAAAAATGCCATAGTTGATGGGTAGCAACTGCAACTCAGAAAATAGAAATGGATGAAGATATCTAAATATGTTTCATATGGTGCATAGATCTATTCCAACGGATCTCCCAGGTGAAAGGTTGATCCAATCCCTGAAGATATTACCCTCCAAAATAGTGGTGCAACCCCCCACTGCAAATATGCTCAGAAATAACATAGTCAAGGAGCTTGACTGCACTGTAAGAGATAGAGAATGCTTGGCCTGGTGCCAAATATGTGTAAGCAGCTCAGAAACCTCCTTCACTGTCCTCCTGGAGAAATATGAGCTCGCTTCTCTAAAATATGAGCAAGGAAAGGTGTTGTGGAACCCTCCACTAGAACACCCAGCAACACTACGTTATACTTCAGTAGAAATAATGCAATGACTAATGGTAGTGGCTTTGGCCTTGAGCCAAGATGTGGAGAAATGAAGTGCAATCCTTCAAGACGCCTCTCAATAAGGATAGGAAATCCTAAACAGGAATCCCTTGTGCTAAACAACACTGCAACTCAGCTGAACAGCCAAAGACTGCAAATAGTCTAATCAGACAAATGATCAAATGCTCAAAGATGTCCCACTATGGCTACCTCTTCCTAATTTTATTCAATTGAATGCCTCTTTGCCCTGGACCCCACACATTAGGGTTTCTTACACAAATAATATTCCTCCCTCTCAAACTGCTCTGTCTTCTCAAGCTAGCTACACCTCTTAGGCAGAAGCTATTGACTTGGTCAAACTTGACCTTGTCCTCATGCAAATTGCCCCTTTTCACACTGGAAGGTGCAAAATAAGCTGCTTTAATGATCCCTTTTCACACTATGAAGGATCTTATTCCTACTCATGGGACTTTTAACCATTTTATTCACCTTGTAGATGAAATAAACAAAAATTAATATTCCAATTTGCTACATGCAAATTTTGGAATGTTACAGTCCTCCCCTCTCAAAGATTATTTGTTCTCAAGCAAGTGCAAGGATAGACTGAGTTCTCTTCTCCTCTCCCTATAGCATCCCTATATGATGATCTCCTCCGAGGAAATTGATACTATCTGATCAATCAAGCCTCCACATTTCCCCTCCTCAACATGCAAGTTAGCTATCAAGCCGTCATCATGTAAAGGTGAAATACTCAAGAGGATAGAAAAATGATGTCTAGAGGTCACTTTGAAGAATGGGATCTGAAATAAAATGGGAACTATATTTCCCACATGGATCCTCCATCTCCAAGCTATGAGCCATGCAAAATGAGCTACCTTCTAACTAGGCAACTCCTGAAAACTGTCCTCCACCTTTGGCCCCGGCAAAGTAGGTGGGATGAAAATCTGCACATAGTAGACAATGTAGCCTACCCCAAATTGTCCATATATCCACTTATGATAAGTGTAGAGTGTTGGCTGATCTTGGACTACAATAAGATTGCCTCAAGTGGCAAGATGAGGACTAGATCTCCAAAGACCTCTCCTGCAACACTGCAAATCAAGCTGGACCAAGCCATTCCATATATGATGAGTTGGAAGTCATCATAATATGGCATCATATCCATCATAATGCTCACCCCATATGGAAAAAAATTTGTTGTTAAGGTGACCATACCGTATCCCATGCTCCCGTCAGAACATGTAGTGCAAAAAGTGTGGGAGAATTCTCCCTCAAAGGACACATTCACCCAGTGTGTCTTTCTCCCAAACATGCTCCTCATAAAGAGAGAAACAATAGAGCCATAGGGAGAAAAAATGAGAATCATAATTGTTGTTTTCTGCTCAACTTAGTTTTCCTAAATTGATGTCATAAATTGTCAACCGGGGCTAGTAAACTGTTGAAGTGAAGTGCACGATATGTGCCTAGGTATCTGTTTCTCACTACGTTGTGTTTAGTGTTTTTCCAATGTTTTTTGTTTTGTGTTTTTATTCTAAGAGGAAAATAACTAAGTGTTGGTAAATAAAAGTTGATGGTCACACTAAAACAAAGCAAAACCTATTCTAAACTATGTATGGCACTTGAGAACAGAAAATGCAAAACTTTAACAAGAAAAAATAACTCATAACATGAATTCAATAAATCATAACATGAAATCAGTCCAATTCATTCATTAGAAATATGTTTTAATAGCTTGAGAAAAGGATAATTTTAATGCAATGAGGTTCTTCTAAGTAAACAACAATCTACAATATCACAGAGAAAATCTCATCCATGGCTAGAAATTTGTTGGAACACATTTGGAAAAGATAGTTTGCAACATAGTGAGGAAATCTGCTCTAAATTAACCTATGACACTGAAATTAATCCATTCTGCAACTCAAATTGTCACTACTAAGCCTCATTCGAAAGTTAGAAATCTTTTGGAATAGTTTTGGAAAAAGGTTGTTTGTAAAATTATAAGAGATTACAGAATAGTCAAGGCCTTGAACTAATATCACTAATTCCTGTCCATATGATGATGTGTTGGAAGAGATTAATAACAAGAGTAGTTTGTAAATAATGAAGGCCTTGAAGTCTAATGGAACAGAACTAGCATACAACTAACTAATGAAACTTGAAATACATTAAATAGAACTGAACAAGAATGCAATCAATCAAACTTGAAATACAGTGAACAGAATTGAACTAGAGTGCCATTAACCTCTGGAGTTTTACAACTAAACTAAAATGCAACTAATCACTGAAATACTACAGCTCTATCTCATTCGGTGTTAGTGATATTTTGGAACAATTCATAAGAGCAAGACTGGCTGTAACAATTGATGTCAGTGAGCATAAAAATATGAAGTTCAGAAAAATGCAACTAGACTCTAAAACACCACAGCTATGTCTCAATCAGTGTTAGTGATATTTTGGAACAATTCGTAAGAACAAGACTAGTTGTAACATTTGATGTGAATGAGCATAAAAACATAAAGTTTAGAAAACTACTTGAATTAGGAATGAAACAAGGCTAAAGTTACTTATCTAAACAATATGCACAGAGCTTCTCGGGCAGTAGGGGCCCTCTACCACCGGATTAGCATACAAATCTCCTCAAGATTTCCTTAGATCATGCAATGAAGTTGAATGTCTTTCATTAAAGAGAAAATTCTTCAGAAACAGAGTATTACGGACTTTTGAGATCTAACAACAAAACATCAATCTAGCTAGCTGTCTCTCGGTCTCCCGAGTCATTCTTATAAAAGAAATACATAACTACCCTTGAGAGGAAATAGGGATAAGTGTATTTCCCAATTAAAATCAAATTAGAACTCTTGTGGAAGCCTCATACTCTTGCTGGAGACATGTGTAGAGTCCCTGTCCTGGTAGGAATTTGCTTCTTAGTTTTGATCTCTTCCACGTGCATAACCACCTATAGATTCTTGCTCAGACTTTGTAGAGAGCAAGAAATGATGGGGGAGTGTTGTGGAATTCAACCATATGTGTTTTTCCTTGAAGTGACACCTGTAACCTGTGAGAACATGAAGATAGCTGCGGAATAGGCGACTAGCTACAGAATGGCTGCATTCTGTAGCTGAGTCTAGTCAAAAATTACTACAACAACAAAACCACGAAAATATAGCAAGTCAGTCATTGTATACATTCCTAAAGTGACTTTAATTAATCCTATTGATCATTTAAGCCTGTAATTGATAAGGGACAAAGGAAATGAAGTGAAATTTGGTTAAGGAAAAGGACATCTTTGGGGCTCAACAGCTGCCATATGCAACAAATGAGAAGGAAAATGGTCCCTCAAGTGCAACCAGTGCAGCTTGACCCTCAAATGCAATAAAGACTGATAGAAAGTGTGGCTTCTCAACCACTTTCCTGCTACTCCAATCTCCTCATAAGTATGGAGGAAGTGAATGATGTAACGTGTCCAGTGAGCATGTCCTCCATAATATATCTTTTCCCCAATTCCTCCAAGGGAATGGCCATCAATCATGCTTATGGCCTCATCTAAACCATGTGGTCTAGAGAAAATAATGCTCCTCCTTGGAGCATCATCCTGCACATGTATGGTTAAGGGACATATACATACATCATATAAATTCTCATATAAACAGCAATAAATACCCTTACCATACTCTCTCCTCATACAAATGGAGTGGCTCATAGATGAGTCTCCTCTCATCTTCAAAGAGAAAAGAGGTGGAAATTCTAACTCTCCCAAAGAGTCATGTATCTCCTCCATCTTCATTTGGTTCATTCATCTACTCATATGATGATATATCTCCTCCTCGAAGCCCATCCAAAAATACCCCTCCATGATGGTGTGGTATGCTCTCATAGAACAAGTGGGACTGAAAAGGAAATCCTCCTGAGCTTCTTGTAGCAACTTCTCCTTGAGCTTGCAAGCTCTAGGAAACAAGATCCTACCATGATAAAATATGACCCCATATCTGACTAAATATCCTTCCTCATGCAACTGGTCATCCAATATCATACAAGTATGAAGATCCTTGGAATACTCCACCAACAGCTGGGAGTTCCAATATGGATCTATCCTCCATAGTGACAACGCTGATGATCTCTCATGAATAGTATCTATCATATGTTCATCCTCCTCTTTGACATCTCCCATGCCAAAGATGCAAGTCAGAAGGTTGTTATCCTTCCTCTGTTGCTTCTACCACAGTGTAGAATCTGTAATGGAAGTGGGTACTGATAATGTTGAGGGAATGCTCCCTCTCTCCTTGAGTCTACCCCAGACTCCCAGCACTGTATCAAGCTCTACCAAGGTCTCCACCCTCCTAAAATCCATGAGTGATACCCCAACATGTGAATCATCCATCCTCCTCAGCTGATCCAGTGGTATCCTCGACAAAATGTCTCCATGAAATGAGACATCATCCTCAAGAGGTGATTGCATATATGAATGAACCAATATATCCATACTTCCAGTGCGCAATCCAATCACCTTGTTAGGTGCATTGACCTCCAGAAATGAATAGGGATGTGTACTCCTCATCTCATGATGCTAGGTCTTCTCCCTATATCCTCCTTGTGTCTCTATGGTTTCACACCTCCTCAACAATGGCACAAGTAGAACATGAGTTGTGCCTTGATCTCTACACATGAGATCCTGAGGACTTCCTTGCAAAGATGCAAGCATCCATCTATTTGGAGCAAGAGCTCCTCCTTCCTCTCAGCTCGGGGGGTTGTGACCAACCAGATCTATGTTACCCTCAATCAAGTAATTACGAATGGACAATCCTCCAATGATTACTAGATCCCTTTTCGAAAAAGAGATCTCCATGCTCCTTTGCTCAAAGGTGTGATATGACAACCTTTCTTCCCATAGCATGTTGCAAGTTTTCATGCAAGGGTTTTTCTTGATTTTTCTTTTACTCCCACCATGTGTCTCATGAATCTTTTTATCAAATATTTTCACTAATGCTTTAGTGAAATTTGCATAAGATGCAATTTACATTTCAAAGAAAAATATTTAAATATCCACTGCCAGAAAATTCTTACCTCTCAAATGCAAATACGTTAAATTTGATGGCTTCATCTTCAAGAATGTGATGTCACAAGTAAGAGGGTCTCTAAATCCTCCAATTCCAAGGATTAGCCCCATACGTGTGAACCTTCAAAGGTAGACATGAAATCTATCCCGTCGCTCTCTTCCATTCTCCTTCCTCAAAACTCTAGAAACCAAGACATCCCTTCAACTTCTGCGTTGTAAACTCATACTCTTTCAAGAAATCACTAAGGTTTTCCCTACTAGGCAATCTCTTCCTTATATCCATCTCTCTTCCGAGTCCTAGATTATCGGTGACTGAATTAGGATGTGCAGCTGCTTGCTCACACTCCTCATGTAATAATCTAGAGTTTTCTTTTGAATCAAACCCTCTTGGAGATTCTTCATACATCTCCCTCCAGATCTTCTTGAAATACTCATGAATAATATGTACATATTTAGGAAGAAGATTTGTAAGCTTATCCCCTTTTTCTTTTTCTCCTCCAAATGATGGAGTTTTTTTCCTGCTTATTTCTTTGTCTCCTTCTCAACGAGAATAGGAAGTGCATGGATCTTCCTCTTATTTCTACTTATCCTCCTTGGGGAGGTTCTTCATGGATCTTAAATATGATGAGATAAATCCCATCCTCTTCAATCTTCTGATCTCTTGGGCTTAGACTCACAGGCTGAGCCAAGACTATGCTTTGATACCACTGTAATATTCCAAATTTGGAACATTTAGCAAGGCATGACTGGAAAACACATTTTCCAGTAATGGCTACTATAGGAATTCAAACCAAGACCTAGATCCATTAGATAAATGTATCTAAGTCATAAATCCAAGAGATGGCTCCAAATAAATCCTTCTAGGTGGGTTAAACAGATCTCCCACGCCTAGTTGTCCTCGGAAAATGCCTGATAAGGGGCTGCAGCAAATGTAAACACATGTAATGGAATAACATCGTTATTTTATAGCCATGAACACCTATAGATATGAATAGCCAACAAATGTATCATATAGTAGGAAAAGAGTACAATTTCTTGAGGAAACAATTAGTCAAGCAATACAATGTAAGCCTCAACAACACATGTACAAGGAAATGAAGAATTCTGCTATATAGGAATAAACCCAGGCTATGACAACGCTGTCTATAGGAGACACTGCAACATAAAAAATGATAATATGATGATATGACCATATCAACTCAAATAAATATGGGGGAGAAAGCTCTCAACCCCTGAAAACACCAATACACAATCCTTAGAAGGATTGGCTACAATACATGTACAAATGGCAATTCTGGAGAAATTCTGGAGTTGTTCGGTAGCAGCTACAACTAAAAAAATAGAAATGGATGAAGATAGTTGAAGATTCTGTATATGGTGCATAGAGCTCATCCAATGGATCTCCTAGGTGAAAGGTTGATCCAATCCCTGAAGATCTTACCCTCCAAAATAGTGGTGCAACCCCCCACTACAAATATGCTCAGAAATAACGCAAACAAGGAATTGGACTGCACTGTAAGAGATATAGAATGCTTGGCCTGGTGCCAAATATGTGAAATCAGCTCAGAAACCTCCTTCAATGACCTCCCAAATAAATAGGAGCTCCCTCCTCTGAAAGATGAGCCAAGGAAAGGTGTTGTGGAACCCACCACTGCAACATGCAGCAACACTACGTTATAGTTCAGCAGAAATAACACAGTGACTGATGGTAGTGGCTTTGGCCTTCAGCCAACATGTGGAGAAATGAAGTGAAATCCTTCAAGAGGCCTCTCAAGAAGGAGAGGAAATCCTAAACAGGAGTCCCTCGTGCTAAATAGCACTGCAACTCATCTGAACAGCCAGAGACTGCAAATAGTATAATCAAACAAATGATCAAATTCTCAAAGAAGTACCACTATGGCTACCTCTTCCTCCTTTTATGCAAGCGAATTCCTCTTTGCCCTGGACCCCACACATTATGGTTTATTCCACAAATAATATTCCTCCCTCTCAAACTAAGATGTCTTCTCAAGCAAGCTACAACTCTTAGGCAACAGTGTTTACTTGGTCAAACTTGACCTTGTCCTCATGCAAATTGCCCCTTTTTGCACTAGAAGGTGCAAAATAAGTTGCTCCAATGATCCCTTTTCACACTATGAAGGATCTTATTCATACTCATGGGCCTTTTACCCATTTTATTCACCTCGTAGATGAAATAAACAAAAATTAATATTCCAATTTGTTGCATGCAAATTTTGTAATATTACAGTTTTTTTGTAACCAAATAATAATATATATGCTTTACTATTCCCTTTGAATCACTTCCAACTATTTTTTCAAATGAAATTTATACAAATTTGAAAGTGCAAAAATTTTAAGGCTTGATTTTGAGCTTGTTGATAAGGTTAACCTTAAAACAATTGTATATTTTTGGTTTGAGCTTCCTAAGTTATAAAATTGTATCTATGGTATCCCTATGTGTCTTGATTCCAACCCCACAACTTACATCGATATTGGATTCTTTGAGGTAAAGTTATGTGAATTCTACATGATGACCTAATTATGGACTAGCTAAGTATATCAAACCTATATGGGATGCCACATCTCATATTTTTAAACTTTAACAGTAAAATTCATACCCAAGAAATTACAGCCATGAAATTTTGGTCACTTTTTATGAAATTTAATTCTGATGCTCAAAGAGAAAGTTATGAGATTTTGCCCGAAGCACTTGTTTAAGACTAATTTATAAAGAATGCAGAAACCCTAAACTCATTGGACCATATCTCTAAAAGTGTATGGGAGAAAGGTATGAAATTTTAACCAGGCGTTCATCATGATTTCACATTAACATGCTATCAATTTCACAGTCTAAAGCTTCATAGAAAAAAAATATATATTGAAATTTCCATGATGACCCATTTGAAGCAGCAAAACCCTAGGATCAAAAGATTTGATACTATTGTCAAGATTACAAAAACCCTCTTTTTTTATACATAATAAAATATAAAAACAAAAAGGCCCTAAACATTAATTCGTTTAAAAAAAACTAAGAAATTAAAAAAAAAAAAAATTAGAGGTCAAAGCTGTAATAAATATTTAAAAAAAAAACTATAAATCCACCTAATCGCTCGATTATACGACCTTCGACTAATACATCGGGACGACTACAAAATTCATTGTGAATAATAAGCCAGATTATCAAACCACCCGAACTTATGACCTATCCTACCATCTAATCCCCGACCATCTAAATACTCGATATGAGGACGAAACCCGACTCACGTGTAGTCAGGGTCGGGATGAAATAAACCAAAAACACAATAAATATTTGCTCGACTATCCTGCCCCTGACTATATGACCATCCAAAAAAAAAAAAAATGTATTTGTGTGAAAGTCTTCTTTTTACAATAGATTTTCAGTTTTTTTCCACTTCATGTTCAAATGATTTGTTTTTTAAGTCAGTAATAAATTCTTTGATAATTTCTTGATTCACTAAAACAAAATAGTTGGCTTTCTCCATGGGAAATTAATGAACACGTTAATGCATTCTTTCCTCGTATTTCTAATCAAAATTCCCAAATTCTTAGAGTATTTCTCTTGCATGTTTTTTTCTGAACCCTTGTTTAGCGAAGTTTGAATTAAGGATAACGACACCATTTATAGAAATTATGTGTAAGCGAGATAATATTATGCAATATTCTTAATTCAATTCCAAATTTCAAATAGGAAAAAATTGTTCACGTGTCATAAAATGGGGAAAAAATATTCAAAGCAATAGATGGAGGAAATAAGGGAGAAACATAAATAAATGGAGAATCTACTCCCAGAGGAAGTCAGCTTCAACTCGTTCCTCATCTCAGATTCAACGTACAAGACACAAAATGCATGTACAATGAGATGGGGGGGAATATTTGATTTATCTGAAGAAAGAGGATGGATTAATGATACCATAGATTCTCAAACCAAGAATAATTAGTTTGAAGCAATAAGAGAAACAAATATACACAAAGTAGAAGCTAACATGGTTTCATGGATTTTCTCTCAATATTATATTTCAATCCAAGAAATATCAGACCATCAAAAAATTTCCATAATCTCATGGAAATATAAAGTCCTATCAGCCATATAAGCTCAGTCCTCCCAAATTTCAGCTTAATGTTGATTCCTTAATAATTTTTGAAACAATGTCTTCAATAAGTATTGATTGAATTATGATATTGTAATTAGAATTGGTTAAGAGAAGAAAATGAAGGTTTCAATATCAAGGAAAAAAAGGATTACCCTATAAACATTTTCAATAAACCTCTTATATTTCTAATTAAAATCCTAACTATATTATATGGGGAACTATATCCTGAAAATTGTAAAACCAAGTAGATCCCAATAATCCAAAGAATTTTAAATGGGGGGGAATGCCTAATTTGGGCTGATATTTTATCACAGAATATAAAAAATTCATTAAATCTTTCATTTTCATCCCCCCTAGGTATATGCACATTTTCTACATGTCTTCCTATATGATAGATATTTTCATTGCTTCAGTTCCATTCCTACTCATGAAATGGAACTACCTGTCTAATCAACAACTACCCATCCAAAATTATGCTCTTATCTTATGGGAGTCAAATTTTCAATACCATTTGTATGATATTTTCCATTATGTTTTAATTCCTTTGCATGAAATATTTTTTAGAAAATTTCCTCCCATAATTAGTCCAAATTAGAAGGACAACCTAGATTCAATAGGTCATTGGTTTATTGAAGAACTATTTTCTTATATCAGATTTTTTGGAAGTGAGATGGGAACTCACCTTCTTCCCCGCTATATTCCTGAAAAGCTCTCCCTAAGAGAAGTTGCTAATCAATTTTTTTTAAATGGCCAACCCAAAAATATGATTAAATTGCAAAAGAAAATTTGGAATGGTTTTCCAATCAAGTTTGGTGACATAACTACCAAGGATAAAGGGAATGGATTGAAGGAAATCAGAGAGCTTCAAGATTTTTTGTTATATTCCTTACCTCATTATGAATATGACCCTAACAGAATTATTAGCAACCATTATATAATATTCAGCTATATGAATATATTTACTCATAAAGAACCCCCTTTTGATGAGATTTTTAAAAATATTGATGACTTAAAACATGTTGTTGAAAGAGGAAGACTTTTAAATAATGAAACAAGGATAAAATACAAAATTTTCGAGAAAATTTGGTTAAAAATTTCGTAAAATAAAAAGGTCTTCATCTTAACATTTATTTTGAACAGTTAAAGGCTTCTAAATTTTTCTAGTTTAACTTTAACCAAATCAGTTCAGAGCCTTTTGTTGTTTCTCAAGACGAACAAAAGCCTTAAATTAAAAAAATAGAATATTTTTTTATCACAGTTAAGGAAGCTAAAGTCACATCAGTGGAAGTTCGTAAAGAAAAGCAGGAATATACAGTAGCACAAGAAACAACAAGGGAAAATTAATTGAAAAAAAATTCTCTGAAGGAAACAAAACAGAAATAACCAAAGACTATAGTAGTTGAAGATGTGGAAGTTGATGAGGACAAGGAAAATTCAGTATCTAGAGAAACCATCACCAAGAAGAATGAAGAAGTTATTGAATCACATAAAAAAATAGAAACTATCTTTACTACATCTCCTTGGACATCAATAACACCCATTTCTACCAACATTCCTTGGGAATCATTTTTATTTAAACCAATTTCTGAGTTAGAAGTAGTTCCAAATAAAATTCCTTCCTTGAAAAAATAGTATTTCAATTCTCAAACAAAATCAATTATAAGAAGAATGGAGAAAAGAAAACATGATGCCTTAGAGATTGTGTTTTCATTTAATCGCATGCTCAGAGAGATGTGAAATAAAAAACTCAAGAGAAGAAAGAGAAGAAGTTATAGAAAAGTGAATTGTTTAGTGAAGAGAATTGGCAGAAATATTTTGCAACTTTAATTCAAGGACTTGTTGTAGAAAGAGAAAATCTACAGAAGAATTTTCAGAAATAATTAAAAGAGATGAATATAAAGCATGAACATCACATTCAGGAGTTAAGAAAAATGCATGAGGATAAAACTTGCATTTGGAAAGAAGAAGCTGAAAGTAATTTTGAAATCATGACTGCATCCTTAAAATATAAAATCGAATCTCTTCAAAATAAACTTAGTGAGATCCAAGAAGCTACACAAAGTTTGGAGATTTTTAGAAATCAACCGTTACAAATTTATCAAATACTAAGAAATAATCAATCAAAATTCTATAAGAGGATGGATAAAATATCAATATTTTATAAAGAAATTACAAAATTGAATGAAACGATTGATTCATTGATAGAAGAAGATAAATCTCTTAAGAAATTTTTTTTGTCTATTATGGGTTGGGAAAATGAATTTAAATCTAATGAAAATAAAAAAATTTCAAAAAAATATAAGAGGTTGAGGTTTTTCTCCTTAATTTGCAGATAATATAAGGCTAAAGAAATATAAAACTCGATAAAAACAACAAAAGAACAATTTTTAATAATCTCGGGAAAAGAAACAAAATTTATAGAGGAATTCGATTTGGTAGGATCGAAGCCACTGGAGGAGTCTATTCCAAGTGAA
Organism: Pinus albicaulis; assembly: GCA_034641835.2. Lineage (NCBI taxonomy): Eukaryota > Viridiplantae > Streptophyta > Pinopsida > Pinales > Pinaceae > Pinus > Pinus albicaulis. The sequence continues at coordinate 1,442,106,084 of CM076580.1, forward strand.
TTGAAGAAACTAATAGAATATCGTATAAAAAAGGATCAGGTAGAGATAAAAAGGCTTAAATTCTGGAAACAAAAGAAATTCCAGAAATTTTTGCAACTACCTTTTGAACAAATCAAGTTAATTACTAAATTTGAAATTAAATATTGAAGAAAAATAAAAAGTTACAAGGCTTGATTGTTAGCTGCCAGATCAATATTATTTAGTTTCCTTCCATTCACTTTTCTATTGTTTCCCAGTTATATTCACAATGGACCAAGCATATTAAGGTCAATGCACCCCATCTATTTCTCAATCTCAAATATGAAGATTCTGAGGATGAGGAGAGGTTGCCTACTTCTCAAGCAAAGATTAGATGAACAAATATAGAATTAGATATTTTTAGAATTAGATATTTACTTTTATAAAAAAAATTGATTTTCTTTTTTCCAAACTTATCTTATCTCCTTTTAGTATTTATAGATCCTTTTTCATTGGTGTTAAGGGTCCATAAATTGTGAATATTGCAAACTTGTATTTTGGAACAAGTCTTGAAGTATCAACATTTTTTAAGACCATATTCAATTTTGATGTGTGATGAGCTATGAGGTTTATGTTAGGACATCAATTTAATTTATTAATATATGCCTTTGGTATTGCTTTATAACTTGCACTATCAAATTCTGAATGAATGTTTGATTATTTTATTAAACATCTCTTGTGACATGTTATATTCTAAATCTTTTATCATCATGAGTTAAACAATTATTAATTTTTTCATTATTGCTTGATCATTAATATCAAATGTTCAAATATAGAGTATAGTTTCTCTTGGTTGCGATATAGAATTTATGATCACGTTTCTTTAGATAATTCATTCATATATTTTTCGAAGAAAAAAAAATCCTTGAATAGGATGAAAACTTGAAAATATATGTTTAAATTTTTTTACCATTAGGGAATTTTGAGGTCTGAAATGGGCCTCCTAAGAAAAATGTACAACCAAAATAAAATTTATAAGAACCAATAGGATTAAAGATGATGATGTCAACCATGGGGGATGATTCACCATTTTTTAAGTAAAAATGTAAAAAAATTATAAAATAATAAAATAATAAAACTAATTTTTCAACTCATATTTTCAACTTATCTCCAAAATTTGTTACTCAAATTTTGAGTGGGAGTACTTATTGGATGCAAAATTTAATTCCTCATCCAAGTAGTACTCATGTTGCATAATTTCGATGGACCCTGCTACACGAAAAATGATAATTACATGAAAAAACGTGATTGCAAACATGTTTTTCATGTATTTCTCATTTTTCAAGTAGTAGGGTCCATCGAAAGTATTCAAAATTAGTACTCCTTGGATGAGGAATTAAATTTTTCATCCAACGAGTACTCCCGCTCAAAATTTGAGTAAAAAAATTGGAAGATAAGTTGAAAATATGAGTTGAAAAAGTTGTTTTTTCTTTTTTCCCTCTAAAATTTGATGATGTAATCAAATCTTATTTTATTTTTTCCATTATTATTTTATAATTTCCTTAGGAGGCCCATTTTAGGCCTCAAAATTCCCCTAATGATAAATTGTCTTCCAAAATTTATCTGTTTGGTTTTCTAGATTCAAGTTCCAGATGGGATTTTAAATTACATGATTTTCCATGTGGTATTATGTTCATTTATATCCTTTAAAATATGTTGTTCAAATTGATCTTATCATACTAGCAGATTATGTTAATATTTTTTTAATTATTAGAATACATTTATATTTCCCTTAGATTAATTATATTTTTTGTTAGTTTAATTTTAGTTTTAGATAACATTGGAAACCAGGACTTTATTCTAGAGAGTATACGACCACTTCAATGAAAAAATGTCTAATTGGGACTTTGATCGACCACATAATCACTAGTTTTCGGAGGATTAAAAACTTCTTGCCAATAATTTGGCGCTAGAAGGAGGGTCATAGATTTTGTATGGATGATAAGCCTATTGAACCTATTCATCTTATAACCTCATATGATATTAGCACCTCATCTACAACTTTTCATCCAACTAAAACCTTACCTGTTTCATCAACAACTACAATCTTATTAGAATAATTAGCTGAGGTATCATTTGTTCTTTTGCACCTTCACATTCAATTTTCTAAATCATATACTCAATCTCAAAGCAAGGCTTCAGGTTTATCCCTTATATTATTTGATATATCTACAAGGAAAAGACTCAAGTGTGAGGTTGAGGCTATATATCATCCTCTTAAGAAGCTAGTCCTAGATCATCAACAGAAACCAGTCCTAAAGCTTCATTTGAGTTTACAACTTTTACAAATCCCATATTCCATTTGGAATAAGTTGATTGGGAAACCAATCCATTTGCATCTAAAATAGTAAGCCCATAAACTACTTCAGTTCATATTCCAATTCCATCCACTTCATCAGTTTTTCATATATCAGTCCCTCCACCACCGATTATTCCTCCTTTAGGGCCTCCTTTTCAATTTATTCCTTCACCTCACTCATAAAGTTGAATTTAATCAACCCAAAAATCACCTATGGTAGGTCAACCTTAGTTATTAGTTGGACCCATTTTTTTCCCAAGAGACCAACATGATTTACCTAAGCATTCTAAAATATGGCTCCCAAAGTATAATACTAATGTTCCTATTACTACTAAAGAACATGTTAAACAATTCATGTTATATCTGAAGTTAGGTGTAGTATAACATGAATACAAGTTTGTAAATTGTTTCCTTTCACTTTTGAAGGAAAAGAAACTTCTTGGTATTTCACCATAGCTGGTGAAATTATTACAACTTGGGAATATTTTGAAAAATTATTTATCAAAAAGTATGGAGAGGATAAAACAAAGGTGGCCTTAGTTGTTGAATTATAAAATATCAAAATGAATTCAGGAAAATCAATCAAATATTTTTATCAAAGATGTATTTCTATCCTTAATAGAATCCCCGCAGCTTGTAGGCTAGGTGATGATGTGCTAAATGAATTTTTTATTTCTTCTCTTACTTTTGATATCACATTTGTTGTTATTAGAGCAGAAAAGGCCACATTATCCCTAAACATAGAGGAAGCCTTAAATGTTGAAAAAAAAATATTGAAAATTGTTGCTAAACATGCATTAGGACAATAAATAAATAAATAAATGTCTTGGTTCTAAAAATCCTTCAACTAGTAAATCAATTAAGGGTAGAAAATAAAAATAAAATATCGATTTAGACTCTATTCAAAAGATAATAAAAAAAATGTCTAATGAGATAACAAATGTAAAAATTTTCCTTTTTGAAACTCATATAATAAAAAAACCCTGGAGACCTTTTAGACGGAATCCACCCCCCAATCCTAATAAAAATTCTCTTGTACAATTCAACATTGATGATTATGCTCTATATGATTTTTTTCGAGCTGACAATGATAAACATTATGTAAAAACTTGTTCTTCTTTTATAAACATGTTTAAATTATTTATTAATGGGGAGAAAAAAGGTGAACCAAAGAATCAAAGCAAGAAAGAAGAATAGTCTAGTAAAATTAATGTCTTATGGGATGTATCTCAAGGAGGACTAATTGAAAACAACTTGGTTGAATATGAAGAACAAATTAATACTATACAAACTAGGTCTAAAATTCTAAATAATTCTCCAAATCAAGAATCCACATCAAATCCCAACTCTCTGCCTCAAACCAAGAAAACTCAAATTGTTGATAAGGCTACTTCTACATCTAATACTCCTCCCATCAAAGATCATTTAGATTATGATTTTGTTAAAGATATGAAGAAAATAGAGCAGTATCTCTTTATTTGAAGTATCAAAACTCACTCACCAAAGAGATGAATTGATAAAATGTCTAGCAAATTTTTCATTTGAAAATCCTAATTCCAACAAAGCCTCATCTAAGAAAATATCAAACATTAATGCAGATTTTATTGGAGATAGGTCATCCTCTCGAACTCCTCCTTTCCTGTTAATTCTCGAAATATACAAGAGAAATGTACATAATTTCTTAGTCAATTCAGGGGCTTCATATAATGTAATGCCCTTATCTGTTGTTCAAAAACTAAATATGTCTCCTTCAAACTCATCCACCCAAAATTTTAAATTGGATAGATCAAGTGTAGAGGTTTTAGGAAAAATCCAAAATGTTATAATCATATTTTAGATCATTGACATCATTATCATAGATATTCCAAAATATTATGGTTTAATTCTTAGCCGAGATTGGTCAGAAAAAACTTGATCATTATTTTTCTACATATTGGTATTATTTGTGGTTTCCATTGAATGGTGGACCGAATAAATTCAAGGTTGATCATGAATAGCACATAAAACATACAATTACTGAACTTGAGAAATATAATGAGCCAATAAATTATCCTGAATCGTCATTAGGTAATTATACATTTGATACTTATCTCGGTAATTTTTCATCTGAATAATCAGCTACATCAGAAACTAAAATTTAATGCATGAAATTTCTCCAAGTGCCAACCTTAAATTCAAGGAAAATTTCTTATACATAAGCTCCATACATCTTTACAACTAATCAAATTGATAGTTTGACATTATATTTTTATGGATCCAAATAAAATGAGGTAGTTGGTATTTGGATGTTTTTTCATTGATCCACTAGGGAATAAATTTATTCTCTCTTGTAGATTGAATTCCCCTTCTACAAATAATGTGGTTTAATACGAGGCCTTATTACAAGCTCTTCGTAAATATATTGAAATCAATATCAAAGATATCATATTTTTAGGTGATTCATAAATTATTGTATGACAATACAATAAAACCATTCATTGTGTATCCAACCTCTTGAAGAATTACAGACAAGAAGTATGGGAATTAGCTAAGAAATTTGATAGATTTAAGTTAGATTCTATATGCCATTCTTAAAATTCTGATGCTAACCTACTTGCTAATGCTGCATTAAAGTTGTTGTCTATTGAAAATTTTTCTCCAGAATGTTTTTTCGTTGAAATTCTACTTAGGCCTTCAATTCCTGATAATAATCAAAATTGGAGAGTATTTGATGATGATGATGATCAAATAAAATAATTACTAACCTTATCATACACCTTCAAATGATCCATTATTGATGAAGATCAACATACTACTCAATCACAATCTAACTCTCGAGATGAATAAAAATATAAAAAAATTATTTTGAAACCCATAGTCTGACTAAAAAATTTATATGATTTTCAAAATAAATTCAAAGGGATTAAAAATTTCAAAACCAATGGTTCTTCAATGAAATTTGAACTTGTTAATGTGGAAACAGAAAAACAACCTCAAAATGCTAATCTAGGAATAAATCATACACCTATAAAAAAAATCAAGATTTATCAAATTATTCAAGCAATACAAGGATGTTTTTTCTTGGACTTATGATGATTTGAATGTTTGTGATACTAAAATCATACAACATGTAATTCCGATCAAATTTTACACTCAAACGTTTCAGAAGAAATTAAGGAAAATTCATCCCAAAATTGAGGGACAGATCAAAGAAGAGATGAATAAACTTTTAAAAGCTCGAATTATTTTTCGAGTTAATAATTCACAATGGGTATCAAATTTAGTCCTAGTTTGAAATAAAAATGGAGATATTAGAATCTGCATCAATTTTTAAATCTCAATAAATCATCTTTAAAGGATAACTATCATGTCCCTCCATTGGAATAGATTCTTCAACCAGTTGCATGCTCTAAAGTGTTCTCTCTTCTTGATGGATTCTCTAGTTATAACCATATTTTTGATGGACCATAAGATCAAATAAAAACTACCTTTTGAACCAAATGGATAATATATGCCTATAAAAAGATGACATTCAAACTAATCAACATTGGAGCTACCTTTCAACGAGCCATGGATATTTCCTTTAATGGAATTATTAATAAATTCGTGGTATTATATCTCATCGATATCACAATTTACTCAAACAAAAGAATTCAACATGTGGATCATTTGAGAAAAATATTTAAAAGATGTCGAAAATATGGAATCTCATTAAATTCCAAAAAGACTATATTTTTTTGTAACTGAAGGTAAATTATTGGGATTTATAGTTTATAAAGAAGGTATTTCTATTGATCCATATAGAATCAAATCAATCTTGCATATTTTTCTTCCTCATAATAAAAAATCTATGCAATATTTTCTCAGAAATATTAACTTTGTTCAAATATTTGTCCCAAGTTTTGCTGAAATAGTTATACCAATGCAAGATATGATTAAAAAATATCATGTTTTTAAATGGGAATCTCTATAAAAATATGCTTTTCAGAAGATTAAAGTTTCTACTCCATCTTTAATCAGTCCAAATTTTGATAAATAATTTTTACTATATACATTTCCCTTTGATATCTCTTATGAAACCATTCTTACTCAAAATAATTCAGAAAGTATAGAAATCCATATTTCTTTCATGAGCTCTAGATTTCAAGGTGTTGAACTACAGTATCTAGAAATAGATAAGAAAGCTTATGTTGTCTATAAATTAGTCAAACACTTTAGACCTTTTTATTCAAATCACATATTAAAGTAATATTTCCCCATCCTGCAGTTAGAAATTTGCTGGTTCAAAAGGATTTAGGCGAAAAAAGAGAAAACATGATGACTACATTGCAGTAATATGATTTAGAAATTAAACCATATAACGTCATAAGAGGAAAAGGTATGTGAAAATTATTGATTGAAGTAGAAGGATATCATTCATAAGAATATCAAAGTTCTAATTCTGAAGTAGGTTGGTAGAATGAGTTTAAAATCAATCAAGAACAAATTTTGTACGTACATGTACCAAAAAATACATGGTATTCAGATATAAAATATTTCTTAATTCATGGTACTTCTCTAAACCATCTATCAATCAAACAAAAAAGAGATTTACGATTGAAATGTTCTAAGTATCACTTAATCGATGGAATTATTTTTAGAAAGAATTATGATGATGTTTTAATAAGATGCATTGAGAAATATAATGTAGAAAAAGTGTTGATATAATTACACAATAGACCCTCTAGTGGCCATTTCATATGATGATCTAAGGCTCAATATTTAGCTCAAAATTAAAAGTGCTCATAAATGCTTCAAACATGAATGCCTGGATAGAGCCCATCTCCAGGATTCCAACGCAACTCGTTTCATGAAATGTCGAATCCGTATGAGGTAATTATGGCCTATTGTTCACTTTCCCAAATGGAAAAAAATGAGCAAAACAGGTGCAGGGATGATGTGGCAAGTCCAGTCAGCCTCACAGGGAATATTCTCCAGAAATAACCAATGATACTGTGCCAATTGGCACCACAGGATTCACCAATGTTGACTAGGAAGGGAAATTTTCTATCCTAATTCTAAGGGTGAATTTTTATTATTATTTGGTACAACGATATTATATTTATATGGTGCAGTATGGGCCAATGGGGAAGGGCCATGTGGGATGCCACATACCCCCCCATGCCATGCCAGGTTGGGATTCAGTACAAATTTGGCGCATATCATATTTTATGGACAAGGTTGAAACTATGGAAATGGGTGCACACACACATATGTGTGTGTGTGTGTGTGTGTGTGTGTGTGTGTAAACCTAAGCTATTAAACCTTACAAATTCATCGGACTTCAACACATTTGGAGGTGGCTCTACAATACATATAGCAGAGGTTAAGTTTGGTGGGGGAGCTAATTTAGTGGCGAAGTAAAAATATATGTTGGAGCAAAACTTTATGGTGGGAGTCGGGGTGGAACCCGAGACCTACCACCCGCCAACCGTCATACTTACCAACTCTCTTATCATCGTGGGTCTTAACCCATAGGTTCTCCTCCATGATTTGAAGTTGAATGCGCTGACAAATGGGGGTCTGGAGGGTGCCAACCCCCTCCCATGTGCTCGCACGCCAAAACCAAAGGCCAGCACTACCACTGGAGAAGATTGTTAAACATAGTTTAGCCCATGATTAAAATGTTAATCCCCATTTAAAATGTGGTTAAGCCACGAAAATTTTTAGTTAGCGTTAAATGCGCTTATCCAATGTAATTGCATTTATCTTCAGATAATAAACACTTATATAATAATTAAACGATGATTAATGTAGTGGATAAACTGGTGGAGTGCGCCAAATGCGGCGGGATTGCGAGATTTAGAATTTTAACTAGAAAAATCCCATTTTTAGAGGAGAAATTGTAGGAAAACTTATTTCTTCCATAACTCAGGAAATTTCGACCAAAATGATCTCAAGAAGAGTCATTTATGGTAGATTTTGATATTTTGGAGCCATTGAAGAAGGTTGCAAAGGCAACAAAATACTGTAAACAAGCATTTTTCACATTTGAATCTAATACAAAGACCCACACTATGAAGCTGGACCAAGGAGATGTAGCCAAGAGGGGCAAACTCCTTCATCAAAAACTTGTGTATTGAGCTCTGTTATTTTTTCTTGTTGTTTTCTTATTTGATGTTATTCAACAATTAGTTTCTATTCTTTTAAGTTCATGAAAAACACTAAATTTCACCAAGTTTAATGATTAGACAATCACATTATCATGGATAAACTCTTAATGGAAAAGCAAACCAAAGAAATGTTTATTTAAATCTGAAACTGATATTATCACATCAAAAACTAACAATCGATTTCAGATCAAGTTGGTATCAAAGCACAAGGTTGCTTGCTTGTTTTTCCTGAAGGGTTTTAATAGTTGCAATTTTTGTGATGCTTACAAGGTTGAGGTTGTAGAGAGGAGAAGTGAATATATTGGTAGCTAGTCCTAAGATTTGGACAAGAAGGAAGAGATATGAGAAATCATCATCCTAACCCAAAGGACCACTCAAAGAAGCACCTGAAGCACCTCAAATTCCATCTCCATCAGTTGAGATTGAAGAGGTACAAGCTATAGAGGTTGAGCTTGAATCCAAAGCCAAAATTATAGGCTATGAAGAGACTCATGAACATTCTGAAGAAGAGGATGTTAAGAGAGACTTTAAAGACATGCAAATAATGGTTAAAGTCATATATGAATAATTCATTGCAGAAAAAGCTGGAGAAGGTTCAAAGCCTCCACATGGAGAAGGATCTTCAAACAGTGAGAAGGATGAAGAGAAGAGATCAAAAGGTAGTGGAGGAAATCCATCTCCATCTCCACCATCCTCATCTTCCTCATCTTCATCAACATCTTCATCTTCCACATCCACCACAAAAACGCGTACCCACACTCATTCGAAGATCCCAAAAGGAAAAACTCCATTACTCAAGTTGGACATCAAGTTTGAACTTCCCATATGCAATGGATAGGTTAATTCAGAGAAGTTAGACAATTGGATTTTTTCTATTGGAAGTATACTGTAGAATTAATAATTTACAAGAAGACGACATAAAGATCTAGTTGGTTTCATTAAGGCTAGAAGGAGCAACACTAGTTTGGTGGGAGGCAAAGACACAAAAGGAAATATGAATCCATGGTAAGATTTCCATTTCTTAGGTTGAATTAATTTCTTCCATTAAAAGATAGTTTTATCCATTAGCCTACATGCAAAAATAAATTATGAGTTGGAAAAACTTTAGGCAGCTCAAAGGCCAAAATGCTCAAGAGTACACTCAGGAGTTTAGAAAGAGGCCTTTGTTGCTAGGAGTAAACTTGAATTCACAGGATACACTCTTGAAATATATAGGAGCTTTACATTCCTACTTGAAACATACTATCCTTATGTTTAACCAAAAAAACTTAGATGAAGTATTTGTGCAAGCCATGCATCTTGAAGTAAGGGGAAAAAACATTCCTAAAGAGGGTAGTAAGAAGAAGCCATTCAAGGGTAAGGGAAAAGAGAAGGGAGGAAAATGGAAGGGAAAAAAGAATGCAAGTATCAAGAAATAAGGGGAGAAAACTAATTGCAAACATTTTTCCAAAGAGGGGCATGATGAAGCCCATTGTTGGAAACTACATCCCGAATTAAGGTCAAAGAAACCAAATAACAAAGGGAAACAAAAGACGACTGTCGCTACACAACAAGGTCTTGGATCCAATTTAGGAGATGAGACCAAGATAATTGCCATGGTTAACAAAGGAAAGGAAGCCATAGCAAGTTCAAGTTCCTCAAACTATCACAATAACACTCCAAATGAAGACACAAGGATAGAATTGTTCCATGTTAGAGTGATTTCTTATCATAAAAAGATTGATGCATTATTTGATATGGTATCACAAGAAAACTTGATTTGAGAAGTCTTACTCAAAAAGCTTAACGTTAAAACTGTACCACATCATAAACCATACCCTTTAGGTTGGATAGTTAAGAATGCCAATTTATAGGTTACAAGGAAATGAATATTTAGATTTTCTATTACTGCAAAATTTGTTGATGAAATCGAGTTAGATGTGGTTCCACTTGACATTTTCGGGATTATCTTGATAATTTCATATTTTTATGACTGGAAAGTGGTTTTTTATCACCATGAGAGAAAATATCATTTTCTTAAGGATGGGGTGGAGTATATTATGAGAGATCATCACAAGAAACTGAATATTTCTTTAGTTAATGCAGGGAAAATGAAAAGGATAGTAAATGCAAGTAAAACTGTTGTGCTTCTCATGATCAAGAAAAAGGATGATGTTGACTATGAATCTTTTGATGGATGTGATGAAAAATTGAAATATGATTTGTTTGATTTGGTAAGTCAGCATGGCAAGATGTTTCAAGAATGAAAGGGGTTACCACCCAAGAGGGGAATTCATCATGAGATTCAGCTGCAGCAGGATGTTCCACTTCCAAACATTGGTATGTATCGCATGTCAATTATGGAGAGTTTGGAAATCAAGAAGCAAATCCAAGAATTGTTGAACAAAGGTATCATATGCCCATCTACTTCGCCATGTGGTTCACCAATTATTTTGGTTCTAAAGAAGAAGGTGACTTGATGCATGTGTATCAATTTCCGTGCACTGAATAAAATCACGGTAAAGAATCGCTACGCACTCCCATGCATTGATGATTTCCTAGATCAGTTAAAGCATGCAAATTATTTCACTAATTTATACTTATGAAGTGGTTATCATCAAGTTAGAATAGCTGAAGAGGATATTTGGAAAATTTCTTTCAAAACTAGACAAGGATTGTATGAGTGGTTAGTTATGCCATTTGGCTTAACAAATGCACCAGCTACTTTCATGAGATTCATGAATGATCTACATAGACCATTTCTAGATGACTTTGTCATTTTTTACTTAGAGGACATACTCATATTCAGCAAGTCAAGAGAAGAACATGTCATGCATTTGAACAAGGTACTTTATGTCTTGAAAGAAGAGAAATTATTTCTAAAGATGTCAAAGTGTGAGTTTGGTAAGACTTCATCAATGTATTTGGGACACATTTTTGGAGGAGGTAAGTTGAAGATCGATCCTTCCAAAGTAGAGTTCATTCTGAATTGGCCCAAGCCCAATATAGTTACAAAGGTAAGAAGCTTTTTAGGGGCAGTACAGTATTGGAGGAAATTTATTGCTAATTTTTCTTCCATTGCAGATCTGTTACATGCATTGAAAAGTGTGAAGAAATTTTTCCGTTGGGGAGATGTACAGAAAAAATCATTTGATGCTTTGAAGCAAAATATAAGTTCAGCACTGGTTTTAGCACTTCCAAATCTTAGACAGCCATTTGAGATCCAAACAGATGCAAGTGATTATGCTAGGGGAGTAGTGCTCATGCAGCATCATAAGCCTATCTCGTTTCATTCTGAAATTTTGAATGGAGCTATGACTAAATATCCCACCTATGATAAAGAGTTACATGAATTGGTACAAAGTGTAAAGAAATGGAAGCATTACTTAATGGGGATAAATACCATTATCCATATCGACCATCAGCCATTGCAGTACTTACAATCACAGTCAAAGTTGCAGCAATAAAGACATTTCAAATGGATGGGTTTTCTACAAAAATTTCATTTGGTTATCACATAAAAAGGGAATCTAAAATAAGGTAGTTGATATGCTCTCTAGGCCTATTGTAAATTTAGCTATTATACTCAATCACAATTTCATTATGCATGAAATTTACATTGAACAATATCAAAATGATAGTTATTTTCAAGATGTATATGAGAGTTTGAGTCAAGGAAACCAAAATGAAAAGATAGATTATCATGTGCATAATAGTTTTTTGTATCACTTGGGCAAGTTATGTATTCCACAGGGAGAAAGAAACAATATCATAAGGGAGGCATACACATCATTGATTATAGTACATTTCGGTATAGGCAAGACAGTAGTGAATCTCCAAAGGTATTGTTATTGGCCAGGCATGACTGATAATGTATCGTATTTTATTATAGGATGTTATTTATCAGCAACAAGTAAGCCTAGTAATAGGAAGCTTGGATTGTACACTCTACTTCTAGTTCCTTCACATCCTTGGGGAAGTATCTCAATGGATTTTGTAGGTGGTCTTCCTATGTTAAGGAAAGGTCATGATTATTTGTATGTTGTGGTAGATAGGTTTATAAAAATGTGTATTTTGATGTCATGTAAGAAAACCATTACAACTGAAAAAACCACTAATCTTTTCTTTCAAAAATTTGGGGTCCATTTTGGTCTTCCTACTTCTATTGTAAGTGATCAAGATTCTCGATTTGTTGGGAATTTTTGGTCAAAATTATGGGACATGATGGACATAAAGTTGAAGAAGAGTACAAAATTTCATCTGAAAACAAATGTTCAAATATATGTAATGAATAGGACCATTATTCATCTTCTTAGAGGTTATTTCAGCAAGCATCCCAAGTTGTGGGATGAGCAGTTGCATTACATTCAACATGAATACAACAGGGCAAAACATTCTTCCACAAACACATCGAAATTTGAGGCATGTTATGGTTATTTTCCAAGATCGCCATTGGACTTCATCTTTGAGAAATATATCACTATATATGGTCATAGTGACATAGACAAGGCAAGGAATTTCATTGATAAAATTCAATTGATACCTCACACCATGCAGGAGAAACTAGAAAAGAGCCAAAGCAGCTACAAGGCAAGGTATGACAAACATCGGGTTGATAAAAAATTCCAAGTTGGTGATGAAGTTTGGTTGTACATAAGAAAAGAAAAATTGCAAGGGGAAGGTAAAAAGCTCAAACCAATTTGTTATGTTCCATTTAAAATTTTGGAAAATAATGGTACAAATGCATTCAAGCTATATTTGCCTCCTTATATGCAAATTTATTCTGTCCTTAATGTTGATAATTTGATATTGTTTGAGCCTCCTTTGATTGATGATCAAGGAGAGCATGTTCATATGCCAGAAAAAGATGATTTCTCGCCATAATATCTTGATGAACTTCAGAAAGATCTCACACTTGACAGAAGAATCAGAACTTCAAGAAGAGGGAATGTTGAATACCTTAGAGTGGGACTCAAGGGTCAAAACCCTTCAAAGGCTAAGTGGTTGGAGATTGGAAGAGTGAGGGCGTTGTACCCTCACTTGCAGAAAAATTAATAGTATCTTTTGGGGTCCAAAATGCTTCTAGTGGGGAGGAATGATCTAAGACTCAGTATTTAGCTCAAAATTGAAAGTTCTCAAAAATTCTTCAAACCTAAATTCTTGGATAGATCTCGTCTCCAAGATTCCAACACAACTCGTTTCATAAAATTATGAGTTCGTATGAGGGAATTATGGCATGCTATTAATTTTACAAAACAGGTAAAAAATTAGCATAATAGGTACAGGGATGATGTGGCAAGTCCAGTCAGCTTCACAAGGAATGTTCTCCAGAAACATCCAATGATACTATGCCAAGTGGCACCACCAGATTCGCCAATGTTGACTGGGAAGGGAAATTTTCTATCCTAAGTCTAAAGGCTAATTCTTATTATTATCTGGTACAATGAAATTATTTTTATATGGTGCAGTATAGGCCAATGGGGCCACATGGCATTCCACATAACCCCCCCACCCCCCCCCCCCCCCCACATGGCATGGCAGGTTGGGATTCATTACAAATTGAGCACATATCATATTTTATGGACAAGGTTGAAACTATGGAAATGGGTGCATATATATATATATATATATATATATATAAACCTAATCTATTAAACCTTACAAATTCGTCGGAATTCACCACATTTGGAGGCAGCTCTACAATACATATAGCGGAGGTTAAGTTTGGTGGCGAAGCTAATTTAGTGGCGGAGTTTAAATATACATTAGAGAAAAACTTTATGGCGGGGGTCGAGGTCGAACCCCAAACCTACCGCCTACCAACCGTCCGACTTACCAACTCTCTTATCACCATGGGTCTTAACCAATAGGTTCTCTGCCACAATTTGAAGCTAAACACGCTGAAGAACAAGGGTCTAGAGGGGACCAACCCTGCAGGCCAGCCCCCTCCCATATGCTCACACACTAGAACCAAAGGCTAGCGCTACCACCAGCGAAGATGGTTAAACACAATTTAGCCCACGATTAATACATTAATCTGCATTTAAAATGTGGTTAAGCCATGAACTTTGTCAGTTAGCACTAAATGTGCTTATCAAATGTAACTGCACTTATCCATTGTAACTACGCTTATATTAAGATAAGACACACTTATCTGATAATTAAACTATGATTAATGTAGTGGATAAACTAGCGAAGTGTGCAAAATGCTACGATATTTCCAGATCTATAATTTTAACTGGCAGAATCCCATTTTTAGAGGAGAAATTGTAGGAAAGCATGTTTCTTCCATAACTCAAGAAATTTTCGACCAAAATGAGCTCAGGAAGAGTCATTTCTGGTAGATTTTAATGTTTTGGAGCCATTGGAACAGTTTCCAGAGGCAACAGGAGACTATAAACATGAAATTTTCACATTTGAAGCTAATACAAAGGCCCACACTATGAATCTGGACCAAGGAAATGTAACCAAGGAGGGGTGAACTCCTTCATCAAAAACTTGTGTGTTGAGCTCTGTTATTTGTGCTTGATGTGTTCTTATTTTATATTGTTCATAAATTAGTTTCTATGTTTTTAAGTTCATGAAAAATACTAAATTTCACCAAGTTTAATGATTAGAAAATCACATGCTCATGGATAAACTCTTAATGGATAAGAAAACCAAAGAAATGTTTATTTAAATCTGAAATTGATATTATCACATAAAAAAAAAAATAATCAATTTTAGATCATCCAATAAACCACTGCACATAAAGTCTTACGAGAGGGCTATTATTGGCCCACTCTATTCAAGGATTCCTTTTCATATGCAAGGAATTGTAAATATTTTCAAACAGCGGTAGGAAAAGAAAAAAATATCATCTCTTCCTCTTCAACATTTTTAGGTTGAAGGACTGCTTGAATAATGGGGATTAGATATCATTGGTGAGATCGATACTAACTCTTCAAATTTACATATATACATTCTCACTGATACTGATTATTTCACGTGATGGACAGAAGAAACTCCCTTGAAAAAGGTCAACAATGAATAGGTACGATCATTCCTAGAAACCCATATTATCACAAGGTTTGGAGTTTCATTATTTTTTATTTTTTATAAAACTGCATATTTTTATTCTCTTAATATGACCAAATTCTTCCTGGAAAGAGGTATTAAAATTAAGTTATTTTCTAACTATTACCCTCAAGGTAACGGTCTAACAGAATCCACAAACAAAAATCTGATTCATATACTCAAAAATATTATTCAAAATCACCAAAGGAATTGACACAATCAATTATCTAACGCTCTCTACGTAGATAGAGTCACTCCTAAAAGAGAATTAGGAAATTCTCCATATTTTCTAGTATATGGTAAGGAAGGCATTTTTCCACCAAGTATTATCTTACCATCTATTCAATTATCTCAATCTATGAAGCATAATTAAATCAAAGAAATGGATATCTTATTATATACATTGTTGAAATTGGAGGAAGAATGACAAAAATAAAAAGCTAAATTTCATGAACATCAACAAATTATCAAAATTTGATTTGATAAACATTTAACAACCAATAGAGAATTCGTTGTTCAAATGGGATAAAAGCCATGAAGAGAAAGGAAAAAAATCTAAGTTTCAAACATATTTGGATTGGTCCTTTAAAATATTTTCAAAACTTGGCCCATCAACTTATATTCTACAAACATTAGAAGGTCAAGCAGAAAATTTTCTAGTAAATGGGAAAATTTTGAAAAGATCATTTTCATAATGAAAATTTTTCAAAACAATATGTAAATATTATGTTTTACTACGGATTTTGGTATACTAAAAATCTTTTTTTTTTTCATTTAGAATTTTTTATACATATTTTTCTTTGAAATTATTTCTTTAGTTGTAGAATTACAATTATGATTACAAACTTCAAGAAGAAATTGTTTACATATATTATCTTATGTTTTAAAATAAACTAAATTTCAAGGACAAAGTATTCTTAATATGAAAAATCCACTAAATAGTTTATGTTATTTTAGCTATTGTGTAAACTTTCAATAGTATGGAAAATGATTGTTTGGTTATTTTATGTTATGAGAGTTCCATCAAATTCATATAATTTTAAGAAATAAACCAATTTCTTTCAAAGAAAATGAATAATATAATAAATAGTTTGTGTTTATTTTAATACATCAAAGTATTTTCTATCAAAGAAAATCTTTAAAAACCCTTATTTCGTCACTTGGCTATATATGAAAATTTTCAAAATCAATCATAAGATAAAAAGTGAAAACATGAAGTTGACATTAAAAGGAAAATGAAAAAACCTGTCGGGGCTATGAACACTTGTTGGTAGCGGGTCGATGTTTGTAATCCAACTAAAGGGGATATTTTTATTCACAAAAGGTGAATCAATTTAAAGTTACTAAGAGAGATTATTATAACGCAAAGTAAAAAAAACCTTCGATAGTATTAAAATCTTAAACTTAGTGTTTAAAATTTCATATGATAATTGAATTATAAGGTTATAGAAGTATAAATAAATTCATTATTTAACTCTTGTTTCATAAAATTTTCATTTTTTCATTAGTACTTCTATTTTGATTGTTTGTACCACTAACACTTTATCCAATATTGTAGTGATAAATCATAATTTAGAACATATTTATGAAAACTTTATTTTATTTTAAACTATAAATTTAAACTTGGAAGAGATAACTACTTCTTCCAGTGTGTATCCATCTGTTTTTAGGAATATAAAAACCCTATTTTTTTTGTACATAAGGAAACATAAAAAAACGAAGGGCCCTAAAAAAAAAAAAATTCACAAAAAAACCCAAAAATTAGAAAATAAAAATTAAAGTCAAAGTTCAGAGCTATAATAGATATTTTTAAAATAAAACTATAAAACCACCTAACCACTCGACTATCTGACCCTTGACTAGTAGGTCGAGTCGAATACAAAATTTCTTATCAATAATATGCCAGATTATCTGACCACCCAACCTTCTGACCTATCCAAACATCTGATTCCCGACCTAAAGACGAAACCTGACTAGCGTGTATTCGAGGTCAAGATGAAATAAACCAACAACACAATAAAGAGTCACCTGACTATCTGGCCCCCAACGATATGACCATCCAAAAAAATTATTATTTGTCCTAGATTTTCATGCAAGTCCGCTTTTTAAATAGACTTTCAATTTTTTCCATTTCACATTCAATTCATTTGTTTGTTAAATCAACAATAAATTCTCTCGTCCTTTCTTGATTTACTAAAAAATACGGTTGTGTTGCTCCACAGGAAATTAATGTACACACTAATTCATACTTTCCTCTTATTTCTAATCAAAATTCCCAAATTCTTAGAATATTTTTCCTACATGTTATTTTATGAAGCCTGGTTTGGATAAGTCTAAATTAAGGATAATGATACCAATTACATAAAATTTGTGAAAGAAGGATAATATTATGCAATATTCTTAATTCAATTTCAAATTTCAAATAGGAAAAATCTTTTATATAATTTATTTTTTTCACAAATCATAAAATGGAGAAGAAGGGAAAATCTCCAGCTTCAAAGCATCAAATGGAGAAAATAAGGGAGAAACTTAAAGAAATGGAGAATCTACTACTAGAGGAAGTCAACTTCAACTCGTTCCTCATCTCAGATTCAACGTACAAGACAAAAAAAGCAGATACGATGATATGGGAGGAAATATTTGATTTCTTTGGAGAAAGAGGATTGCTTAAAAATACTAGAGCTTCTCAAACCAAGGAAAATTAGTTTGAAATAATAAAAGAAACAAAGTTACAAAAAGTAGCAGTGAGTGTCGTAACTTTTCATTATTATGACATGGTTTCATGGATTCTCTCAATTTGATATTTCAACCCAAACAATATAAAACCATCACAAAATTGTCATAGCATCATGGAAATATGAAGTCTTATCAAACATATATAAGCTTAGTCCTACAGAAGTTCAACTTAATGTTGATTTCCTTAATAATTTTTGAAACATTTTATTCAAGAAGTACGGAGATAATTATGATATTGTAATCAAGAATCATTTAAGAGAAGAAAATCAAGGTTTCAAGCTCAAGGAAAAAAATGAATACTCCATAAACATTTCTAAGAAACTTGTTATATTTCTTATTAAAATGCTAACTAGATTATATGGGGAATAAGATCCTGAAAATTTTAAAGCCAAGTGGATCCCAATAATCCATACCACTTTAAATGAGGGGAAACAACTAAATTGGGATGAGATTTTATAACAAATTCATTGTCATTGTCACCCCCTAGGTATAAGCACATTTTCTACATGTTTTCCTATCTCATAGATATTGTCATTGCCTTAGTTCCATTCCCACTCATGAAATGGAATTGCTCGTCTAATGAGAAGTTAACCATCCAAAATTATGCTCCTATCTTATGGGAGTCAAAATTTAAATACCATTTTTATGAAATTTTCCATTATGTTTTAAGTCCTTTCCAACAGAAAAGGGAAAAACAAATGAAAAATAAATTGTTGTAATAAATTCTCTAGAGGAAATAGAACAGAAATAACCACATAATACAAGAATTTAATAAATGGATTTTTATGAGGAGAAGGAAAATTCAGTATTTGGATAAACCATCACCAATAATAATGACAAAATGTTGGAATCACATAAAAAAATATAAACTATCTCTACTACATCTCCTCATACATTAGTAACATCCATTTCTACCAAGATTCTTTGGGATTAATTTTTTTAAATTATTTCTGAGTTACAAGAAGTTTCAAATACAATTCCTTCCTTGAGAGATTATCATTTCAATTCTCAAACAAAATCAATTGTCAAAAGAATAGATAAAAGGAAACATGATGCTTTAGAGACTGTGTCTGAGTTTAGCTGGCAAACTCGGCAAGATGTGAAAGAAAAAGCTCAAGGATCCTCTCAAGATTTAGGATATTTTATTAATTACGACTAATATTATTTGAATGAGCTTTCAAACTCATATGATAACATTTTTTAAATATTAAACTCTTATAAAATAACTCAGATAAAATTGAATTTTTTAACGAAGAGAATTGGTAGAAATATTTTGTAAATTTAATTCAAAGATTTTATATAGAAAGAGAAAATCTACATTAGAAATTTCATAAATAATTAAAAGAGATGAATACAAAGCATGAAAAACACATTCAAGAGTTAATAAAAATGCATGAGGATCAAACTCACATTTGGAAATAGGGGGTTCAAAGTAATTATAAAATCATGACTCCATCTTTAAAAGATAAAATCGAATCTCTTTAGAATAAACTTAGTAAGAGCTAAGAAGCTACACGGAGTATGGGGATTTTTAGAAATCAAGATTTACAAATTTGATAAATATCAAGAAAAAATAATTCAAATTTGTATAAGAGGATGGATAAAATCTCAAGATTTTAAAAGGAAACTACAAAATTGATTGAAAGGATTCTTTCATTAATAGAAGAAGACAAATCTCTTAAGTAATTTTTTTTTCTATATTATGGATTGGGAAAAGGAATTTTAATCTAATGAAATTCCAAAAGTTTCAAAAATATATAAGAGGTTTATTCTTGCATCCTTAAGACACAAATAATATGAAGCTAAAGAAATCAAAAACTGTATAAAAATAGCACAGGAACAATGTTTAATAATCTGGAAAAAGGAACAAATTTTATAGAGGAATTCAATTTTCCAGGATCCAAGCCACTAATGGAGGCTATTCTGGGTGAATTAAAGAACCCAACAAAAAATATTATCACAAAGGATTAGGTAGATATAGGAAAAAAAACTTTGCAGAAATTTCTGCATCTTCCTTTTGAACAAATCAAGTTAATTGCTAAATTTGAAATCAAATATCATAAGGAAATGAAAAAGGTACAAGGGTTGATTGTCAATATCCAAATCAGTATTAGTCAGTTTCCTTCCATTCACTTTTGTATTTTTTCCTAGGTATATTCACAATGGGCCAAGCATATTGAATTCCATGCACCCACCTATTGCTCAATCTCAAATATGAAGATTCTGAGGATGAGGAGAGGTTGCCTAATTCTAAGTCAGATATTAGTTGAACAAAGTTATAATATATATTTTTAGAATTAGATATTTACTTTCATAAAATCTGTTGATTTTATTATTTGAAAACCTATCTCATTTCCTTTTGGCATTTATAGATTCTTTTGCTTTGGTGCAAAGGGTCCAAAAATTATGAAGACTGTAGACTTGTATTTTTTAATTAGTTTTTAAGTTTCACCTTTTTTGAAGACCATATTCAGTTTTGATGTGTGATGAACTATGAGGTTTATGTCACGACATAATTTTAACTACTTAATAGACGCCTCTGGTATTACTCTATAACTTTTGTTATTTATTTTGAATGAATGTTTTATTATTATGTTAAACATCTCTTGTGACATGTTATAGTCTACATATTTTATCATCGAGATTTTTAAAATTGTTATTTTTTCCATTATTGCTTGATCATTTATATATATTGTTCAAAGATAGATTATATTTTCTCTCAGTTGTGAGATAGAAGTTATCATTTTGTTTATTTAGATAATGCTTGCATATATGTCTCAAAAAATACCAAAAAAAGTGCTTGAATAGGATGAAAATCTCAAAATATAATTTTTAAAGTTTTTACATAAAAATTCTTCCAAACCTTGTCTATTTAGTTTTTTTTTATTCAAGTTCTAGTTAGGATTTTAAATTACATGATTTTCCAAGTAGTATTATTTTCATTTAGATCCTTTAAAATATGTTGCTCAATTTGATCTTATCATGCTAGTATATTTTGTTAATATTTTGTAAATTATTATAATACCTTGTATATTTCCATTACATTAATTACAATTTTTGTCATTTTAATTATAGTTTTAGATAACGTAGTAGACCAGGCATTTGTTTTGGAGAGTATATGACCACTTAAACAAAAAATATTCTAATTGGAATCTAATTGGGCACATACTCACTAGTTTCTGGAGGAGTAAAAACCGCATGTCAACATATACCAAATGACATGTGTTCAGATCAAAAATAACACAAAAACATAAGAAAATATAGATCAAAAACTATAAAATAAGCCACTTCAAGGGGTAAACCTCCTTTACATCACATAAATGAACAGTTCTTGGATAATTCAAATTAAAATACCTACTTGGTATATATAGGAGTCTAAAGGGTTGAAATATAGCTAGTGCCTACATAACAATAATAACATAAGGGCACAAGAATAAAAATAGTGGGAATATATAGGGTACACAATGACAATATAGGCATTACACTAGTATTATAGGCACCTAACACTTTACATAATGGCTTTCTAGTTTTCCTAGTTTTAGAGGGAGGAGAAGGTATATCAATCATTTCCATTGCCTTAGCTAGGGTTTCTAATATTGAATTATTCTTAGTCTGATATTTTTTCCTAGAAATAGAAAGTTGATTTCTTTATTTTTATTTTTAACTTCCTAAGACACGTTAATTTTTTCAGATAAAGGTTCAATATGGCTTACCAAGAAGGGGGTTAACACCTTTTTTTTTCTTGGACTCCTCCTCCTTGTTTGTTCTAGCTTGCTTGTCTAAATATTTCAATTATTTTATATTAGCAGGGGTTTTAAATGAGAGAGAAGGTGATGGTGTAATAATGACTTTAACCCTTTTCTTTAGAATTTATCCTCACATAGATTTCTTCAGTGGCCTTCTCTTCACTTTCATATATAGGAGCTATTCTTCCACAATAGGACACCCCCCATATTATGAAATTTCATATTCTTCACTAGTAACATCCACTAATGCATCAATATGCATAGCTTCCTTAGTATAAAGTCTCTTGCTAGTGTAACAATAGGAAGTTTTCTTCATGGATATTATCCTAAGGGATTTTAGTAGTTGTATCAATAGGGAATTACTCCTCGTACTTAGCCCTAGTTCCTCCTTTTTAGCACTGTCACCTTTCTCTTTAAACTCACTTCCTTCTATCTCTTCTCAAGTTGGTATTCTTGCAGTAGCCAACAATATAACTCATGTACTCTCCTACTATTCGAATGAAACAAAAATGATGACCTTAATCAACCCGTGATTCATCACACATGTTTTAGAGTACTTAGAGTGTTAATATGTGTGATAGAAACTAGAAATGATAATTGAAAATTACTCCAAATCATCCTTCACAAGTGATACACTTATGATTAAATTATGCTACATCCTCGCAGGGGTATGGAAGTGAATTTTTATTTACTCCTCTCGCCTTATTTCTGATATGCTCACTTTTTTAAAAAATTCAGACTTGGATATTAGAATTGCATTCTTCCTATTAAACCAAAACATCTATGTTTGAGGTACAATTTTCACCCTGGAGATGACTCCCTTTGTAGTAGTTATATGCACTCCTATTACAACTAAACTTTTTGCATTCAAATTCTGCATGAATTCTAAGAAAACATGTTTATTAAATTCTTGCATCCTATCGAATTACGCTAGCCAACTTGCGACGTCAAATATCCTATAAGATATTTGAGAGGTGTTCAGGTCAAAGTAATGGTAGCATGGTGGTGTAATGGAAATGACATCCTGGTGTTCATGCCAAAGTAATGGAGGCATGGTGGTGTAATGGAAGTGACATCCTACATGCAAAATTTGATCAACCAACATGCCAAATCATAGTAATTATGGTGTATTGTGCAAAATTGTGCTACAAATCCACCCCCCACAACTTTAAAATGAAGGTTGTCCTCCACCATTATAATAGGATGGTCAGTACCACATAATTGTAGGATTACAAGTAAATGATGGAGTTTTACTTGTCACGATCTTAACAATTATGATGATGTAGTGGTTGATCGGATAATGCTAACTCAAGTGGAAGCACTTGTTGGAAAGGTTCAGTGAAATTTTCCTTGGTATGTCCCATCCATGCAATCACATTCAAAATAATGATGGAAATCATCATCCATTATAAAAGTAAGAAAATATTGTCAACCGACAGGACATGTTAATGCTATATTATAGGATGAAGATCAATAAATTATTCTTTTAATTATTAGCAGCAATATTTGATGATCAATAGAAACATTCACTCATCAGCAGCAACATTTTCTCTGTATTGACAACTTAAGCCTTAGTCTCAAAAAAAATATTTGATTGTCAACATTAGCAGGTAAATTATATTTTAGTTTCAGCAACAATATTAAACCTTAAGTATCAACGAACCAATCACAGATGAAACAACAACAAAAAACATGAATTTTTTATTATAAAAAAAGGAATGCGTTGATTGCCAACTAGCTAGTTTTTGCTCACCACTTTGTCTAACCATGCCCCAAAGGGGTTTTGAAAATTATACATTATTATTATTATTTTATATTTTATTTATTTATTTATTTTGAAAAGTAACAAAAAAAATAAATTAGATGGTTGGTGGTGGAAGAAAATTTTCATTGTCCCTAATAACTTCAAAATATCAATCCAATACAATGCCGACAAACAAATCCTTAGAAGTTGGCTTTTGGTACAACCAAAGATGATGTCTATTGGAAAGAAAAATATTTTTGTGACCCATCAAAGGTTATCATTATGACAATCCCATTGTTGAAAATTGTGTCCACTTTGTAAGGACTTAGCCACTTGGCACATAACATTCCCCTAAAATCCTTAAATCTAGAATCATATAATAGATCCCAATAACCTTTCTAAAAAAAAATTATCTTATGAACCTATATTGCCACTTCACACGTTGTTTTTGGATGATATTATTACATTTCATAGCAGCCAAGTGCATATCTCCCAATTCATTCAACTGGTCCAGGCAGTGTTTCTATGTTGTAGTTAAGTATAAATCTACCTTCAAAATGGTTTTGAGTATCATTATTTCAATCTCAATGGAGAAGACATAATTCTTACCATACATGAGCTCACATAGAGAAAAAATTGTGGTATTCTACCAAGTAGTTTTCTAAGCCCAAAGTACATATGGAAGTATTTCATTCCAATCTCAGTGGTGACCTTCTACAGGTCTTGTAAGAATCACTTTAAGCACTTTATTAGTACTCTTCACTTTTCCATTAGTCTATGGATGGTAAATTGTATTGACTCAGTGGTGGATATTATATCTCTTAACAAGGTTCTCTATCAATTGGGAAATGAATTTCTCTCCTCCATCTGTAACTATCTCCTCTGGCACTCCATACTGAGCAAAGATGTCTTCAAATAGGAAGTCTTAAACTACTTTCTCAGTAGCCTTGGTAAGTGTCTTGGCTTCAACCCACTTGGTGACATAGTCTATGCATAGAAAAATACATGACTTCTGTTGATATGGGGGATTCATTGATCGATATCTCAAAAGGATCTATCACCATTGCATGTTGTACTGATATTTCATCTAATTAAATAGGTTGATCCATCCTCTAGAAATTGTCACACCCTTGCACATACTATATTTCATGTTGGAATATGGTGGGATAGAAATAACCTCTCTGAAGCACCTTATTCTATATTCTCCTATCAACAAAGTTTCCACCACAAGGCTCATCATGAAAATACTTTACAATGTCATGGATTTCATATTTTCTTACACACCTCTTGATTTGATGATCCAGGCCAATATGAAAGAGATAAACATCCTACAAATTTTCAAGAAATTTATTGAATATTTTTTTGTTTCTCCCTAGGATAAAGGTGGTATGGAATTCTCCCTATAGCAAGATGACTAAAAATATTTTCATACCAAGGTTTGTAAGTAGAAACTAAAAAAATATATTGATCTATGAAGGAATCCTCAATAGGAATATTATTGTCATTGTTAGTAAATAAAAATGGAATTCAACAAGAATGTTATCATTTCCAGGCTTGTGTATAATGGTGATATCAATTTCTTTCAACAACATTAACCACCTAGTAACTCTGCCAATGGTAACTATTTTTTTCATAAAAAATGAATAGAAAAATGATCAATATGTGATCTAGGTAAATCTATGCTACCCTTTAAACCAAGACCTTTTACTTCGGTTGATGTGTTATAATTGCATCAAAGCATTAATGATCATGAAAGAACATATTTGTATGTTGTAAAGAAGAGGAACATAACAAGCATTAGAAACATAAGAGATTTATAACATATTTCGTCCAGGAGGGACTATGTCTCTGGACCTTGGTGTCAATATGGTGTAGGTCGATGCATTAAGTGTTGGAAATAGTGATGATGTACATGGATGGTAATTTCTCTGTCATACAAGGAAAATCCCCCCACGTAGGAGAGGCTAGACCTCTCCACGAGATGTTCTGCTACAAGAACTCTCATTCACAAAAATAGCTCCTATCAATATGACAATCCCACTCAATGGTGACTAAGAGTATCCCACCAAACATGG
Source organism: Pinus albicaulis (assembly GCA_034641835.2). NCBI lineage: Eukaryota > Viridiplantae > Streptophyta > Pinopsida > Pinales > Pinaceae > Pinus > Pinus albicaulis. The sequence goes on from CM076580.1 coordinate 1,442,131,868, forward strand.
AAACAAAGGGACCTCAACAACATAACAAATCCATGATATAAATTACATCTCACATCAAGAAAAAAACAAGATCCCCTATCAAACATCAAACAAGGATCTATACAGCACAATGCATCTCACAGCAAAGAGACAAGAAGTACATGATCACACTGCATATACCTCACATCCTGGAGCTATCTAAAGAAAAGGATGAAAAAAATTTATATTTGGTTGTACCATCAATCTCATGGCGTTGAAGATCATCAAAACGACTACTCACACATTGAATGCTAACACTTGCACTCCACTTTGAAAAGTGACCAGAAAATGGAATGATCAAATGGAAAATCTGAATACACCATCAGATCCGTGAAATCAAATAGTGAAAAATTGACATAAAGTTTGTCCAATTTGGACGCTGGAAAAAAAAATCGTCCTCCTGAAGATTGAGCTCAATCATGGTTCTGCTCCATGTTGTCTGGGCTCATGGCTCCGCACCTGCCTACAATAAAATAATATTAAATATTGATATATATGGTGCTCTGATCTGCCTTGGCCTGGGCGCATTGTGCAAAAATGTTTTTATATAAAATTTCATGGGGCGGAGTTTACAAGGGATCCCATTGAGTTGTTGGCTAGGATACAAATTTTTGGAGAGAAGGTCAAGCAGTCAAACCCCACCCCTTCCCAAATGGCATATTATTTTTTCTTAAAACAAATGCATATATGTTTTTGGGGGGGGCGGACCCGCATCGGGTGGCCCACCCCCAACCACCTCCGCCGTTTAATACAAAATATAGTGGTTGTGTTTTAAATTGGCACCGCCACATGGAGGCAGGCCAACCACGTGGATGGCGCGGGTTCGATACCCACCATTCCAGTGCCATGATTTGGGGCAAGGTTTCCAGTCAATGGAACCCCCCCCCCCCCCATAAATGTTATATCGTAACGGTTCGCTGCGTGGGGAATATCGTAGGTCCGGCGGGGGTCACGACCCATCGGATATTCCAACACATATTTTTTTTATTTTAAAATATGATATGGTTGGTCGGGTGGGGTGGCGGGGGTGGCGGCCCGCCACCCCCTTTTTTAATTATTTTTTTGTTTTAAAAACAAACAAGTGATTTTTTAAATAACCAATTTTTGACCGTAGGAGTGATTTTAAAGAGGCCACAAATTTTCCCGAAATCTGGCTGGAGCTGGCCAGAATCCAGTGGCCGGGCTTCTTCCAAGTTGTGTCTCCATTAACCTTCCATGTCACCTGATCAACCTTGGGACTTTGACTGGCTCTAAATTTTGCATACAATCTCGATTTGACGAACCATTCACACCGTTGTGATTAGGATGACAAGATATTCAAATTGAACCTAGTTTGAGAGAAATCTGAACACTTTGATTTTTGAGCTTCCATAAGCCCTTTTTATCCTACGTGTGTCTCTAAAGTAACCTGAATCAATCCTCCCCACTAAGGAGCTTTTGGTCCTCCAAAAGAATCAACAATAATTTGCAACTTCTTGTGTACTATTTCTACACCACAAGTGTCTTGAAAAATGTCACCCTTCCATCTCCTTCGCTTGTGTTCTATGGAGCCTTAAGTGATGAGCCAACACCTACATCCTCTGCAAAATCGGTAGTACAATTTATTGCAAATTACATGCTCAACATATGACTAACTGTGACCCAAAAATTTCCATACTTTCCACGAGTTTATAACACATACTCGGTGGTCAAGCTTACATCAGAATGGAAATCACACCCCAACTATCATTACAAGACTAAAACATCATTGTCGCATTTTGAAGTGATGGAAAACACATCGTCACTTTTACATGAAAGAAATGTGTCACATGATTTATAAAACAAGGCCACAAACATCATTGTTGTTGAACAAGTGATGGAAAAACACATCATCACTTTTACAGTTAAAATGAAACACATGGTTTACAAGCATGACCATGACATACTACCACATTTAGAAAAACCATCTCTCACTTATCAAAGTGAATGGATCATCTCACTGTGGCACACTTTCTTTTCAAACATTCATTTCAACTGGTTCATGCACCGATGCTTCGTCCTTAAGGTGCTTCATCCTTAAGGTGTTGCTCTAGATGGAGCCTTGAGCACGTGGCTCTTTGATGGCCACTTTGGTTGCAATGGCTACAAAAGGTCTTCCTTTTCCAGACCTTCTTAACCCATTTCTTCCCCTGCTATGGGGAAGGCTTTCCATGACTCATCCTCCTTTGTGTTTTCATTCTTTTCCAACACTCAAAAATGAAATGGTTATGTAAACCACAAAAATGAAAAGTTTTCTTATGCCATGATTTACGTTCATGATTAGCAACATGTTTATAATCAAAATGAGCTCTAGAATAATGAGACTTTTTATACCTCCTCTGGTGGTCTCTGGTGCGATCATGGTGATGAGAGATTGCCTCAGCTATTTCAGTGCAACATGCACTTCCATGGGATGATGGTATAGTGTCCCCATCAATCCTCTTCCCTGGTGAGTCCAACAATGTTTGTTTTTCTTTTATGTCCTTCGAACATCCTCCTTTAGTGTATCCAAAACCTAAATATCGAGGTCTCTGCACAGCCTCCAATGGTTGAGTTATGCCTTGGCCATGAATGCCAGGTCTTCCTCCTTTATACCCCATCATGGTAAGGAGTCTCATGCCAGTTCCTGTAATGGGGATCTCCACATTTCCAACAAAAATAATAGCATGTGAATATGAAACTGAAGAATGATCACAATTTTTTCCTCAGCTATCTATTTTGAAATAAGTGAAGAATTATTCTTTGAGCCTTCATTTCTCTTTACTTCCTCCAAGGCCTTTGTCACGGCTTGTAGCTAAAGTTGCAATCACTACTTCTCCTCCTTCTCTTCTCGTAGGAGTCCTTCAACGCCTCATGATCTACTTGATGAATTTCATCGTTGCGCTTCAATTCTTCCATTGCCTCTGTCATGTCTTGCAACTAAAGTTGTAATCAATGTGTGTCCTCTTTATCATCTTGTAGCAGTGCCTTCAACTCAGTGTTATCTAATGCTTATTTCTCATAAGCTTCATACAACATGTCCACTTTCTCGAACACCTTGAGTAGGTCTCGTACATGTCTTTGACATTTCTTAACTCAATGAACATTCAATGGTTCACGCCACAATCCAAATTGGCAAGAATACCACTCTGATACCACTTGATTTGGGTAAATCTCTCCTACCCTTTAAACCAAGACATTTTACTTTGGCTGATGTTTTAGAATTGCGTCAAAGAATTAATGAACATGAATGAACATATCTGTAAGTTGTAAAGAAGAGGAACATAACAAGCATTAGAAACATAATAGATTGATAATAAAGTTCATCCAGGAGGAATTATGTCTTCGGGCCTCAGTGTCAAGATGGTGTAGGTTGTTGCATTAAGTGTTGGAAATAATGATGATGTACATGAATGGTACTTTCTCTGTCATACAAGGAAAATGCCCTCATGCAGGAGTGGTTGGACCTCTCCACGAGATGTTCCACTACAAGAACTCTCATTCACAAAAAGGACTCCTATAAGCATGACAATCTCACTGAATGGTGACTAAGAGCATCCCTTCAAACATGGAAACAAAGGGATCTCAACAACATAACAAATCCATGATAGAAATTACATCTCACATCAAGAACAAAAAAATAATGAACATCAAACATCAGACAAGGATCTATACATCACAATGCATCTCACAACAAAGAGACAAGAAGTACATGATCACACAACATATACCTCACATCCTAAAGCTATCTAAAGAAAAGGATGATAAACGGATGGATCTGGTTGTACCATCAATCTCGTGGTGTCGAAGATTATGAAAACAACTGCTCTCACATTAAATGTTGACACTTGCACTCCACTTTGAAAAGTGGCTGGAAAATGTAATGATTAAATGGAAAGTATGAATACATCATCATATTTGTGGCATAAAATAGTGCAACATCGACATAAATTTTGTCCAATTTCGATGCTGGAAAAAAAAATTTCCCTCATGAAGGTTGAGCTCAATCATGGTTCCACTCTTTGTTGTTTGGGCTCTTGGTTCCGCATCGTTAGCCACCTGTAAAAATTTGCATCGTCCCTGCACCCTTACAGGCCGTTAGCCACCCGTAAAATTTGACGTGCTAAATTTGTTTCAAGCCTTCAAGGAACAATTTTTCCTTACCAAAAAATTGTTGGCTCTTGAAGACTCTTTAAGGCCTCATGCCTCTGTCTATATCCCACACTGCTATTTTACATCCTAAAAACCTCTGAAATCATACAAAAATCCAAGGCCAAAGACTGCTGCAGACCCCTTTTTCCCCTTCCTTCTCCTCGAAACTAACCTCCTCTTCTATCCCTCCATTTCCTTTGAAAATCATTCAAAAACACATTTTTTCATAAGTGTTAGTCTTAAGCCCTTAGGCCGAGTCTTTAACCTCTTTTATTCCATACACTCGCTCCCTGGAACCAATTTCTAAACCCTTTTGGCGTTAATCGCAAATCGCAAAAATCCAAATTCCAGTTTTTAAGAGTGTTCGTCGCAAAAATCTGCGCTACGATCCATCGCAAAATCGAAATCATGGAAAATGCGATGGGTTGATTGAAAAAACATCGTAAATTGAAATTTTGCACTGTGCTAAGCCCATTCCCTTTTAACCCCCAGTCATATCATCCTCTATGCGCTCTAAGGCCCCGCAGTCAGGCGCTTACCCTTTCCAATATTTTCTCCGCCCAAAACATTAAAAACCTTTGTAAATTCGTGTTTTTGGGTTTTTAATTCATTTCCAAAGTTTCCAACTGTATAAGTTGTGGAGCAATCTCCACCGTCGATCTGCCCCCCAAATCGGACGGTGCGGAGCGCGGCTTACCATGTGGTCCCCGCCTCCCGTGCGCTGTTTGCCCAAAACCGGTAGTATTTTTCGCACCACTTTCGAGCCCAAAGCTGGTTTCTACCGTTGGCCATCGATTCCATACGTTGTGCACCACGTGTCCTCTGTACCTTTTCCAAAACTGCCATCCCCCGCTCATTAAAGTTCAGACCAGGACGCCCAGCGAAATGGACCTCCGCCGTCCAATTTTCTCCCACTCATCCAACAGTTGTCGATCGCCGAAAGTGTCCGATGGATAACCAAAGTGCCCGCGCTATAACCAGGCCTTCGTACAGCCGCAAATAAATCTCTATCGTCGATCTGATCTGCAGATCGACAGCTCATATCGCGTTTCCCGTTTCCGTTGCCCAGTCAACGTTTCCCCGCCACTGACTTTCCATTTCCCGCTCCCATCCGGCGATCATGCGCGATCAACGGCTCAGATTTGATCCTCCTCCCCCATGATTTTTTAACCATTCTAAGATTGAATCCGGACCGTTGGATGATTCCATCCAACGACCCTGCTTCCTCCACACATCTTCCGATGCAGATTTACCTGTAAACACAGGATTTTGTAACATTTGTTTGTTTTCACAGGTTTTAAGGTTTTTCCGCTTGAACGAAGAAATTTCGTCGGCCAAGGATGACGATCCTCCGGCCTTCGAATACATCAAAAAAATCATCCGCAGGGTTAAATTACATTTTTTTTTGATGTTTTCTCAGGCATTGATGCCTTATAGACCCTGCACAGCTCGGCATGATAGAGAGCAGAACCATGATACAGGCACAGTCGAAGATTATCAGTGCCGAAGACTAGGATGAAACAGAACAGAAATTTGATGGACAGATCAGCAGGGATTATGGCTAAGATAGTTATCAAAAGCCTAATCCCCAATCTAAAACACAGTTTAAAGAAAAAACTAAAGTGTTTTCTTAGGAAAACCCTCCACCGCCACAAATGGAGGCGAATTGATTCCTCCCAGCGACTAAAGTGCCACCTGTGCCTCAAAGTATTCAATCAAGAACAGAATTTATTGATCAGAATTAGATATTTTACCTCGACGCAGCTGAAGAGTTACTTCTGCCAGGAATTTAATGAAAGAATGTCGGCAGAGTAGCCCTAGCATCGCACAGAGCCTCAACGGTCAACAAAAGCTCCCTCCGAGCTTAATTCGTAAGTAAATCAATTAATGCAGTGAAACACTTGTACATCATTTTCATTGAGCCTCCCAGGGGCCAAGAAAACATTAACTCTGTATTAATTGTATTTGAGATCATTAATCAGATCTCACCTCCTCATCCTTATATATATACTTTAGAAGAAGATGAGTGAGGGGTTGGTTGTTGATGTAATTGCTGAAGCATTGTAATGTAATTGAGCTGAAGACTCCTAATTGTAAATAGTGATTCACTGGCTCTTGGAGCTCCACTTGTAACAGATAAGTTAGGTTGTGAAAGATATATGAATTAAAACACTGGAATTGAGGGTTGTAACCGATTTGGAGCATCAATACAAGCTGTTTTATGGGATCCTGGTCTATGTTGACGGTGATGTTATTCTCATTGTAACTTGGTATTTTATTCCCGTATTCATTTTGTTTCATTTCTTCTGTAAAGAACAGTTTAAACAGGGCTGGGACCTACTGCATATCAGTAACCTTCCCTGGCTGAGAAATCTTTATTTAAATGTTTTCTTCCTACTGTGTTATTTGAGAATGATTTAATTCAGTTTAGGCATAGGAACGCTGGAATTCCCTCGTCTTCTTGTCTTAGCTGAATGATTATTTTTGAATGTTACGTTCAGTATATGTTGTGTGAAGATGAACTGAGGAATTATGGTGAGCCCTGGTCCCAGTCTTGTTTGCATAACTGTTTGACTGTTTCCCTTAGAATGTGTTAAAAGCTGGATAGTTTCAAAGTACTTACCAGATCTTAGGCCATTCTGTGTTATCTCTATGATTGTCTTGGAAGTAGCCAAGTAAAGAAGAGCTAGGAGAGGATTTGTGGTGAGCTTGGCCCGCTAGCTCCTACTCCAAAGGTTGCCTTCAAGTTTCCCTTATTTTTTATATGTTTTCTATTGGAAGTGTATCAAAGGCTAGCTAGTTTCAAAGTAATTACCAGATCCTAGTTTGCTTTCATGTTTTTCTTAAGTGCCTGGTCAAAGGCTGGCTAGTTTCAAAGTACTTACAAGATCCTGGGCTGCTCTTGGTTTTGCATCTGTTTATTTCCCCTTCTTGATGTATCATTCCATTCCATAAATCAAACCTTAAAGAGATCCTTAGACATAGATGACTTGCCCCATGGACCACTCTTGCCTCTTGCTATTCCAATTAAATCCTCTTATGACTCCATAGCCCAATGGACTGAAAACCTGCCTTCATCTTTCTTCTTGATCAAAACTTATTCTTTTGCTTGCAACTTTTCACCTTTGAACCTTTTTGGCTTTGGGACTTTCACCTATAACAAAAATCATGTTCAACCATCCAAAAAACAAAATAAACCTTTGGCCATCATAACTAGCCTAATATCATTACCTCAAACTTCAAAGACATATCCATCTTTGCACTTATTGGAGAGATCCCTCTCCGGATTCAGGAGGGCTAGATCCTAGAATCCCAAAGTTGGTTGAAACGATGTTGTTTCTGTAATTGTACTCTGCCAATATTGCTAATAAACTACAGATTCCCAACATTTCTGGAGACTCCGCTGGGGAACTAAAACCCAAAATATTCATAAAACATTGTGAGTAAAAAGCATATTTTTCAAGCACTACCAAGGAATGGTAATCATGATGAGACTTGTTTGAGTCAGTGACAAACTAGGTCAACCCTAGGATTCTGATAAGACTTCATCTAACCTTGGAAAAATAGCTAGCTTAGCCATAAGAGTAGACTGTCTTTGTCTCATGACCGTAGCTAAAGTTTTGAAGCAAATTTAGGACATTCTTAGAAACCACACAAATAAAAATAACTCAGAAAATACCAAAAACATTTCATATTGGTAGTAAAACACTTATTATTACATTTCATTTACCTGTTGGTTGTGTTTTACCTCATACTCTTAGACAGAGTCTGGAAAGGGCCAGGTAGCCTCCGGATCTCACCCTCTTTTAGAGGTGACATATCTGTTGAATGCCCTCCCAGTCAATCTCTGGTTAGAGTTTGTTGTGTTTCGGGATATCCTTGAAAAGGATGTTTCACAAGCACTGTGGTGGACGATGTATCTCTTTGAAAACACTCTAAAATTTCCACTTGGCGACTCCACAATCTTGAAAAGACCTTAAGACTCCACTAGGAATAACCCTTATTATTATAATATCTTTCAAACTCAGTTAGAGGGCGGTAGGATTAAAATTGTGAAAACAGATTAGTTAACCTCTTAAATATTGCCATTCTTGGTTGAACTTTTCTTGTTTATTTGGGTCTAAAAACACAACATAGTGGCTCCTAGAAAGATTCACACTAGAGCCCATCTTGACCCTGATCCACGTGGGATAGTTAATAACCCAGAAAGAATCCTTAGGAAGCCTCCTAAGAAAGAGTCTTCAACTGTTTTCAGATCACCTCTAAGAGCTAATTCAGTCTCTGAAAATCTTTCAGCCCTACAAAAATCACAAGCTGACTTAGTCAACCCCTTTAGGACTAGGTCATTTGGTGATTTAGATCAGTTAGATTCTGAGTCTTCGCTTTCATCTCCCAAAACAAGTGAACATCCTGGGAATAAAGAAATAACACCTCATGATTTACATTTTCTTTATAATTTAGGTGTCTCTCATCCAAGGTCAGCTCAGCAATCTACTGCACTCCCATCCACTTCTTTTCATCCTTCATCTATTGCTCAAACCACTTCACTTCAGCCCACACCCCCTCTTGTCAATCCACCTCCACCACATATCATGGTAGCATGGTATGCTCCCTTAGTCCTTCCTATACCATTAGTCAATCTTCCACAAGACTATTAGTCCAAAATTCCATTATATGATGCTAGCAATGCTACAACAGCATCACAACATGTGGACAAGATGAATGACTACTTTGACAGAAATGAAATTGATGATGATTCTGTCAAACTCAGATTGTTTGCTCAGATTTTAGGGGGAGAAGTAATAAAATGGTTTAAATCCCTAGCCCCCCACAGTATCAACAATCTCCAAGGCTTCCATCAAACATTCTTAAACAAATGGGAAGTGAGGAAGAATCCTCTCCAAGTTCTTGCTGACTATAATAATCTCCATAGAAGAGGGTAAAGGATGAAATCGAAAAGAGAGTATATTTTAGAGAGGAATCCACACCTCCTACTCAAGCTCAAAGATGGAAATAATGATGGAAGAAATGATGAAGAAAATGAGCATTCTAGAGAGAGCACGAGCAAGTCCAAACAAAACTGATCCTCAAAACAGAAACCAAAACCAGAATCAGAATATAAGAAGAAACCAGCCTCCAAATAGACCCAGGGAAGATGATCAACAGATCGCTCCTCCCTTTCATCAAAACTATGTGAGTGAGGTTGAGGGAACAGATGAAATAGCAGAGGAAGATGATATTAACCTATTTGGGGTATATGATGATGACTTTGAGGTTCATCATGATAGGAAACAAGGTCTTTATACTCCTTACGACGACAAAAGAGATGATAATGAAGATTATTATCAAAACATGGAAAATGCCGTCCTAGAACCTTCAAGATAATATGAACTCAGAAGTAAATCTAGTCAAAAAACCCCCAGCACCAAAACCTCTGACAAATCCTCTCTAAACACCACTACAACCAAGCCTAAAACAGTCAAACAAAAGGACAAAACGGTGGCTGTTAACTTTGGTAAAGGTAAAGAGAAAGACACTCTAAATTTTGAAAAACAGAGTGCAAACATCGGTAGTACTAACACTTCAGCTAGTACTCCTTTTTCAACTGTTGTGTCAACTGTAGATAAAACAAATCAGCAAGTTGTTGTTGCTGATGGAGTGGCAGTAAACAAGGCTAAAACCAGCACCTTAAAGAATCAAATTAATTTCAGCCTGAAACAGGAAATCTTAAAGATCAAAATTTCTGTCCCTTTGACTGAGTTAGCTGCCCAACATGTATATAGGTCCAAAATTTTGAAGGCTTTAAACATTGAAGAAAACGAGGACACTCTCAATCTTAATGATGACCAACCAGATCTTGTTTTTGGTCCAAATATTGAAGGAAAGTTTCAAGAGGGACCTATTCCTCCCTTTTATGTAAGTCTGAACGTTCATGAAAAAATTCTACACAACGCTATGCATGAATCAGGGGCTTCTCATAATTTAATGCCAAAAGCTGTAATGGAGAGCCTGGGTCTTGAAATCACCAGACCTTATAAAGACCTTTACTCCTTTGACTCAAGCAGAGTCAAGTGTTTAGGATTGATAAAAGACCTCTGTGTTAACTTAGCCCAGATTCTAGCGAAATGCTTAGTTATGGATATTGTTGTGGCTGATGTTCCTCCAAAGTACGGAATGTTATTATCAAGATCTTGGGGGGCTAAGTTACAGGGGACTATGCAAATGGACATGACCTATGCGACTATCCCTATTTTCAATCAGACTAGAAGACTTTACAGGGATTCCCATATGCAGTACACAGTTACAAGTCAAGACAGGCCTCAAAATTCCCCTCTGTATTCTATAAGTACAAGCCTTTATTCTTTTATCATGTCTAATGATGAAACACCTACTGAACAAATCACTTTAACAGAATCAATGGCTGAAACAAAGGAAGAGAAGCACAACACTAAAGTGTCAAAACACTTTGCTGTATTTGAAAAAATTAGCAAACAAAACACAGGTCTTGAACTACAAGTCATCAACCCATTAAACTTAAATCTTGACAGTCAAGAGAACAATCCTCAACCGGATGAGAAACTTGAGGAGTCAAATCACACATAGGACATTCACCAAACCGATAAAACTGAAATTGATCCTCTCTAGAGTATGTATTTTGATGGGTCATGCACTAGAACAAATGTTGGTGCAGGTGTCTGGATTACTAACACTGAAAGCAAGCACACATAATGTATTTCTTGCAAATTAAATTTTTAGTGTTCCAACAACATAGCGGAGTACGAATCCCTGCTCTTAGGCTTACATTTGCTGAAAAAGTTAGGAGCCAAGAGAATAACTGTCTATGGGGATTCTGAGTTAATAATTAGGCAAGTCAATGGGAAGTATAATGCAAATCATCCCAGACTTAGGGCCTATCGGAATGATGTCATGGATCTTTTGAAAAAATTTGAGGAGTCCATACTAAGTTTTGTCTCGAGAAAAAGAAATCTTATAGCCCACAATTTAGCCTTTGTAGCTAGGACATGTCTAACGCCATATGACATCGAAGATTGTTCACCTCAAATAAAATTTAGACCAGTTGTTCCTGATAATAAAAAATATTGGCAGGTGTTTGACGGAGATAAACAAATAGAAGAATTCATGCAATTCAGAAATGAATTCGAACTGCATAGCTCATATTCAAATTATGATACAGACTGCAATGAAGAACATTTTATTGGTGAAGAAGAACCTTCTCTTGAGCTTGTCGACATTAACTTTCAGACTAGCAAACTTAGAAACAAAACAGAATTGAGTGCAGAATCAGAAACAGAAGAATTAGTGACTCTGCATTCTAAAGATGAAAGTTTTCCAAGTGGTCTAACACCTTTAGAAGAGCTGTTTGATTTTAATGATGTGGCCAAAAAACCTAAACTGGAACCTGTAGAGACTGAAGTGGAAGAATTTAATATTGGCAGTGAAGAAAAACCTAAAATGATCAAACTGTCCAAAACTTTACCAGCTCACATTAAACTCAAATACATAGAGTTGTTCAAAGAATTTTCTAATGTTTTTGTGTGGAGTTACGAAGATTTGAAATCCTATGACACTGAAATAATATAGCACAAAATTCCCCTGAAAGAAAACCAAAAACCATTCAAATAGAAACTGCGCAGAATAAATCCTGTACAGCTACCTTTGGTTAAGAAGGAAATCATGAAGATGTATGATGCTGGTATTATTGTCCCTATTAGATATTCTGAATGGGTATTTAATCTGGTGTCTGTTAGGAAGAAGACTGGAGAAATCAGGCTTTGTATAGATTTTAGAGATTTGAGCAAACCTTCATTGAAAGACAACTACCCTTTACCAAAGATGGATCATATTTTACAAAGGGTGGTGGGGTCTAAAAGAATTTCTTTGCTTGATGGCTATTCAGGGTATAATCAGATTTTAGTTCACCCTGCTGATCAATTAAAGATAGCCTTTACCACACCATGGGGCACTTTCATGTATGTGAAAATTCCCTTTGGTCTAACGAATGCTGGAGCAACCTTTCAAAGATCCATGGACATATAATTCTCAAAAGAATTGGGCTTATTCATCATTATCTATCTTGATGATGTCACTGTGTTTTCAAAAACAGATGAAGAGCATTTGGAACATTTAAGAAAATTTTTCGAGAAATGCAGAAAGTTTGGAATATCCTTAAACCCTAAGAAAACAATTTTTGGTCTCTAAGAGGGTAATCTTCTTGGGCACATTATTTCTAAAGAGGGTATAAAGATAGATCCAAAGAGGATTGAAGCCATATTGCAAATCTCTCATCCTCAAAACATCAAAGAGTTGTAGTCTTTCATTGGAAAGATTAACTTTTTGAGAAGGTTCATCCCCAACTTGGCTGAGCTCCTTAGGAATATCACAAAAATGTTAAAGAAGGAGCAAGGGGTAAAATGGACCTTGGAAAAAAAGACATCCTTTGAGCTAGTGAAACAACCATTAACCAAAACACCAGTTCTCATAAGTCCTGATTTTTCAAAAGATTTTTATATCTTTTCATTCGCATCAGAACACACCATAGCTGCTGTAATTTTACAGAAAAATCCACAAGGACAAGAGCAGCCTATTGCATTCTTTAGCAAGGCATTGAGGGATGCCCCATTGAAGTATAACATCATGGAGAAGCAAGCTTTTTCCTTGGTTAAAGCTTTGAAAGAATTCAGGGTATACCTCCTTCACTCGCATATTATTGCCTATGTCCCAAATTCAGTTGTTAAAGACATTCTAACACAGCGCCCCGATGGTAAGAGAGGTAAGTGGATTGCTGTTATTCTTGAATATGATTTAGAGATAAAACCCACTAAGCTCATCAAACGCCAGGGTCTAGCCAGATTAATGGCTAAGTCAAATTGTGAAGTTCTTGATATTAATATGATTAATTCTTTGGACAACCAAGAAGAACTTTCAACTCTCATTGTTGAAGATCATTTTATGAATTCTCCTTGGAATGCTGATATTGTTTATGTTTTTATTAATTTAAATACACCTCCTGGTTTATCAAAAACAAAGGCAAGGTTCTTGAAGCTGAAAGAAGTAAGCTATTGCATTATAGATAGATGTCTTTATTGGAAAAATGAAAGTGGTATATTGCTTAAATGTTTGCCTGAGTTTGATGCAGAGAAGGTTAAGTAGGAATTCCATGAAGGAGAGTGTGGGGGTCATTTGTACTGGAAGTCAAAAGCCAACAAAATTTTTAGGGCTGGTTTCTATTGGCCTACTCTCTTTCCTGATATACACAAGATAACCACTACTTGCCATAAATGCCAACTGTTTGAAGGCAAAAGAAAATTGTTACCCCTTCCTCTGCATCCAATTAATGTTGAAGCCCCTTTTCAACAGTGGGGTCTTGACTTCATAGGAGAAATCCATCCACCATCTTCTGCCCAGCATAGGTGGATTCTTACTGCCACAGAATATTTCACTAAGTGGATAGAAGCCATTCCTTGCAGGCAGGCCAATGATTCAATTATCATAAAATTTATGGAAACTAACATTCTCTCTAGATTTGGTTGTCCTACCAAAATTATCACTGATAACATAGCAGCATTTGGATAAAAGAGGATGGTTGACTTCTGTCATACATATTAGATATCATTGGGGCATTCCACAGCCTATTACCCTCAAGGTAATGGACTTGCAGAATCTTCCAACAAAAGCTTAGTGAACATAATTAAGAAACTGTTGGAGGACAAGAAAAAGTCTTGGCACACAAATCTGGTCCATGCACTTTGGGCTGACAGATTAACTTTGAAGAAATATATTGGTATGTCACCTTTCCAGCTTGTGTATGGTACAGATGCAATCTTTCCTAACAGCCTTGGTATACCAGTGATGAAGCTCTTTCAAGAGTTGCATACTGGAGAAAATGACATGATCAGAAGAATAAATCAGACCATTCATCTTCAGCAGACTAGAGAGGAAGTGTATAACAAAGCATTACAAAAACAGGACAGCATCAAAAAGCTGTTTGACAGAAGAAAAAAGGCCAGTAATTTCAAGATTGGGGACAAAGTTTTAAAGTGGGACTCAAGAAGGGAAGAGAAGGGCAAGCATGGAAAATTTGACAACCTATGGCTTGGCCCTTACTCTATTCATTCAATTGCTGGTAATAATGCATTTTTCTTACAGGAACTGGATGGAATAGAATTGTGTGGGGGTCCTGTCAATGGCAGGATGCTTAAGCATTACTTCTCTTGATCCATTTTATGTTTTGAAGCCTTTTTATCTTTTTTCCATTATCAATATTCCATCCACCATTGCATTCAAAGTTATAAAAAATCAAAAAATACAAAAACAAAGAAAAGAAAGAAAAGAGGGCAAGAATGAAAACAAGAAAGGCAAAGCCCCATGCCAAAAAAGAGACACAAATCTGAAAGTGTGCAAGCTCAAATGCCACTCCTCAAAAACACACTTCTAGTTAGTCAAACTATTTAATCTTGACTAGTTAGCTTTAAATATTTCTGCTGATAGGATAGTGAATTCGATTTTCCAAACTGTTCAATATTGGCTTATCAGTAGATAGATTAGGATAGAAATTGAAGGTTCAAACAAACTCAAAATCTAAACCAAAGTTTCCAAAGGGAGATGACTCAAACTGTTTTATTTTCTGAGTCACAAGAGAGGAGATCTGGTTCTAATCAGCTCAAAATCTGAACCAGAAGAAAAGAAAAGATAGCTCAAACAAAAGCCAAAACAGAGCTGAGAAGAAAAGAGAAGGCCATGATGAGAGACTTTCAGATCTTAAGCCTTCCATTTTAATTTTAATTTTCTACAAATAATAATCTATGTGCAACTTGTCTTTATGCCATAGATCACAACAAGTCAAACAGCTTAATCTTGACTTGGCTGTTTTTAAATTTTTGTTGTAGAATTTAGAGAATGAAAGTATGTTGGACAGCTTAATCCCAACAGACAGTAGATTAGATAGAGAATAATCTGAGCTCAACTGCTTAATCTGAGTTCGAGGAGAAATAAGGAGTAGAATTAGATTAGTTTTTATGCTTTCAAAAGAATAAAATGTTGTGAAAAGAGTTTTCCAATCCAAGTGCACTCTGATGAAGAAAAAATGTTAGATCAGTAGGATTGGGTAGGTAGAAAGTTGTATTGATGAAGTCCATTATTTTTTCATAACTGATATTATTTTTCAGAAGCAAAGCAAGATCATCCAGCAAAAGAAGAGAAATCTAAAGGATCTGGCACAAGTCAGCCTCCCAGAGAAATCAAGTCTGAATTCTTGATGCCTTCAAGAAGGCACCATCCCCAATTGGAGCCACTATTAGCCACCTGTAAATTTGATTATACCAAAGGTGGCTAAATATGTTTTGAGCCTTCAAGGAACAATTTTTCCCTATTAAAAACTGTTGGCTCTTGAAGACTCTTAAAGGCCTCATGCCTCTGTCCAGTTTCCCACACTGCTATTTTAGATCCTAAAAACCTTTGAAATCCTACAAAAATCCAAAGTCAAATACTGCTGCAAACATCCCTTTCCCCTTCCTTCTCCTCAAAACTAACCTCCTCTTCTATCCCTCCATTTCCTTTGAAAATCATTCAAAAATGCATTTTTTCATAAGTGTTAGTCTTAAGCCCTTAGGCTGAGTCTTTAACCTCTATTCTTCCATACACTCGCTCCCTGGAACCAAGTTCTAAACCCTTTTGGCATTAATCGCAAAACGCAAAAATCCAAATTCCAGTTTTTAATAGTGTTCGTCGCAAAAATCTGCGCTGCGATCCATCGCAAAATCGAAATTGCGGAAAATGCGATGGGTTGATTGAAAAACCATCACAAATTGAAATTTTGCGCTACGCTAAGCCCCTTCCCTTTTAACCCTCCATCATATCATACTCCATGTGCACTAAGGCCCTGCAGTCGGGCGCTTATCCTTTCCAATATTTTCTTCGCCCAAAACATTAAAAACCTTTGTAAATTCGTGTTTTTGGGTTTTTAATTCATTTCCAAAGTTTCCGTCCGTATAAGTTGTGGAGAAATCTCCATCGTCGATCTACCCCCCAGATCGGACGGTGCGGAGCGCGGCTTACCATGTGGTCCCCGCCTCCCGTGCACTGTTTGCCCAAAACCGACAGTATTTTTCGCACCACTTTCGGGCCCAAAGCTGGTTTCTACCGTTGGCCAGTGATTCCATACGCTGTGCGCCACATGTCCTCTGTACCTTTTCCGAAACCACCATCCCCCGCTCATTAAAGTCCAGACCAGGACGCCCAGCAAAATGGACCTCCGCCGTCCGATCTGCTCCCACTCATCCAACAATTGTCGATCGCCAAAAGTGTTCGATGGATAACCAAAGCGCCCGCGCTATAACCAGGCCTTCATACAGCTGCAAATAAATCTCTGCCGTCGATCTAATCTACAGATCAACGACTCATATCACGTTGCCCGATTCCGTTGCCCAGTCAACGTTTCCCCACCGCTGACTTTCCATTGCCCCCTCCCATCCGTCGATCATGCGCGATCAACGGCTCAGATTTGATCCTCCTCCCCCGTGCTTTTTCGACCATTCTAAGATTGAATCTGGACCATTGGATGATGCCATCCAATGGCCCTGCTTCCTCCGCACATCCTCTGATGCAGATTTACCTACAAACGCAGGATTTTGTAACATTTGTTTGTTTTTGCAGGTTTTAAGGTTTTTCCGCTTGAACGAAGAAATTTCGTCGGCCAAGGATGATCATCCTCCGGCTTTCGAACACATCAAGAAAATCATCCGCATACAATTCATATGTTTCATCGATGTTTTCTCAGCACGATGCCTTATAGACCCCCGCAGCCTCGACGATAGAGAGGAGAACTATGGACAGTGTATAGTCGAAGACACGTTGCCGAAGACCAGGATGAACCAGAACAGAGAATTGATGGACAGATTAACGAGGATTATGGCTAAGACAACTATCAAAAGCCTAATCCCCAATCTAAAACACAGTTTAAAAGGAAAATCTAAAGTGTTTTATCAATAACACCCCCCACCGCCACAAATGGAGGTGAATTGATTCCTCCCAGCGACCAAAGTGCCACCTGTGCCTCAAAGTATTCAATCAAGAACAGAAGTTATTGCTCAGGATCAAACATCTGCCTCACAGCACAACCAAAAGGTAAATCTTGCCAAGAATTTAATGATGGAATGTCGGCAGAGTAACCCTAGCATCGCACAGAGCCTCAAAGGTCAACAAAAGCTCCCTCCGAGCTTAATTCATAAGTGTAAATCAATTAATGCAGTGAAACACCTGTACAGTCTTTTCATTGAGCCTCCCAGGGGCCAAGAAAACATTAACTCTATATTAATTGTATTTGAGATCATTAATCAGATCTCACCTCCTCATCATTCTATATATACTTCAGTAGAAGATGAGTGAGGGGTTGGTTGTTGATGTAATTGCTGAAGAATTGTAATGTAATTGAGCTGAAGACTCCTGATTGTAAATAGTGATTTCACTGGCTCTTGGAGCTCTGCTTGTAATAGATAAGTTAGGTTATGAACGAAAGATGAATTAAAACACTGGACTTGAAGATTGTAACCGGTTTGGAGCATCAATACAAGCTGATTTATGGGATCCTGGTCTATGTTGACGGTGATGTTATTCTCATTGTAACTTGTTATTTTATTCCCGTTTTCATTTTGTTTCATTTTCTTCTGTAAAGAAAATTTTAAATAGTGTTAGGGCCTACTGTATACCAGTAGCCTTCTCTGGCTGAAAAATATTTATTTGAATGTTTTCTTTCGACTGTGTTATTTGGAAATGATTTAATTCAATTTAAGCATAGGAAAGCTGGCGTTCCCTCGTCTTATTATCTAAGCTGAATATTATTTTTAAAGGTTACTTTCAGTATATGTTGTGTGAATATGAACTGAGGAAATTATGGTGAGCCCTGGTCCCAGTCTTGTTTGCATAACTGTTTGACTGTTTCCCTTAGAATGTGTTAAAAGCTGGATAGTTTCAAATTACTTACCAGATCTTAGGCCATTCTTTGTTATCTCTGTGATTGTCTTGGAAGTAGCCAAGTAAAGAAGAGCTAGGAGAGGATTTGTGGTGAGCTCGGACCACTAGCTTCTACTCCAAAGGTTGCCTTCAAGTTTCCCTTAGTTTTTATATGTTTTCTATTGGAAGTGTATCAAAGGCTGGCTAGTTTCAAAGTACTTACCAGATCCTATTTTTCTTTCATGTTTTTCTTAAGTGCCTGGTCAAAGGCTGGCTAGTTTCAAAGTACTTACCAGATCCTGGGCTACTCTTTGTTCTGCATCTGTTTATTTCCCCTTCTTAATGTGTCATTTCATTCCATAAATCAAACCTTAAAGAGATCCTTAGACATATATGACTTGCCCCATGGACCACTCTTGCCTGTTTCTGTTCCAATTAAATCCTCTTATGACTCCATAGCCCAATGGACTAAGAACCTGCCATCATCTTTCCTTGTGATAAAAACTTACTCTTTTGCTTGCAACTTCTCACTTTTGAACCTCTTTACCTTTGGGGCTTTTCACCTCTAACAGCAATCATTTTCAACCATCCAAAAACAAAACAAAACCCTCGGCCTTCATAACTAGCCTAATATCATTATTTCAAACTTCAAAGAAAAATCCATCTTTGTACATATTGGAGAGATCCCTCTCCGGATTCAGGAGGGCTAGATCCTAGCATCCCAAAGTTGGTTGGAACGAGGTTAGTTGTTTCATAATTGGACTCTACTAATATTGCTACAACAGGCATTCCACACACTGCACAGTAATAAAATAGATAAATCCTCCTTTTGTGTCATCTGCTTTATTTCA